>PVKZ01000231.1:1072500-1098506 GCA_004027375.1 Macroglossus sobrinus | reverse complement strand
AGAGAAAGAAATAAAAAGCATCCAAATAAGAAACGAAGAAGTAAAACTGTCACTATTTGCAGATGACATGATTTTCTATATGGAAAACCCTAAAGACTCCACAAGAACACTACTTGAAACAATAAGCAAATACAGTAAAGTCTCTAGATACAAAATCAATGTTCAAGAATACATAGCGTTCCTATACTCTAATAATGAAGCATCAGAGAAAGAAGTAGAAAAACAATTTCTTTTGCAATTGCAACAAAAAGAACAAAATACCTAGGAATAAATTTAATGAAACACGTGAAGGACCTGTATAATTAAAACTATAAGACCCTACTAAAAGAAGTTGAAGAAGATACAAAGAAATGGAAAGATATTTCGTGTTCTTGGGTTGGAAGAATCAACATAGTTAAAATGACCATATTACCTAAAGCATTATACAGATTTAATGCAATCCCCATCAAAATCTCACCAGCATTTTTTAAAGAAATAGAACAAAAAAGTCATCAGATATGTTGGAAGCACTAAAGACTCCAAATTGCCAAAGCCATCCTGAGAAAAAAGAATGAGGCTGGAGGTATCATCCTGTCTGACTTCGAATTATACTACAAAGTGACAGTAATCAAAATGGCATGGTATTGACAGAAAAACAGACACACGGACCAGTGGAACAGAAACAAGAGTCCAGAAGAAAACCCATATTTATATGAGCAAATAATTTTCAACAAAGAAGCCAAAAACATATAGTGGAGAAAGGAAAGCCTCTTCAATAAATGGTGCTGGGAAAACTGGAAAGCCACCTGCAAAAGAATGAAACTAGACTGTTATCTATTACCACACACCAAAATTAACTCAAAATAGATTAAGGACCTGAGTATAAGACCTGAAACAATAAAATACATAGAAGAAAACATAGGAATGAAACTCAAGGACACCTTGGACTTAAAGAGGATTTTATGAATATGACCTCAAAAGTAAGGAAAGTAAAAGCTAAAATAAATGAATGGGACTACATTAAACTAAAAAGCTGCTGCTCAGCAAAAGAAATAGTCAACAAGGTAAAGAGAGAACCATCTTAATGGGAAATATATTTGCAAGCAACACCTCTGAAAATGGCCTAATATCCAAAATATACAAAGAACTCATACAACTCAATAACAAAACAAAACAAAACAAAACAGAACAAATGATCTAAAATATGGGCGGAGGAACTGAACAGACACTTCTCCCTAGAGCACAAACAAATGGCCAACAAATATATAAAAAAGATGCTCAACGTTGCTAGCTATTAGGGAAATGCCAATCAAAACCACAATGAGATACCATCTCACACCTGTTAGAATAGCTATAATCAACAGGACAAGCAATAACAAATGCTGGAGAGGATGTGGAGTATTAGGAACCCTCATACACTGCTGGTGACACTGCAAATTGGTACAGCCACTATGGAAAACAGTATGGAGGTTCCTCAGTAAATTAAGAATTGATCTACTGTATGTTCCAGCAATCCCTCTTCGGGACATTTACTCCCAAGACTTGAATATTTACTCCGAAAATATATTTGCATACTTATGTTCATAGCAGCATTATTTATAGTGGCTAGGACATGGAAACAACCAAAGTGTCCTATGCTAAATAAGCTGTGGTACATATATACAATGGAATACTACTCAGCCATAGAAAGAAATGAAATATTGCCATTTGTGACAACATGGATGGAACTCAAGATAATCATGCTAAGTGAAAAAAGCCAGACAAAGTTGAAAAATCACATGATATCACTTATATGTGGTATGTAAAGCTAAAAGCAACAAAGGAATAGGACAAACAGAGATTCATGGACATGGACTATAAGCTAGTGGTTACCAGAGTACTGTAACTGGTGGTTACTAGTGGCGTCAGAGAGAAGGGGGGAAGTGAACAGGGTAAAAGGGATCAAATACAGGGTTTAGTGGGAGGGCGAAGTGGGCAAAAGGGATCGATTATATGGTAGCTGAAGGAAACTAGACTTTGGGTGGTAAACACACAATAGAATTTACAGAAGTGAAATGATAATGTACACCTGAAAATTATATAATTGTATTAACCCATGTTACCCCAATAAACTTAATTAAAAATAAAAATAAAAAGACTGTTCTTGGAGTTATTTCAAAAAAGAACTTGTCTAATCTTAATATAACAGAAATATATACATAAATTGGACTTATCAAATGAATCTCTGGCTAACAACTGTGTGCAAAAGATGTTAACATAATGCATATGAATGCTGTGTTTTCTAGGATTTGACATTTTCAGTGATTGAAATTTACTATATTTTGTAAATGGAAATACCACTATTAAAAACGGAATGCGATAGAATGACGTCATTTGTTTAGAAAAACTATTGATATACTAGAGCAATGCAAAAATAATAATAAATGTAAGATATTTTGTGGCAAACTTTAAGAGTAAGGTTAGGCCTGTAATCCATGAGTTATCTTGGGGTAAATGCTGCAGACACGAGCGCCGCCGGCAAGTGTTCTCAGGGCAAATGGGAAATGAGTTCAAATTTAAATTACACTGAGTCTAATTAAAAAGAGTAACATCTTATTTTGTTAGCATTTTTTTTTAATTTCAAAAGTTTTGAAATATGGCAGATACCACTTAGACAATTCTCCTTTTCTTTTTTGGTATCCAAACTCCAATTTTGTCTGAGTATTGTGTAGTATTCTCCAAGGAATATGCTAATAACAATACTTCTGAAATTTTTTGTTTACAGACTTGTAAAACAGAATGTGACAGGGCATGTGACCCATGCCTTCTGTAAACAGAAGCCTCCCACTACAGAGGTTGTCCTCCACAGTAAACATAGATGCACTAATGAAGAAGACTCTCCTCCTTTCTTCTCATAGCACATGGGCATGTAATATTTAGATCTGAGTAGAGTCCTGGTTTTCTTTAGTGAAATCTAGGAAAATCACAGAGAAACTGACCTAGAACTTTGACATTACTGACCTGTTGAACTATAAACACCAAATTGTCTGCTCTCTAACTCCTTGTTATATGAGATCTAAAAAATCCATATTGTTTAGGTCACTTTTGATTGACTATTCCAATATAAAATAAATACGAAAGCCTCCTAACTAATCTGCTGCGTTATAAATTCCATAGACTTTTTTCTAATTTTCTCATGATATTCAAGTTCTCTGCTAGCTAGTTTTGACTTGCTTTTGCTTCTCTCCACTTCACCATATTCCAAGCCACTGAATATGCAATGCGGCTTCACAAGTTTTTTCATCTTTTTGGAACATACACCTAAATTATCTCTTACCTTCAACGTTAGTCCCCTAATTATACCTTGTTTACTTGAAAATTCCTGCTAACACTTTAAAATACATTTTCTCAACCTACTTCATCCAAAAGATTCCTTTAATTAGTCTCAAATAATCAATTACTTCATTATCTATTATCTCAACATTGTACCATATAAGTACGGTGATATTATTCAAGTCATTCAGTTCTTTTTGTTTGTTTCACTCTTTTATTATTCCCTCCTTCTCTCCCTTCTCTCCCTCCGCCGCTCCCCTCACACCCTTTTTCCCTTCTTCCTCCACCTTGTACATGCATGCATTTTTTTTTTTCACTTTACACCTAGTGTCTACTTTGGTGCCTGATGCACAGAAAGCACTCTGTCAATGTTGGTAATTTAAAATTAATTGACATAAATATTGTATTTTGTTGAACTTAAGATGCTGTTAATTTTAAGATGCACTTAATTTATAGATCCATAAAAAAGGACAAAAATACATTCAAACAAACAGTGAATAACCATCAATTGCAAGACACATCAATTTCAGAGACTATGAAAAAACGTGTCTTAGAATCAAGGAAAACCTCACACTGAAAATGTTCAGAGAGGGAGAATAATATCATTTATTTTCAAAGTATGATGTAAATGACAATAGTTAAACTTGTTTTGTATATTAGTTTGCTAGGGTTGCTGTAGCTGTAACTAAATATCACAAACTGGGTGGCTTAAACAGAAATTTATGTCTCAGAGTTCTGTAGGCTGGAAGTTGAAAATGGAGGTATTGTCAGGGTTGGTTCCTTCTGAGGGCTGTGAGTGAAGGATGTGTTGTAAGTGACCATCTTCTCTGTATATCTCTTTGTATCATCTACCCTCTATGTGTGTCTGTCTTCAAATTTCCTCTTTTCATAAGAATAGCAGTCACATGGATTAGGACTCACTTTAAATAACCTCATTTTAACTTGATTACCTCTGTAAGGACCCTATCTCTAAATAATGTCTCATTCTGAAATACATATGAATTTTAGGGAGACACAATTCAATCCATAACAGTTCGTTAAATGCTTTTAATTAAAACCATTTTTTTCTCACTGTACCAGATATGCTGTTCATAGAAATATTTAAACATATTGGATGATGCTTAATGTTATGAAGAGGGTCCCCTGGCACATCTAGAAAAAAATAGTTGAGCACTAGCTTCCAGATCGTGAATTTACTTATTTTGAGAGAAAAGAAATCTTAACCATTGTAGACTGACTGGAAGCTTTTATTTTCATGGCTTGCTTTCTAATATTTTCTGAGAGTAAAACACAAGGAAGAGAGACCATAGATATAATGCTATTTAAAATAATACCTAAACACATCATAACTTAAAATAATTGGGGGCATATACTCATATACTGCTGAAGTGAGTATAAATTAGTACACCTTTCTATGCAGACAAAGATTTAGAAAAATCTTTATAAATTACCCATACTCTTTACCTAGAAATTCCACTCCTGGTCTCAGTAGGGGCAGAAAGTGACATAGAATAGGGACAGGGAGGAAGAGGACAGGCCCAGTCCAGAGTGCCAAGAAGGTGGGTAACATGTGGCCAAAAGCCAGTCTTAAGAAGGTACTTGAAGGTGGGGTCAGATGTAATTTGATACTCTTAGCTCAGGGCACTTGCCCCCTTATCTCATCAGACTTCACTTAAACACAAATTCAAGGATAAATTTTTAAGAATTTCAAAAAGGCAGCCATAGAGCATTAAACCCCAAGCACAGGACCCTTCTGCGTGGCATTCTATGTGTCATATGCCCATGAAGCAGGCTCCACTGGAATTGGCAGGGCAGGGCAGGGACTCTAAATTGGACCTTTAAATTTATCATCAGTGCTAGCTAATATGTTCCAAGCATATTAACTCATTTAATTCTCAAAACTAGTCTTCATGTAGGTACCATTTATCACATCCATTTTGCAAATGAGGAAACTTACCAAATCTTGCACAGCTTATAAGTGGCTGAACTTGAACTTAGGAAAGAGTCCCTATTTTTAGCTACTAGGATATATTATACAAGAAATCTGAAATTAATTTACTCAGCTACTGAGGAATTTTTATACTCACTATCCTTATTCTTGACTTTAGGAAAATTCATAAGGGTTTAATATCATATTTCATTTAGTGATATTTAAAAGTCCATCTATACAATACACATAGTTTCTCCAAAATCCTTGCTGCCATCCATATGGGACTGGATAATTATTGAATTTTTAATATTTTTTTGTTTCTTTCTTCCTTCTGCAGAAAAATCAGAAAGACCAAACAGTATCTAACTCAGCTTAATCCATCAAGGTTTTGATTTCTGGACAGCTGGTACTTTACCAGTCCTCAGAGCAGAATTAAGATACTCATTATTAATATAATTTTTAAATAAGGTATAACATTCTGAGTTAAATTCTGAGTTAAGTGCAGAATGAGGAGGAGCTTGGGACTTCAAAGCTGTTGGATGAAGTTCAGTTTAGGTTTGGGTTCCCCAGGAAACAAAAATCCAGGATCTGCATTCCTCTCTCATGACACCCTGGAGACATGCAGATCTCCAGAGAGAAGTAAGCACTAGATATCTTTGTATTTACCTTTAGCCAAGACTCCCTGTGACCAACTTTGGGATAACAGTAACAGAACTCTATGACTGTATAGGATTATGTATTTTGGGGCATTGAGCATTCAAGGTGATACTATGGACTGAAGACCAGGAAACTTGCCTGAATATTCCAGATGGTGTTAGACTCTCAGTGAAGAGAAGAGCCCTCATGACTGAGACTGAGACAAGATGTCAAATGACTAAGTGAGACTGAGGCAAGATGTCAAAATTTTAAATATGGTATTTTTTTTTTTTACCCCAAGTTCCTTAGTAAACCAGTGATAAAGGGGTCAAAATCAGGTCAATTGCATTATATACAAGCTATTGTTGTCTTTTCTCTTTAAGTTGGCCTTGACTTATTGTTGTATCCTCTCAGGGATAACTTGGAAGAGGTGAAGAATGACTTCCTTTTTTCTTAAAAGTTTTTCATTTTTCTCTGTATTTTTTCATCCACAAGCAAAAACAAACACAAAACTATAAATTATATAAAAGTGTCAGTAAAATGAGAAGAGAGGGAGGGGGCAAATTTGTATTCAAGGTGCACCAACCATATACTAGATATTTGAGATGTGAGATGCATTGTCTTATTTAATTCTCATAAAATTTCTGAAATGTAACTATTTGTTATTATACCCGCAGATTAAAAACCTGAGATTCAGAAAGATACTAGAGTTTGTCTGAGGTTATTGACCTAGGAGATAGTAACTATACATTTCTGTCAGAACCTGACAGATTTCAAAAACTATGTTCTTTCTTATGTTAACGAACAGGAAAAGGGAAAGGAAAACACAAAGAAGGAAAATCTCTCTCTGTGGTAAAGAGTCTGAAATTCAGAGACAGGCTCCAGCGAGGGACTTAGGATGCTTTTAGGAAGGGAAGTTTCAGTTTGTTAAACTTGACTCAGCATTCTAGCTTCTTACATCATTCCTGAGATGCAATCTCTGACTGATTCACCAAACACATGTCAAATAGTCCTTCAAATCTATCATGCATAGTTTCTTCAAAAGACTATTTCTAATTTTGTCGTCTGCAAAATGTGAATGTATACTAATTTTACATATAATGTTACAAAAAAAATAGTGTTAAATTCGGCTTGCCTCAAACATTTAATTCTGATCCAATTCAGCCTAGTTGTAAGGTAAATCAAGAGTAATGACAATCTGCCTAAAAGATACCCTTAAATACACAAGGCAACAACCTACTTAAAAACATTTTCAAAAATTAAGGAAACCTACATGGAGGAGAGTAATAACCTTTTTCATGTCATTTTAATAATTCTAAAAGAGCAGACAGCTTTCAACTCAAAAGGCCCATATATAAAATAGTGAACCCTTCCCAAGTGACTAAGAAATGTGCATGTAAAAGAATTTTATGCAATTATGTTCAGGAAATATTAAACCTTAATTAATGTATTGGTGATTTCAATAATAAAATGCCCAGTGTTGTCTAAGAACAAATGGAAAGCATTAAACCAGTGGTTAGATTTATGGCTGAATAAATCAAGCACATTGTCAAATTCATCAGGGAAATCTCTCCACCTATATGTGTCCTTGGTTCTATAGAGTTCCCTCCCACAACGCCAGACATTCTGTCAGTGACGCTCTACACTCATGAATTGTGACTATTGCAATACATTTAAATTATAGATGGGGCTTTTTGTGGTGAGCTATATGCATGTAAAATGACCCGAGGTACATAACCCGCAGGTTTGCCTAATTTAGTCTCTTGTGTACATCTGTGCGAGTGCTTCAGGGGTATTAGACTGGAGATAGGGTGGGACTATGGAGGCTGGAGTGCTGGGTTTAGTGGAGGGGAGAAGCAGCTGCATTGAAACGTAAAAAACAAAGAGCCAAAAAAAAAAAAAAAGACTTCTTTTTATGAATATATTTAACGTGTTAAACAGATTCTGGCAATTTCCTGATGGCTCCAAAAGAAGCCTGAGCTGAGATTTTCACAGAGAGTGTTCCAGGCTCTGAATCCTGTACCTTGTGTATTGAATCACATCTGCTACAGAGAGGAAGCAATGAATAATTAACTCGGCCTCCACATCACTGCCATAGATTACAGTCGTCTTGACTGCTGGACTGCCTTGCACAACATAAACCATTTAGAAATCTTCGTTACTCTTTCCTTTTAAATTTGTCTTGCTATCACTTACCATTTAAAAGGGTAAATCTTTTTCTAGTTTTAATTAAAGCATTTAAAATAATTTACATTGAAATCATATGTGCTCGGGTCTGTCAGAATTGATGCTTTAATAACATGCCATCCCTTTCTCCATTGCCCTGAAATCTGTTAAAATTACCACTAATCTAATTGGGAACAAAGTTGTCAAATGCACGCAGCTCTGACAGTTTGTCTTTCTGCAAACTGCCGACAGATTGCAAGTTACGCATGTGTTGAGCAGATGGGTAAGTTAAAAGGAACACCAAAAAAAAAAAAAAAGCAATTTATTAAATCACCTGGAACCAGCAGCTCCAGTCCAAAAATAGTGAGAATGAAATATAGCAGGAGCCGGGAGTGCTGGCACTAGAATATACCAGAAGGTACCGGTTACAAAACAAGATAAACATTTGGAGATGCCTCAGCTGTGTTACAGAATAATGAGGAGTTATTTAACCCGATATAGATTACCAGCCAAAATTAATTTAGGGTGCAGCTTTTTTGGAAAATGGTTTCCAAAGTGATTGTTTTAACCCTTTATTCTCTTCTCGTTATCATGGGAGAACAGGCGTGTTTTTCTTCTCTAATTCTTGTAGGCATCAATGCACATTCACATACATATACGCACCCCACACACATATATGCATCTACCACGCACAATGCACTGGCATACATATACACATACATTCATATTAATATATGTACATATACATGCACATCTGTGCTCCCACATGTTAACTTGCATGTGCATGCACATGCACATGCATACACACAATAGTTATGTATATGTGTACACACCTGTGAGATGTATATATACATATACATCAATTTTTAACTCACTTTATCTATCATCTAGCTATCTAACTATGATTATGTCCATGAGAGATTGTTTGTTTCCCATCAATCTAAGCAAGGTTCTGAGTAAGCCATGCATGCACAGGTTACCCAGCCTACAGCTGCTGTTACCATAATTACTTTTTTGTGTTTCGTGGTGAAAGTACCCAAGCAAGAGGTTAGAAAGAGTGGGAAAAGTGGAGGTGGAGAGGGGAAATGGAACCCCAATGGCCCTTTTTCAGTGGGGCTCCATACAGCAACTCTGTGTGATTGGAGATTTTGAGAGGTATTTTTTGAAGACTTGTGTCGCTTAGGAACCAACAAATAAAACAGACATGTTTTAACTAATGTTGGTCTCATTTAGGCAATCTGGGCCTGAACAAAATCATCAGTTCAGTTTTTAAAGGGCAATAAATCTAAAATAAAGATATATTTTGTCTCTATAGGAGATCTTGACAGGCTCAGAGGCCCAGAAAATTAACTCTCTTTATTTTCCTGGAACAGACTAATGCAATTAACTTAAAGAGAATATCTTGCTAGAAATTGAGGTGTTCAGTTTCAAAAAGCCAAGAACTGAGAGCATGCCCAGATACCCGAGATCCATTCAGTAGGATTCAGATATTAAATATTGGTTCTTTCCTTAGCTCCCTCTTCTTCTCCCTTTACTTCCTTGGGAGTGTCATCCATATTCATACTTTGGGCCACCATGTAGTCAGATAATTCACACATCTGTATCTCTAGGTCTGGTTGTTCCTACTTGGTGTTAGAATCCTGTATTGAAATGCTAGTGTCAGCTCCCTACATGAACATTCCTCAGGCCTCTCAAACTCTCCAGCTTCTAAATGAAATTCTTCAATTCCCCTACAAACTCACTTCTTATCCTGTATTCACTATGTAGGTTGTTCACATTCACTTTCCCCTTTATCATCCAAGCTAGAAACCTGTGAAAAATCCTTAAATTATCTAAGTTCTTCACTGGCCATAGCCAGTCACTAAATCTCACCTATTTTGACATCTCAATGTTCCTATAAATCTGTCCTTTCCACTCTATGACTAATAGAACATCTCCATTTTAGGCTTTCTTCATCTCTTGTGTGGATATGAACATAGGTCTTCCCTTCTAAAGTTTCATATCTCCTCCAATTCAATTTCCATAGAGTTGCTGCGATGACATCTAAAATTCAAATAAGGCCTTATGACTTTCCTTCATGCTGTGCTGGATATCTTCTGTTTCCCTCTCCCCTTCTCTACGGTCACCAGAGACTGAGAGGTAGACTATTTTTCCTGTTCCTTCCTTGCTAGGCTATAGATTGGCAGTGGTTGCATTTTTCTCCCAAAGTCACAGCTCTTGATGACTTGCCTTCTCCTTCATCTACAGCTTCAGCTGGAGCCCTCTCTAGGATCTAGGAAGTCCTTCTGCCCTTTGTCTTTTAAAGCCAGGTTAGGGGTAGGAGGTTGCTATTATCTCTTCTCTGTTACTACCCCCAGGACTCTTTACTGTGACTTGTTACTTTTTTTTAACTCTGCCCACATTTCTATAAACAGTTCCTTACCTGTACTTTCCTCAATTACCTCTTTGCAGGCACCATCTACTCTTCCTGGAATCCCAACTGACTTATTCCCCCATTGCCAACAAAACTTACAAATTCATAACATAACAAACAAGGCCTTTAAAATCTAGTCCTTGACAACTTTACTCTCTTGGACCTTGCCCACACTAGCTCACATATCTGAGCTCCCTACATATATCATACCGTTTTATACATCTGTGCCTCTGCCTTTGCCCTTTCCCTTGCATGAAACGTCCTCTCAGTACTCAGACCCTGCCTCATTCCCACTCCCATTCTCTCTGGTTATCACTTCTTTTTTTCCTTAAAGATGTAACTCAAGTATCACCTCTTCCAGAAAGCCTTCTCTGAGCCTTTGATATTTCCACACCCCGCTGAGAACAAAAGGTTTTATAGACTCACGGTGAATATTATATATTATATATTAAAGGTTCTGGGAAATTGCTTGCTGGGGAGACCTGTCACTCTGTTTTAACCCAGTTTTCCCCAGTTATTTGATCCCCTCAATTAAATTACAGATGCTTTTCTCTTTTTTTTCCTTCCTTCTTTCCTTCCTTCTTTCCTTCCTTCCTCCCTCTCTGTTCTCTCTCTCTCTCTCTCTTTTACTCTCTCAATATCTCTCTGTTTCTCTCTCTCTCAATGCTAAACAGTTTACTGGATTCTGGATTATAATTTAATTTTGACATCTTTTAGATGGTAAATCAGCTAGCCAGTGAAAGAGCCAAGATGTCAATGCAATTTTACTCTAGAATCTGTACCCTTAATAATATTAAAGTCAGGATGTGGTTATGTCTAGGCGTTACTTATAGTGTATGTGTGAATAAGTATATGTAATCCTCACATATAAATAGTAATAACTATATAAGAATTTATTGAATGTAAAGAGCCAAATATTATGTTGTTGTTTAATATATTCCTACTAAACTTAGTATTCTGTTTACAAGCCAGAATAAAATTCAGAAGCCCTCAATGTGGTATTTAAGATCAAACAAGTTAATAATATTTGTTTAATAGTTCAGTTTTCCATATGATACTTTCTCACACACAATTTTGGAGTAAAAGAAATATTAAAGTTTCCAAAATAAGTATAGAAAAATCTAGAAATAGTAACTACTTATTTTCCAATCACACTCAAAATATTCTGAATAATGCTGCCAGCCAAGAAGCTTCAGTTGTCCATGGAGAGAGAGGCAAATTTACAGGCAGAAAGATACAAAACTATTCGGAGACCCTTGGGGGGCAAACATTATTGTCGAAATCATCATCAGCTGAACAGAGATTTTTGAGAGAATGCACAATGGGTAGTGAAAAAGAGGAAAACCTGTTCAGCAAGTCACATTAGTGGTTCAAATCCTCAATACATCAATAGCTCTTATGGCCACACATTACAACATTGCAACTACCAAATAAAATAAATAGTACAAAAGTACTTGTGTAAACTGAAATGCAACATGCAATTGTAAGATTTTATTATGCTTTGTCCATTAGGGTAATATGCAGTTAAAGGTGTATATCAAAGTTACTCATGTGCCCACTCATTCATCTCTGGTGTTAGCAGGAATATAAATCAGAATCACCAGGAAATCATTTTAAAAACACATAAATTTGAACTTTGCATCAGAAGATTCTAATTCAATAGTTCTGAAATGAACAATAAGCTAGTATTTACTGGAAAATCTCCCTAGATGAATCTGATATCTACTCATTTATTATAAAGAATGAACTAGGTTATCCTGAAGTACCAAAAATCCTCATCAAAATCTCAGTGGCTTAACATTACAAAAGTTTATTTCTTGCTCATGTCACATGGAGAGCATAGGTTATCAGAGAAATTGATTACCCTAGTTTGACCTACCTACTGGAGATCACATACTGCTTCATTAATAAATTATATAATTATCATAGTAGCTGGGATACAGAAGGCTACATACAGCCTACTATGACCATGACAGCAGTGGGAAGGGAATGGGGTAAATTGTGCACCAACTTCTAAAGCTTCTGCTTGCAAATAACACTTCTCAACATACCATGCTGAAGCAAGTCACATGTCTATATTTAACTTCTAATTAGTAGAAGATTGTACTTCTACCATATACCTGGAATGGGGGAGACCTAAAAATATTTGTGAAGAATATTAATGACTGCCAAATTCTGATTAAGAATGATGGAGTTCAGTCTTTTTTTTTTTTACAAGGAAATAAAAAAGCACAGAGAATTTAATTATTTCCAAAATTACACAGCTAACCTCATCATAATGGTCTTACTGCAACTTTTCCCTTAAAGTATTTCAATTAACTTAACCTACTTTTCTTGCCACACATTCTTCTCTTCTTTTCTCTCTTTTGTCAGAAATATTCATAATCAGAAAAATTTCTTCCCTTAACACACAATTTAGGGTTTGTGATTTATTTGATGGCAGTTTTAAATAAGATGTTTTTAACCCCACTTAGAAAGAGTACACTTTCATGATTTATTACAACTTTCTTTCGCTGGTTAATTAAACTCATTTCTTAGGAAATGACTCATTGCTAATCACACTAAGGATAAAATTAGTTATATTGCCCTCTTTGTTATAAAATGAGTGTAAATAACTTTTAAGGCAATTTTTCTAAAATCAAAAAAGCATGTAATTGTCCCCAATTCAGAAACGTTATGCAAAATAGCAGACTCAGGGAGTAGTAAATCCAGATGTTGTCCTATTATTGTATAAAACAAGGCAGAAATTTAAATTCCTTGGTTTAATAATTGCTTTATCAATTGAATTTCTTTGTGGAAATACTCTATTCTGGAGGGCTAAAGTACCATTAAAAAATTCCTAGACTAAAACCTGTTGTACAGTTTCTTTACCCACTGGAGAGATATAAAACCATTACATTTAAGGATCATAATAGCTAGCATATGCTATTTCTTAGAAATGACACCACCATCTGGATTAAGGTCCACTGATGATTTCATACAGTGCTCCAGCTTCTTTGGGTAGAGGGAGACCAAATTGTTCCAACTCTAACTACCTTGTTGTATTAATGAAAAATAATAAAAGGTTATACTTATGTTTGACCTACTTACTGGAGATCACATACTGTTTTATTAATAAATTATATAATTATTATAGTGGCTGGGAATACAGAAGGCAAACCAGATGCCTATGTTAAGAAAGTAAGTTCGGTCTCAAACCCATCTCCCAACATTATCTGTTTCTAGCCAAGCAGACCATCAGTTTTCCTGGTTGCTAGAAGCACTGTTCTATGGTAGAAAGACTACCCAGTTTGTGTTTAAATCTTGGCTCCCCTGTTTGCTTATCAAGAGACTTTGGGCATATCCCTGGATATTTCTGACCTCATTTTCTTCAACTATAAAATGAGAATGATTCTATCTGTGGTAAATTTGTTAAGAAACTTAAGGATTGTGATTGTAGAGTCTTTACCAAAATACCTTTTTCACATACTTATAGATAAGGAAATCATGGCCATTGTTGTTATTGTTGATATTATTACTTATTTTTTCTCTCTATAGTTATGTTTATTTTTCTTAGCCTGGACACAGAGAAGCAAAACAAGAGATTAAGAACAAAAATGGGATCATGATGTAGACGAAGCCAAATTGAAAGTTATAAGTAAGAAACATACTATACATTATGTATCTATACCTAGAATAACTTTCTAATATGGCAGAATCACTAGACAATAAAAATGTACTGCTCTGTATAAAACAGAAGCAGTATTGGTTTGTTTTCATGTAAGCCATCCTCATAGCTGTTTTTCTTTAAAAGCCAGTTGGTGAACTTTAACTGATATAACCAGTTTAATCCCCTTGACTCATTGAAGTTATTCAATATATGAATGAGTAAAGGTGGAGAGTAGAGGTGGGGAAAATAGAAGAGTGGATGAAGGGGACACTCTCACCTGACTGCTTCCTCACTAGCCCCTTGTCTATTGTCATGCACACAGGAAACCTTCTGGGCCAATTCATCTGACTGCCTGTTCAGGGAAAGGGGCAGCCTGGATAATTGATGGACTCAATCTGACCAGGCACAGGTGGCATGGAGACGGCATACAGCAGCTTCTCGGGTTTGCCAGTGCCATCTGTTGCCATAAGAACATCTGTCGTCAAGGTCACCCTGTCACCCTCTATTAAAGTTACAGGTTTGGTAAGTAGAATAATGTCACCTAAAGAGAAGGAGTATGTATTTTGGGGGCAGGGAGAAAAGAGAAAAAGAGATAAACTAAGATAAACTAAGACAATAAGAAATCTCTCTTTTTATTAAGTTATGAAAGATAAATAATAATAATAATAGGAAGAATTATTAGGTAAGAAAAATCAGGAAAAGTATACATGATTTTAAAGGAGAACTTCTGGCAAAAAGATTGCCAAAAGATTATTGTCATTGTTCTTTCTAGCTAAAACATTAGCTCATTTTATAGAGTAAGAACATTTTTACCAGAGGCATGACACATATTTGTAAAAGAAATATGAAATGTAATTATAGTAGGATTTACTTGTAAAGACAAGCACTTTTCTCTCAGCTTGCTAACTCTAAAAACTAATTTTGATATGATCCTTTTGTACATTTGATTAAGTGCAAGTGCAAGCATTGGTGTGTGTGTGTGTGTGCTCACGTGCACACACATTCTCAGCATGTTCAGCACGTTCAGGGAGATAGCAAAGTGAAAGGGGGTGTTGCATTTATCAAAGTATTTAACTGGCATTGGAGCTTTGCTCCACTGCCAGAGAGAATGACCCATTTGTTAATAAAGAACAATTAAGTTAATAGACTCAAATGAGCTGATGGACAAAGTACTGTAATGAAGCAAATGCAATATTGGATTTTCAAGCGGCAAGTATTCCATGTGGTGGGACTTCCAGCAGCAATGGTTCAGCTTTCCCTCTCTATATTTGTTACTGATGCTTTTTAAAGCAATTTCACCCTGTGGCAAAGAAACATCATTCCCATCTGTTTAGGAACTGTGGCTTTACTTATTGGACCAATATTGCTGGCACCATGGGCTTTCGGGGACTTAATGATTATCATTGAATGGAGAGATGAGAGGAGGGAGATAATCTGCTTGATTTTATGAAATATACTCACATCTGCCCTGCCAAACCTAAACGGCAGTCAATGGAAACAAAATAATTTTTTTAGCCAAAGGAAGGTCAGGGAAGGAATAGACAGAGCAGATGAACACACTCTTAAGTTTTATCTGTATCTTTCAGCATAGTCACAAAAAACAATGCAGAACATTAAAATAGGCCTCTTGGAAAGAAAACAAAATGTTTATAGGCAACTGCAGTTTTAGTTGTTGAATAGGTGGATGGTATATTGAATTCAGTTTGTTCCCTGACTCAGTTATTTCATGTTTTGATAGTAGAAGTGGGATGACTATTTGGCAGCAATTAAAAGTAGCTCTTTCCTCTAGTTTGTGCCACCAGGATGATGCCTACCTCATCACCTCTTCCTGATTCTCTTTTCCTAACCTAATGTAGGTATAGCCAAAAATTTAAGCAAAGGAGCTATGAACATTGGTTTATATACTCTGGACTTCAAAACTGTTTGCAACATATACTTGAGTCTATGTTCCAAATAGAGCAAAGGTTTTTTTTTTTACATTATTTGGCTTTTTAATTTCAAAAAAGTTAATTTTCGTTATGAGTAAAGTCTTTTGGTGCCAAAACTATTTAATATTACCACATTAATTTCAGAGGGACTCTTTTCTAAATTATAATGTGGTTGATAAACAACTGGACTTGGATTGCTAAAGAGCTACATGGTCCTAGGAAAGTTACCTAACATCTCTTGGGAATTATGCCACAAACTATCCATCCATATCTAGATTCTTCAAGTGCAGCTGATTTGCATTGTTACTCCTAGACCATCAAAACAAGTCACATTCTCGGATTTCTCATTTGATTCCAATATTCTAGCTCATTCTTGTCTTGTCAGCTTTGAACCCTAGATCTATACCTTTAAGTTTGACGATTGCCTCTGGTCCCTCCAGATCTGTCAGTCTTAGCAATTCACTTTTAGGACATTTAGCTTATGAATGTAGCATGTTGGGGAAAACAAATAAATATTGTGTTTGGGCATAGTCTTCAAAGTCACTCTGAGCAGTTGGCCAGTTATCAGCTGAGTGACCTTAGGGGAAGGTTTCTTAACCTTCCCAAGCCTTGGATTGCTCATCTGTAAAATGGGATCTAAAATGATAGTTATCACATGATATTCCTGAGGATTAAATGCCTGACATATAGTAAGGGACAAGTAAGTGGTAGGTATTAATATTATCAATCCTTAGCTTAAAATGTTATCAAAATCAAATGCCATTATTTCTTGAGTATAAATATTTAGAGTTCGTGACATAATCCCAGAAAACTTATCTCATGTGGTCTCTATCCCAGAGGAAAAGTTAGGCTAAGCTTGGTTCCCTAATACATTGTGGTTGATTTAAATACTTATTTAAATACATATCTTCTCATCTCTAAGTCTGGAAAATGTGGAAGGTGTTTTTTATCAGTGCTTCTCAGCTTGTCCTCTAAAATGCCCAAAGGCCTCCACAGAAGGGACGTGCTTCACTGTGGAAAGTTAAGACTACAAAACATGAATGCTGTTCCCGATTTGGGCTGCCCTCCCAACTATTTGATTTCTGTAAAAGTAGACCATCTGAAATATTGTCCTATGGCTAAAAGATATGAAGCCTATTGGATTTGATGGCTCCCAAAATGATCCCATTCAACATTAATATTCTTACTTCTAGACTATGATGAAATATATTTCATACTAACCTATTAGAGTTAGCAAACATATTATATTAAATACATACATTATTATTTCCTTGATAATTCAAAGAGTTCATTATGAATACTTTTGAACAGTTTGTGGCATAATTCCCAAGAGATGCTAGGTAACTTTCCCAGTCCAAGTTTAGTTGTTTATCAACTGCATTATAATTTAGGAAAAAGTCCCCTTGAAATTAATGTGATAATATTAAAGAGCTTTAGCACCAAAAGGAACACAGGCATTTAAAATGTTGTGAGGAGAGGACTTTAGGTTACCCTGGGCTTTTTCTTGTAGTAAGTAAACAGCTTCAAACTGTCTGTGTTTGAATATTCATGTCAGTCAGATGGCTTCCTTTTTGACATCTTTCTTGCCTCTTCTAATTTGCTGTTTCTAACATACTGTCAAGTAAAACACTACCTAATAAATCTTGTTAGATTATGTGCAGATTGAGAGTAATGAAGCTATGAGTGAGGAAATCAAGTTCTATCCATAGTAGGACATCTAGGTGTATTTTGTTAATTGGTTGTATGTAGGGTGGCTGTATTTAAGGGACTTATTTTCTGGATTTTGGCTTTGTTCTCTATAGAGAGGATAAACTGATAAATATTTGATACTATTTAGAAGTAGTTGATTTCTTCATTGTAAACAATCCCACCGTGGCTAATTTTGAGCTGCCATTGCAGTGTCACTGAATATAGCCTTTGTTTAATACAAATTGGGAACTGATGAGCATGAACTGGCCCACTGCAGCACAGGGCTTTATTGAAAACACTGTCAAGTATGAGACTTGTGTAAACTTACCTGATACACTGCTAACATTAGCATTCATCTGAATACTTAAAACTATTACAAATGAGGGACCTGAGAAAAACTAGCATTTCAAAGACTTTGGCATTTTCAACTGGTGGTTATTTCTTCTATAGAAAATGATTATTTTGAAATTCAACATTGATAGCTGATATGTGCTGGACACTGTGCTAAACATTATATATGAGTTAACTAATTCAGTCGTGTAATAATTCTCTGAAACAGAGACTAGAATTAGCCATGTTTTAAAAAGGAAGAAACAGGCTTAGAATTGTTGAGTAATTTACTAAAGTTTCCTTAGCTAGTATGGTATGCAGGAGTAATTTAGATCCAAGAATTCTGGCTCAAAACCTCACATTTTAACTGCAAACCAGTTTTGTAAACAACATAGTACATTTGATGTAGCTATTGTCTAACAAATAAATATGTGTATACCAAGTTATTGGTTATCCATTACTGGACATGATTTCAACATGTAACTTGTAATGACATTAGCACACTACATGAAAAAGGCCATATATAAATACTGTTTTTTGGAAAAGTGAAAGTAAAAAAGAGAGTGAAATGTAAAAATTCAAAACTTTATTAATGTTTTAATTGAATGTTTAGTTTTAATTATTATCCAAATCATAAAGCATGCCCAACTTAAGTCAGTGGATATCACTGTGAAAAATATAAATCAAAAAGAAAAGTCTGATCATTTACATCAATGTTTGTTCATTCAAAAACATCATAATAGAATATTGGTCTGCAAATAATATGTCAGTGATCATCATGTAGCCACATAATTTAAACAACCATAAATGCAATGTCACATTACAGAGGGCTTTTAATTTAATTATGTTTAAAGTAGGCCAAAGACAGTCAGTTGTACCTCTTTGCATAGATTATACTTACAATTACTTTCTAAAAAAATAAAAACAAAACTTTATACTCAGAATGATGGCCAGCGCTTTCTAAAGATAAAAATATTTTCCTCAATAACTTATTTCAATGTGAATCCACTGAAATAAAAAACCACTGAAATTAAACAGGATTTTTATTATCAGTAGGTATGTATGAGACTAAGCTGGTATTCAACAAATCAATTCTCTTTGAAGGTGGCCCAGCAAAATGTTTAATTTTTGCTTGATGCAACTCTTCTTACTTTTAATTATTATCAATCTGCCTTTCCCATGTAGTAAGGAAATAAGCAAAAACTGGATTAGATTGGATCTTTTCTACTTGTACCATATTCATTTCAAGGTAAAATGAAGTGTGCATGTAGAAGTATGCCATGTGTATATGTACTGACATCATTTTGCCAAAATAGGAGAACTCTAACCTCAGAAGCACACATAGATTAGCAGGCCCTGGGAAAGTTCAAGTGGGGAGGTTATACACCTTTTACCTCCTATCCCACCTCCTCTCAGTTCCAATTAAAAACATGTTAACCCTATAATCTGCTTCTGGTAGTCTGAAGTTAATTAGACTTTGACAAGAATGTAAGAAATGCTTAATTGCAGAAAATTAACATACACATTTCTTTACATGCACTTGTGGAAAAAGAAGAAATAAAGCCACATGCAAAATCTTTTCAAACACTAAGCCAGGCCCCATTTATATCCACACACTTCATGTCGTATTAACTCACCCAGCCTGATGCCCAGAGCACACCCTCCAGATGACTGGCAAGGTTAGGCTTTAGCTTTTTAATAACCTTCTTATACATATAGGCCTATATATCCAGGATCTATGAAGTACACAGATGATTATTTGGGATTAATGGATCATCCAAAGTACCAGTTGGCACGTTTTGAGTAAAAAGTGTAACAAATGCAGCTGTTTACTAATAAATAAAGCCTCAGCTGTAAGAGAAATAAATTAGATGCATTTAATTGGTAGGCTGAAAACCTCCCCTCTTTATTACAGTGCCTCTTCTTGTTATTTTATGATGTCAGGGAAGATGGCAGACTGACAGAGTGTTTATGAATCACAGTTTGCAGATGGCACTCTTGGTTCTCGGCAGCTATGAGCACAAGTAGCATGAGGCCTCAGTAGCAGATTTTGCCAAAGACGACCCCCTGAGAATTAGCTGTTTCCATTTCTCTTGTGCCAATCTCTTCCTAGCAGAACTCTACTTCACAAACCCACCTTCAATAAATTTTGGCTGACTGGCTTTGCATTAAAGAGAGACCACACCCAAGAATACCCTTGTCTAGTGGTGCTCTGTCATTGCAGAGGAGGCCTGTGTAATGATTCTCTCCTGCAATTTCTTACAGGGGAAGAAGACCAAGAATCTGACAGGATGCAAACCCCTCCCCTTTCCCAATCACTTGGCTCTCCACGCCCTCCCTCCTTCCAGCTGACAGAAGTGATTTCCCAAGCACAGCATAAGGTCTTTGCACTTGGGATTCAGCGCTCCCCTAACTAATGTCAGCGTTGTCATTATACAGCTGGGGATGGAGTAGGGAGGGGTCACCCAAACCCATGGAGCTGAGGCTCCACAGCTTCTGTGCTCTCCTCATTTTCCCTGGTTACTACTCACCTCTATGGCTAGGGAACAGTACACAGGATATATACAGTCATAACTGTCAACAGATTTGTACATTTTTGTCACTGGTTATACTCATAATGGATTTTTATACTCATGGGTTTTTTCATTAGGAAAATGAGAATGATCGCTCTTTCATAGAAAAGAGAATATAACCTTAACACATAATAATAGTAATGGTAAGGTTAATGATAATAGCATTAATAATATTAATATTAGGAGCTACTATTGTTGATTACTTACTATGAGCTAGAAAAAAATCACTTTCCTCAGAATTATGAAAGTTATCTTATGGTAGTTTAGAACACAATGGCATCATTTCCTCTTTATCTTCTTTTTTCTTTTTCCTACCTTACAGTGTTTAGTCATGTGATCTCTGGCCATATGTCCAGGAAGATCGTGAGAGAAATTTCGAGATTACTGTCATCTCACTTCTTTTCCCCTCTTTTCTAGTGGGGAGCCTATGGAGGGGTCTGCTCTCTCCAGCTGTCTCATGAGCTTGAACTAAAATAGTTTCTGGAGGTCAGGCTGGACTAGGTAGAGAAAGTACACAAACAAAAATAAATTTTGTCGGTTAGTTGTTTTCAAATACATTTGGAAACCGTGGGTGGGAAAGGAATCAAACTAATTTTTTTTTCATTTTAGATGAGGCTTCTTAGCTCTCCCAACGTTTTTATTTAAAAGTGTCTGCTCTCATCAATTTAACATTGTACTGGAGTTTTGAACCAACACAACAAGGCAATACATGAACATATACATACATAATAGATAAATAAAATTGAAGGCATCCAAATTGGGAGAGAAGTCATAATACTGTCTTTATTTGCAAATGACATAATCCTATATGTAGAAAATTCTAAGGAATCCACAAAAAACTAATAAATGAATTTAGCATGGTCACAGGATATAAGATCAATATACAAAACAATTGTTTTTATATGCTAGCAATAAACAATCTTAAAATTAAGAAAATAATTACATTTACAATGGCATCACAACAGACAAAATACTTAGGAGTATATTTAGGAAAAGATGTGTCAGGCTTGTACACTGCAAACTATAGAACATTGTTAAAAATTTTTTAAATATTTAACTAAAGAGAGATATTTCATGTTCATATATTGGCAGATTCAATATTGTTAAGATGGCAATTCTCTTCAAATTGATCTACAAATTTAATTCAATCCATATCAAAATCTTTAAGCTAACTTGTTTTCTTCAGCACTTGATAAACTGATTTTAAAATTAATATGGAAATTAAAAGAATCCAGAATAACCAAAACAATATTGAACAAAAAGAACAAAGTTGGAAGATTCATACTTTCTAATTACAAAATTTAATATAAAGCTATAGTAATTAAGACGATTTGGTATTGGAGTAAGGTTATACATATATATCAATGAAACAAAATTTAGAGTTCAGAACTATACCCTTATATGTATGGTTAATTAATTTTTGGTAAATATGATAAGACAGTTCTGTAATTTTTTCAGCAAATGGTGCTGAGACACTTGGATGTACACATGAAAAAAAATTAATTTAGAAACTTACCTCATACTATATAAGAAAATTAACTCATAATGGATCATTGACCTAAATGTAAGAGTTCAAACAATAAACCTTCTGAAGTAAACATAAGAAAAATAGAGTAACTTGGGAGGGAGAGAGTTTTTCTGAGGAGGTAAACATTGAGCAGAAAGTTGATTGAAATGAAGAAATAAACTATTCAAAGATCTACGGAAGAGTATGCCCTACTCCAGGTAAATGGAAAAGCAGTTACAGATACCCAGAGTTGAGAATACATTATATACTTTTAAGGAGCAAGGAGACCAATATTGTAGGTTCCATTGTGACACCAAGCTAGACAAGACCTCTTAGGACATAAAATGTACTACCTAGTAAGAAAAGATTAATAAATTGAACTTACAGTGAAAGGTTTCTAACCTTAGAAAGATACAGTCAATAAAAGGAGGGATTAAGCTGCAGACTGGGAGAAAATATTTGCACATCTTATATTTAGCAGACTTTGTATCCAGAATATAAAGAGAACTTCTAAAACTTAATAATAAAAAGACAAATAGCCCAAATTAAAAATGAGCAAAAGATAGTCTATGGCCATGCCACCCTGAACGAGCCCAATCCCACCTGATCTTGGAAGCTAAGCAGGATCGGGCCTGGTTAGTATTTGGATGGGAGACCACCTAGGAAGACCAGATGCTGTGGGCGTAAAAAGTAAAAAATAAGGGATTGTAAGCTGATAAGGTCCTTGCAATCTGTGAGGTCAACCAAGGGTTGCTTTGCCTAAAAGAATAAAAAAATAAAAAATGAGCAAAAGATAAATGGGATGTATTACAAAAGAAAATATATGGAAGGCCAATAGGTACATGTAAGATGCTCAAAGTCACTATTAATCGGGGAAATGCAAATTAAGGACACAGGCACAATTAAATACATTCGCTAAAATGTTCAAAATTAAAATAGATGACAAAACTAAGTTTTATCAAGATAGAACAATTGGAACTTTTATAGATTTGTATTGAGAGTGTAATATGTTGTAAGTATTTGGGGAAAAGTTCAGCAGTTTTTTTTCAAAGTTAAACATACATTACCACTTGTCCCAGTAATTCTACAACTAACTTCTAAAAAGAAATAACGCTTTGCTCATAAAACACTTGTACACAACTATTCATAGCAGTTTTGTTCATAATAACTTCAAACTGAAAACATTTCAAGTATCTTCATCAGGCAAGTGAAAATGTGTTATCTATTCATATACCGGAATATTAGTCAGCAATTTAAAGGAACTTGCAATTCATGCAATAGAATGAATGATTCTTTAAAAAATTATACTGAGCAGAAGAATCCAGAGTACATGTAGTAGGCTTCTATTTATATAAATTCTAGAATAAGCAAAACTAATTTATAGTGGCAGAGCAGATCAGTGGTTATACTGAGCAGAAGAATCCAGAGTACATGGTTAGACATCTATATAGTTCATAAAACGATCCCCCAATTGCTCCCTCCATTCCCAGGCCCTCCATCTAGCCAACATATTAATGCTAACTGCATTCCCTATACTATGCTTCCCATTCCCATGACCATCTATAAGCTACTAATTTGCACTTGGTTAACTTTTCACCCTATTCTCCCAGTCACCCAACCCCGCCTCCCCTCTGTCCATCACCAAATTGTTTGCTATATTTGTGAGTCTGTTTTTGATTCTTTTGTTCTCTTTATTCCTTAGATTCTACATATAAGTAAAATCGTATAGTGTTTATCTTTCTCTGTCTGACTTAAATATCTTCTAGGTCCATCAAAGCAATATCTTTTTCCCTTCCTTTTAGTATGCATGTGTCTTTAATATGAAGTGAGTCTCTTGTAGACAGCATGTAGGGATCTTGTCTCTGTCTTTTAGTTGGAACACTTAATTCTTTTCCATTTGAGGTACTTATTGATAGGAATGTAGTCGTTACCATTCTTTACTCCTGTTTTTTCTTCTTAAAGAAGTCTCTCCAGCATTTTCTGTAATACTGACTTGGTGGTGATAAATCCTTTAGTTTTTTTGTTTGTTTGTTTGTTTTCTTGTTTTTTTTTTTTTGTCTGGGAAGCTCTTTATCTGTCTTTCAACTCTAAATGATTGCTTTGCTGGATAAAGAGTCCTTGGTTTTAGATCCTGAGTCTTCATCATATGTCCTACATAGTTTCTTTTGAGAAATCAGCTCAGTCTCATGGGCGCTCCCTTGTAGAGAACTATCTGCTTTTCTCTTGCTGCTTTTAATATTCTTTCTTTGTATTTAACCTTTGACATTTTAATTATGCTGTTTCTTGGTGTGGGCCTCTTTGAATCCCTGATTTTGGGGATTCTCTGAACTTCCTGGGGTTTATGTCCATTTTCTTCACAAGGTTAGGGAAGTTTTCTATTATTATTTCTTCAAACAGCTGTTCAACATCTTGTTTTTCTTTAGGTACACCAATCAGATGAATATTTTGACCCTTAATAGTGTCCCATATGCTCCTTAAGTTATTTTTGTAGTCTTGGCATTTTTTTTTCTTGCCATTCTGATTGAGTGTCCTTGGCTTTCTCATCCTCTAGATCATTTGATCCTTTTCTTTATTCACTTTGTTTATTCCTTTGTTTACTCCATTTAATATACTTCTCATCTCAGATAATGTGTTCTTTACTTCAGACTGTTTCCCTTTTATAATTTGTATTTCCATTTTTATGTTTTTTACCTCTTTGTTGATTTTATCTACACCTCGCAAAAGTTCATCGAGCATCTTTATAACTAGTGTTTTGAACTCTGCATCTGTAAGATTACTTGACTCCATTATAACTGGATTCTGTTCTCTCATGTGGTTTCTGCTTCTTTGTCTTCCCATTTTGGCTGCCTTTCTGTTTTTGTTTCTCTGTACTAAGCAAAGCTCCTAAGTCTCCTCCTGGTCTTATTAGCGTGGATTTGTGAAGTAGGTGTCCAGTGGCACAGTGCTGAAAAGGGTTCAGCTGCAGGCCAAATTTAGCCCAAACCTCTGCTCCTCTGGGGCCACCTGTTAAGATTCAGCAAGCAATTCACAGATGCTGTGCATATAGTTGCCTCTAAAGGCCACACCAGAAACCAAGGCCAGCTACCTACGGTGTGAGTCTAGGTGCTGCTCAGTAAGGAACACCTGAACTCACTGAAGATATACCTGGATGTGGCTTAGGTGGAGTCACGAGTTGGAGGAGGCAGGATTTCAGAGAATCCTCTGTTTGGAGTGGCCTCTGATATCCATTTTGATGACATCACTGCTATGGCGTCACAGTGTCTGGTGCACTGGAAACAGGGTGGGCTCAACAGGGAACAATGGATACTGCCAACACTTATGTACAGACTTTCCCCTCAGCCCTCACTCCTACAATGTCTCCCTATAAGTCCTTGGTTCCTCCTGCACGTAGCCAAATAGGCACTGATGCTCAGAACGAGCAGGTTTGTCACCAGGAAAATCCACTTGTGAATGCAGCCCCTTAAGAGTCATCTGCTACTGCTGCCACCACAGCCTCTGTCTCAGCTGCTAAGACCAGGCGGCTCCTCATCCTCATCCCGTCCTACCTTCTGTGGTTGCAGGGTACTTTCTTGAACTTCTCCCTAGTTGCATGGCTTATTCATCTAGATCCCAGGTGATTTTTCCTGGCTGTTTGCTCCTTGTTTCCATCACAACTTTGATTTGGTCACCAGAGGGATGAACAGAGCCTCTGTCATTTCCGCCATTCTTTTTCCTCCCAGATCTGACGGCACTGCTCTGATTGTCAGTCGGTTAAAAGCTGACTTTCTATCATAGAGTATTGCTGTGGGCTCTTCAGAGAATGCCCATCTTTCATCCACAGTTTCTTTGACACAAACAATTGCATCTCTCTTTTGACTGGTTGCTTTTGATTTCTCTTTCAGTCTCTTCTCTGAG
>PVKZ01000231.1:0-390000 GCA_004027375.1 Macroglossus sobrinus | reverse complement strand
GCGAGTCCCATTGACAAGCCCCTTAGTTCAAGACTATTGGTGTTAGCCGTTGTTTGAAAACCTAGGCCCAGTGTCCCGGTTCTTCTTATTACTTTTTTAAGAATCTGGAAACCCAGATTTTTATATGCATCAGTAAATGTTTTCAGTAATAACAGCTGTGTCCTGAGAGTGCTATTGCCTGTTAGAAACAACAACAACAAAAGCAATGGTTTCAACAAAGATTTATTTTTCTTACTAACGATAAGTCCAGAGTTAGTAGCTCGTGTTGGTTTATTTGCTCACTAATACCAACAAGAATCCAGACATTTTCCATTTTTGTGACCTGACATGCTTTATTTGTTGACTTATTTTTTGTAATTCTTATCATGTTACAGTTGCTATCTGTATGTTCAAGGCGGGATGGTGGGGGTGATGGGTCATGCTACCCTAATTTGCTCCATTCATCAGGAAAGGGAACGCTTTGTTGGAAGTTACACAGGTGATACCTCCTTATGATTCACTAGTTAAAACTGGATCACTCACTGCAGGGAAATTTGGAGGAATGAATATCCAGCTTGCCAGTCTTTGCAGTGATGAGGAGGTTATAAATGGCTGTGATATTTGCTGGGGAACACTGCCTGCCACAGCAACCAACTCAACCGGAAACCCAGCTACCAGCCCTGGAGACCCTGCAACCTCCTATATTTATCAAAAATCTCCAGATTTGAGCATTATAAAATAAGTGTCATTTGGGGGAAGGTCAGTGCTTTATTTTTTTAATTAACTACTTTTCCATTATGTGGGATAGGTCATCACTAACAATGAGTAAAATTGTTGAGGAGACATTACATGAATTTATTTAATTTTGTTAAAGTTTAGAGTTTTAGTAGAGAGGTTAGAAAAAAGCATGCCATCACAAAATATCTAAGTTACCCCATTTTTTTCTTTTTAACATGGATAAATTGCATTTTTCTTTGTTTTTAATCTTAAATAAATCTTTGTCTTATAAATCATTGTCATTTGATTTTGATAACCTTTATTCGAAAGAAGTCTTTTATGTCTATCTGTATATTTAACTCTACCACTGGGAAACTTTTCCAAAATATTTTACAAAACACCACTTTAAGCTGATGAAAAGCAAGTTTTATATGCATGGATATAGTTGAAATGCTACCAAACCAGATACATTTAGTTACTTAAACTCAAGAATTATGGAAGTTTGAAGACCTCTTCATCACAGGTAATCATGTGCTAAAGGAAAACCATATTTATTTGATTCCAGCCAGTCGACTCATCTGTAATATTTTTGCTTACATCTTTTTGCAGCTTACTGCTGAGTTAGCTATCCTTTAATGTCCTTGGCAATTCAGGAAGTCACCCTGTGTACATAAATTGAGAGAAATTATTTTTGCCTGATCCTGATCATTTCTTCTCTAGGTTATAAATTTGAGTTTTCATGATCTAGTTGTTAATTTAAAAAACCTCTAAAACGAAAAAAGCAAATCAAACCAAAACAACTCCAGATAATCTGAAGGGTTACTCTTTGATGTAGGAAGATATTCTAAAGTTTAGGGATCATGAACTGGCCGCCTACTGAATACCTAGAAGCATGGAAACCTTTACAGCTTTTATGTAATTTCAATATATACTTATTTTGTCAGGCCAGAAAGGTAGTGAAAATTCTAATAAAACCAGGATAATTAAATATTTTAGTAACCATAAGCTATAAAATAAAAGGCAAAACTGTTTCCCCCCCCCCTTGGGAAACTATGCTGACACAGTCTTTTAGAATTATTTAAGAGAGTAAATAGATATGTGATCCAGTTCACTATAAATACTGTATTTAGTATTAAAAATAAAAATATTGTTCAGATGCTCTATCAAAATCTAGAGTGGAGTTGTAATAAGAGACTGTTTTAGAGACAAGGAAAAGAATAGGGGACTTATTTGTATGGGGAAATATAGTGTGTTTTTATTTAACATATACCTATAATGTGAGAGATGTTGTGCCAGATGCACTAAACTTGCGATCTTTAATCAGCATAATGATTTTGTAAATTGACTATTGTCACCTCTGATTCCTTGATGAAAACACCAAGGCCCCGAGTGTGTCAAGTGGCTTCCCTAAGGTACACAGTCAGTGCATTTTGGAGTTGAGCTTGGAACCCAGCTCTGTCTGCATTCCATGCTCATTCCCTTATATCGTAAGATCCACCCACTTTGGGTGAGTGAGAAGAAAAAGAGTGGATAGATGTAAATGTAGGTAAAGGTATGATAATGTACTTAGTAATGAAATAGTCCAAACTATCTATATGATATTGGCTCTTAGCTACAAATTACAATTCATGAAAGAAATCTGTGAGTCACTGTACAGGCTGTTGTATGACCTGACTGTTGACCAGTCCCTAAAGTCATTTACTCCAGGAATATTTGTTGAGCACTTACTCTGTGTGACGTTGGAAAGAAAATGTTCTTGTACTTGAAGATCTTACATCTTTTCCCATATGACTTTTCTAACATTGCTATAGTGAGTATAGTGTCTTTAAAACCTCCTTAAGCAATGTATCAGTCTGTATATGGAAAGGATAGTAAGTGTATTATCATTTAGGATTATGTGCTGTTTTGAGGTATATTTTGGAAATGAAGACTGAAAGTTAGGATAACTTTACTTTCCTCTAAAGGAGGCATTTTCTTAGTAAAGTTATTATGATATTATTTCCTAGCTATTAAAATTTTTCATCTTGATGCTTGGTTATTCACCGAAAGGAATGAAATATTTATTAAGGTCATATCACTGTTATGTACAAAAGGAGCCATGGAGTGATTTTTATGCCATGTATTTTTGGTAGCAGTGTTTCTGCTTGGTTGCATCAACGTCTGTAGATTTTATTGATTATAATTAAGTCAGTCTGCAATGTCTCTAAGAATTTACATGGGTTTAAAAATCAATTCTTCATGTATTCATTTGAAGTAGTTTGAAAAAGAATCTTAGTAGAAAGCACAAATCTGCAACTGTTAATCCTGTTGTTATTTCTGTGAGCCAGAAATGGTGTTATTTCCCACTAAAACATTCGCAGGTTTTAGGTGTTATGATCCTTTCAGTTTTCTTTTAATTTCATTTCTTCTACTTCTAATCTTTCAAAAGCATGTCACAGCTTATCCTTATCTTCAGTAGATTTCTGGGTGTGCCTGGAAAACCCTCTAGCTCAAATCCTAAAGGTTATTTAAATTCCAGTATTGAATGCTCTTCACATATACAGATTTTGATATAAACTTAATAAGATTATGAAGATTTTGTGCCAGTTGACACTTTGCATTTACATAATGGATCAGACAAAGGACTATGGGAGGGCTCATGGGTCTGGGCTTTGGTTGTTGGTTGTAGGGAACGTTATCAAGGCTTTGTACTAAAAGATTCCTGTGTTACCTTATGTATACATGTCTAAGTCAAGTTTGGCAGATACATTTATGTTAAATATTGAGGCATCAACAGTCATACAAGCTTGTAGAATTACTCATACCAATATGTATAAGGTCTTAACTAATAATGCAGATACCAATTGCAAGTTCTTTAACAACTGGTGCTTTTGTGGAAGTACAAGAATTGATTTATATTTACATTATTTTCCTAAAGCTGCTGACTTCAGGTAACTACTTCTGCTTGAGTGATCTGTCTCTGCGTATGTATGTATAATATAGATATATTGAGAGAGATAGTTGAAAAGATAATTGTTTTAGACATAAAAAAGTACTGAAGTAAATTGAACTAAATAAAAATAAAAGCATTGTTTATAACATGAACTCAAATTAAATACATAGCTAGGTAAGACTTAAACAAAATGTTTTTTCGAGAGCCCTTTAATGAATAGTTTTGGTTACCCAAACCTAAGCTATGTGGAGATTGTGGACACTAACATTTCAGTGCCATGATTCTTGAAGACATTCCATAACAAATTCTCCTGTTATGTTTCTTTAAAATGATACTATACTAATACCCTAGGGCTATGTTATGCTTCTGGGATGGAGGTTACATTTCTCTTTCCAAGGGGTTGAAAATGAAGCCTTGGCTATATAGCACCCATAGCTTTGATTACATATTTTGAAAGCTTAATTATGAATGACTGTTAAATATTTTTCTTTTACCCACTTATCAGCATTTTATTTTCTTTCTTTTTTTCTTTTCTTCTTTTTTTTTCCCCCCAGCAGTCTTGCTTCCTTTACTTAAGGAAAGCCAGAAGTTTGTTTAGAAAACAAAGTTCATCTTATCATAATTTTGTTGGAAACAAGATGTGGCTACATAAAACAAAGGACAGACCTGTGAATCTTTTGCTCCTCATATCAGGCTTCTGTGTGTGGGAAGCCTAAATGAATAAAATAACAACTTGTTCAACTTAGCCCTGACTCTGTTTAAGAGGAGCTTTTATTTATAAAATTGAGTTGATTCCTCCCTAAAGCCAAAAAAAAAAATTAATTTTAGAGTATCTTGAAAACTTTTTAGCTAAATACTCCAAGTTTCTTTTTCCCTTGCTGCTGCAAATTTACAAAGCAACATAGTCTAAAGTCTGTTTTTTTTTTCCAGCTTTATAACAAGCACAGAATAGAGGATTCTAAATATTTAATCCCCTCACTTGCAACACCATTCTGCGTTCCAGTCAAATTTTGGTTACGTGCTGTTTGTTTCCAGGCCACGTCTTATGCTGTGGTCTCTCGGTTTGTCCCTCCTGGAATGCTCTTCTTCCTACCCTCTCATCTCGGTCCAAAGGAGTCCTATCTATCCTCTGTCTGCGTTTTAGGTGTCAGTTCTCCCGAAGTCTTAACAGACTCTCCAATTGAACATGGTTGTTTTGGAAAGGTGTCCATATTTTCCAATGCAATTGCCTTACTTACTTTGTGGTTGGGCTCTGTATTATTCTTTTTCTGCCTTGTGTTTTAGGTATTCATATACTTAGCAGAGTTAAGTGGTCAAGAGAAATGTACTAAATGCCTACTTTTGCCAGATATCATACTTCTTACTGGAAAACCAGAAGGTTTAAAACATGGCCTGTGATATCAATAACCTCTTGGTTTTTTCTCTCCCCAACTTGGCTCTGAATTCCTAATGGATAGAAACAATCTTATGAGTCTTTGGCATCCTCAGCAAATCCTGGCTTCTTGTACATAGTATCTGCTCAACAAATTATTAGTTAACTAAATTAGTTTTATTCTGATTGAACTGGAACAGCAAAGATTGGCTTTCTTCTCTGGGGCTTGTGTAAAAGTAGTGTTATATATGCTGTTTGTAATTACACTATGATATTTTTGTGGTATATAAAGAAGTATTTTTCCACTACCCTTGCTATATACTCTCTGGAGTGTTTGCTGTTTATCTTGGAAGGCATGGTAACAATTAGCATAGGTCAGGCAGTAAGAATTTTATTGAGTAACAGAAGGCACTGTGTTGGCCTCCTTATCTGGCCCCAAGGAGCTACCTTGGGGCTCCTCATGCATAGACACTGTGTGAATACAACTTCTAGACACCATCAGCTGTAGCTTTCATCAAGTTCACAAAGGCATTCATGACCTAAAAGAGGTTAAGTGAATGATTTAGGTTCACACTTGTCTCCCTGAAGGATCTAAAATGTGGGTGGTGTTTGGACAGGCGCACAGCTGCTCTGATCCATAGCAGTGTCCCTTAATTTCCTTTTACCTAGATGGGGAAGGAATGCCTGTAAATGAGGGTATATCGTAAAACTTGAGATGACCACCGAGAAGCTGTAGGGTTCCTGGGCAATTTATGGCCAAGACCTATATTATTAGGATAGGCCCAGAAACCCAGTGTGCTAGTAAAAGGTCTTGGGTCATAGCATTTGGTGTTTTCCCTGTACTGTAGCCAGCGTGGGATTTCTAAGTGTTTAGGACTGCAGCCTAGCCTGAAACTCTTGCCTGGGAATATGTTCCGCCCATCCCCAACCCACTTTTGCCAACTAAATGATAATAATTATCAGTAACGTTTTGAATTTTCCTGCAAAATGGTATTCTTCATTGAATATAGTAGGAAATATTTCTTTACTTTGGAACTTAAGAAGATGGTCTGAGCTGAGCAAAAATTAGTGTCACTGCCTTTTTAACGGCTAGACACTTATCACCAAATTGTGCCAACATCAGCAGTGGTACACTCACAAACGTGTTTGGTTTTGATAAGCTTCTAAATGAGAGGACGTGTATGTGTGTGTGTGCGTGTGCGTGCACGTGTATTGTATAGCTAAAGGACTCTTTCAGTTTCAGAGAGAGAGAAGGAGGGATTCTTTCCTAAATAGAAAAGGACAGAAAGTTTATAGAAATTAATGCCTAAGTTGTTGCTAACACAGTGTTTGCCTTTGCTCTGTGATGTGTGTGTGTGTGCACACATGCACACATGCACACATGGGTGCTTGTATTCATACTTAGTAAAGGCCTTTGCATGGATACCAGACTGGCTGTATAACCTTGGAAGATTTATTTACTCTCTCAATTTTTTTCATTCAGAATCTTTTATTCAATACTGTTTATTACGGTCTCTGAAACTTAAATAAAAGAGACTGTGGAAGAGCTTCTAAAATGCTAAATTTATTTCAGGCTAAAAGTATTACAATAGGATGATGCTGTTTAACCCATCTACTTGAAATAAGAAGCCAAGCAAATGGAAATGTGATATATTTAAGAGGGTAATTCTTGGAGGAAAAAAAAGTTCCTTTTAGACTGACATTATTCATTGTATTTTCATTTTAAGCATAATTTGAAAATATTTTAAAAGTGACTATAGAGACATTTCTTCCCTAGTTGAACCAAAGGATAATAAGAGATAAATGTTATCTGTAATTCAGGCTACATTGACTCATTAAAGCCCCATCTTTGTTAAAACATTAACAAGAGGATTTGGGAGGAGGATGAATTTTTTATTTGGGAAAGATTTTTGGTAGGTCTTTCTTAAAGAAATGTCTTTCTGATCTAATTTGAGAAGTAATAAGAGTGATAGGTAGCTAAGAGGGGAACACAGTAGGGGCCTAGCCCAGAGACCACCTAAAGAATACCCCAATGGTAGTAGAATTCTGGGTTAGCACATGTGCACTAGGCAGAGTTATTTGGCAGCCAAGTGTCTATCAAAATGACTTCACTTGCCAATCACCTAAGAATGCATTTGGAAGCTCCTCTCATGGCCCAAATATAATGCAGACATTTCCACTTCTGGGGGTCTTTGTTGTTGGTGGTTGGTTGACTGTTGTTACAGCATCTGGTTATATCTCTTCACTGAAATCATGTGCCTCCTTGGGGTGTGCTCTGTCTTTTTTAAAAATACTTTTAATAAATCTTTTCTAAATCTCACTGACCTGTGTTTCTTCACTGCGTCAATGAGGAAGAACTGAGGAAAAATGCTTACTACACTTCTGTGCCATTATCCACCTACCCCGTGCTGTTGGGGAGACACCGAAGTTTAAATCAGTCCCAGCAGTAACAAGAGAATCCACCTTTCTGTGGCCACCAAGCTCAGTACTGTGTTTGTGCAGGTGTGGATGCAATTGTGTGCTTTTGTTGGGGAAAGAGAACACTGGAATATATAGGGTTATATCCTTAATTCTGAGATGCTAAACCCTTAGGAACTGTGTGCTGTACTGGAGACAGCAACATTCGATTCAAAGGGAAGATTTTCCTGTGCACCCCTTAGGGGTTCTCAGGAGTTGATGGGTAATTTCAAAGGATTTTCCTTAGGAGCTTTGTCAATGAGCACAGAGAAAGGAATTTCTGTGATGATCCTAAACTTAGAATAAATGCTAGGGAAGAATCCATAGAGCCCCAAGGACTTCAACCTCCAGGGAAGAAAAGCAGTAATTTATGGATCTCTCTAGAAATTATGGTTAGGTTCTTTTCCCTCTGAAACTAGTCTTCCTTAGTCATGTGACCGGAATTCAATTATCAGTGTCATAAATAATCTTGTGAATGGAAGCAGTATGTTTGGCAGTGAATTTCTGCTTCCTAAAGTAAAAAGAACCTTTAGAAGTTATTAGAAATAATGCTGTATTAGCCATGATTCCAAAGGCAAATGGTCACAGAAGTCCTGGACTGGGTCCCCAAAAACAGTGGGTTTTAAATGAGTCAGATATGTGCTGGTGACGGATGGCGCGAAGGTTGGATATATTTCCTTAAATGCATATTTAAAGGAGTCTGTATTTAGAACTTATTTATAATTGGTTTTAGGATAAAGCCAGCCTGTTGATGCATAACAGAGTTGATCTTCTGGTTCCATTAGCATCCCTGAAATATTTAACAAGAAGCTGAGTTTAGCATATGAGCTCTTCCAACCATTGTTGGAGACAAGGCAGTCCATGTTGGACAGTTCTTGTTGTAAAACCAGCAGGCAACTCCTTTGTTTTTCCACCTTGCCTCATGCCCTGTGTTCTAGACTGGGGAAGGTCAGTTTTTTATAGTTAGAGGTCTATATGCCTTTGAAAATAGGCATTCCCCTACTGATCCTAAGCTAGGAACAATTTATGTCTTGAAGATAGCAAGGAGTGCTGATTTAATTTATTTTACAACCAGTGTCCTTTCATGGGAGCAAGTGGGCTGGTAAAATTGTTTCAGGAACCAGAGCATTTTTCTTGGTTATTTATAATAGAACTTGATCATGCAGCTACACAGGGCTTCATTCAATTGAGAAAGTCTATTGAATCCAAAAATAATAATCCTTTTTTATTTGTACAGTATTTGCAGTTTTATAAGAAACCCTTCATAGCCATTCTCTCATTTCATTTTTCTGACAACTCCATGAGGCAGCAAGGGCAGGTATTCTTACTTCCAGATTACAGATGAGGACCGTGAAACCTAAGTGCGTGTTAAGTTTCATGCCCAGGGTTTCACAATCAGTTAATGACTGGGACTCGAGCCCCCTAGATTTTTTTCTGGCTTGAAGGCCAGTGCTCTTTCCACTGAGTGTTTTGATACCCTTGGAAGGTTCATTGCTCATCTAGGAAAGAAAAATTGGCAGCTCTTGCAGAGGAACATGGAAGTCTGCTGGAAGAGACAGATCCAGAGAGTTGCACTTGCTAATAAGTAAAATGAGAAAAGACCAAGGAGGTCAAGGGACTTGGCCTCCTGCCCTGGTTCACTCACTGTGTGATCATGGGCAAGTCACATAACTTCTCATGCCTGAGGTTTCTCTCAAATTCTCCAAAGATGAGAATCTGTGATCTTCCCTAGCTATCCTGAAGATCTATGGTGAAGACAGCAGAGAAGTAATTTCTTTGAGGGTTCCTTGGAAGATACACATTTTATTTGTGAAAGGTGGTATTACTATGCATGTTTTGGTATTTTAGTTTGAGGTGTTAGGTAAACAAGCAGTTATTTTTCATTTATAGGGACCTCAAATCTACCCTCAAGGGAGAAGTAAGGGATTTTTTTTTATTTGCCCTCAGTCAGTCTCTTACTTTCCCTAATTCCCCTTTATTTCCTTTTTCCCACCTCTCTGGGCAAGACTGTGAAGATGTTCTCAAGCATTTTCTATGAGAAGTGCCGTGGAAGGAACATCATGCCACTTTCCAACTCTGTGAACTTGGACAACTGACTTCACTTCTCTCAGCCCTAGATTCTATTCTGTCAAGCAAGGATAAGGGTGATACCTAAGGGCCTTAAGTAAGGTAGTGGATACAAAGTGGCTGGCAACTCAATACATTCTCAATAAATATTCTGTGTTAGGAAAAAGTGAATAGAGATAGATGATCAGGGAAGAGCTGAAGAGAGAAGTGGATGGAGTGAGGGATAGCTTTTGTATTTCACTGTTTTCTTGAATCTGAACTGTTTGTTATATATATATATCTCATTTTGTTTCCCCTCAGATGTGAGGTGTCTTAAAGGAAAAGACAACCTAGGATGTGAGGGCATTAGGCAGAGGGAAAGGTCCATGGCTAAATGTACTTACAGAAGTCCTGCTCTGGGTCTGTTCTCAGCTTTTCATGATTTTGAAACACATGGATCTCAGCAGGCCAGGGTAGTTTGGGAAGCTGTTGGGGAGGCTTTACCCAGGCACTGTTACCTGCTCTGAAAGCAACATGCATCCCTATACAGACTTCACAAAGCAGATGGTTTCTTTTGTTTTTCATTTGGTCTAAAAATGAAATGGGCTTTTAATGGAATGGGTTGGGGAATTCCACACTGCATTATGACTCTGGTACAAGGTCAGAGAGAGAGTACACCACAGCTTTTAGAAGAATGTTATTCCGACTTTCATTTGTTAGTGGGGTGGAGAGATGAGAAAAAGGAAGTGAATGAATGAAGCTTGCTATCATGTATTTCAAAACCAGTGAGTAGCCAGACATCTGCCATTTGCATTGAAAACTGAGAAGAAGGAAAAGAGTGTATTTCTGCCTTTGATCCCACGTGATAAAGTGGAAGGGCACATGAGTTTGTTTCATTAAATAACCATTGAGCACCTCTGATGTGCCAGGCACTGTGATAGGTGCCTAGGGCATAAGGAAGGAAGACACAGATCTTGTCTTTGAGAAGGTTCATTTGAACCACCTTTGATGGGGCTGAAGTTACGAAAGTTAGGATTATGAAAGTTAGGATTTTTAGATGAAGTTTTGATAGGGCACTGAAAAGAGATGATTTATTCTTCTGAGGGGCATGCTGGCATGTAGTAAGGAACACTTTTCATAGTTACAATATATTTAAATGTTGCTGTTCTTGAAAGTCTGGCCTGCTCCTCAGTGTAAAGGGTTTCAAAAAATATATCTCAGGACTTGGCATTTGTTGGGTATTAACAGACCAATCACCAAAACATTATTCATTGTTGACTTTTAAACTAAGCCTTTCTGTGCTGATGTTTATTGTTACTTTAAGATTGTGAGAAATGCCATATAACTACATATGGAGAAAACTCTTATTGAATGTTTTTCCTCACCATTATAACTCTTCGGAGAGAGTACCAGGTAGTATTTAGTCATGGTTCTTCTAAATCCGTGTGATACCTTACTGCCGTTCCCCACCCCCAACCCCAAATGAGAGAGTACTAAACATGAACATAAATGATAGGAAGCTTTATTCTAGTAGGCCAGTATTTATGCAGAGGATTCTTACATTTAATTATTATTACAGGTCATATTCTATGCAAGTCAGTTATTTCATAGATAATTACTTCTTTGTGTGGTTCCCTTCTGTCAAGTGACTGTTTCCTCCTTGGGTTACAATTATACAATTGTACAGAAAAGTACAATTACAGTCATTCTCTCACTTATTCATTTAATAATTTATCGACACCTACTATGTGCCATGTATTAGGCATAGTCCTGTCATCAAGGAGCTTATGGTCCAATGAAGAAACAGAAAAGTGAATATGATAAAGCTTGGTTTGAGATAAAATTAAATGTGGAGTACTCAGGGCTATCTTTCTGAAAGAGGTTTCATCTAAGCTGAGTTTTATGGAATGAGCTGGAATTAAAATGTAAAAAAGTTGTTGTGAAGAGGAGATCAGAAGAGTAGCACATGTAAAGAAAAGCAGAGAAGTTGGAGAAAACAGGGTATGTTCCAGCGACTATGCTGGTGCACCTGGGGTTGAAGAGGGCAAAAGTCTGCTGTGAAATCTTAGATGCCTTTCTAAGGCCTTTGACTAATTATCATCTTTAAGACTGAAAAGCTGCATGGAGGTTGGTAAAGGGCCATTCTTATACTTTCTCAGGTTGTAATTTTTTTCCTTTTTTTATTTTTGCCATTGTTTTTATTGTAAATGTTTAAAAAAAAATTTTTTAAGTTATTACTTATTCCGACAGCACCTGGTCTTCCTAGGTGGTCTCCCATCCAAGTACTAACCATGCCTGACCCTGTTTAGCTTCTGAGATCAGAGATCAGGCTTGTTCAGGGTGGCATGGCCATAGACCATAGACGGTGGCTCCACTGGGACACAAACCCAGGACCTTCTGTGTGTAAAGCAGACTTGCTAACCTCTACACTATAGAACCACTTCTCAAATGTTTATTGTTTTAAGTTAGGTCATAAACTTTGTAGGATGAGTGGGGCAGGCATGAATTAATGAATGATAAAGACCTGTAAGTCTCCTTATAAAGTAGTCCTACCAAATTTCTCCTTTCATCTCAGTAGATGCTTTATAGGATGGAAATAAAATCATGGATTTTTCTTCCTTTTAATTGCTTGCTTCCATTTAAAATTTTTTTTATATAAAATGTGCTGATATTAAAAATAATTTATTTCTTATTGTAAATAGGTAATAGTATCTCCAGTATAGAAAATTTAGGAAAAAAATATATGTGAATATTAAAATTAACTCTAATTCTTCCTTTTCCCCATTTTTTCTTTTTTTAATGCATTTTTAAGTAAAAGTGGGATTATACTGCAGTAAACTTATTTTTAAAAATCCATTTATTCAAGAGATATTTATGTTATATCTCCATGGCAAAAACAAAACAAAACAAATAAATCAACAAACAAAACCTTTTAAATCATCTATAGGAAACTCTGACAATTATTGGGAATACCAAAACCAGAAAAGTAGAAGTACCTATATTTCTCCCCTTTCTATATTTAGTTCTCTGTATTTATGGATGGGGGAAGGAAGCTTATCAGCAGTGAATTAAAAAATAACTTCAAATATATGTTATAGGGTCAAATTATTCCAGTCTTCTATACCTTCTATATATATAAATATTGTTTAAGATATATATATATATATATCTTAAACAATATTTAGTCAATTCATGATGACAGTCATAATAATAACCCTGATTTTAAAAAAGTGATATTTGTATTACACCACTGACCTAGTGATGTTATGAACATTAGCTCATTTAATTCTTACACCTCCCTGTTGTTATCACTGTTTTAAAGAAGAAAATTGAAGCATGAAAAATTAACCCTATGGTAAGATCTTCAGACATGTACTGAATCATTTAAGGTTATATCATATTAGTATAATGTTTATAAAGAGAATGTTTTCTACCCTCTGTGTGTGTGTTTTGGAAAACCATGTGTTATATACAAGTCTCTCTTGGTTTTAAGCTAGTCAGATTCCTCTTTCCATAATCCTACCTCCTCAAATTTAAGCCATCCTGAATATAGAGGAGCTTTAATAAACCATCTCTATTATTGGTTCCGTAAGACCTTGACATTTGCAAACTTTATTTTTTGTCTTTTGTCCCACACCAGTAGCCACTGTTGCAAATCAACCTTGGGAAGTTAGCATTCTTAATGAAGATCTATAGGAGACTTTCTCCTTAGACAGTAAATCAGCTCTTTCAAGGCACCATTCATCTCTTTCTTCAAGCGCATGAATTGGTATATGGCACCTTACAAGGGCTCATTTATCTTACGTGGGTCCCTAGTTATCCCCCTGCCCACTTCCCCCAGATCGCCAGAGGTCAAGGCAGAAGTGCAGTAGAGTATGGCTTTGAGCTTTGAACGTTGCCAAGGTCAGCCAAGGTGTCTGTGGCACTGACTTAAAGAAAGTTGGGACTATCACCAAGAATTTTTAGGGTGATATCACCCACACCAGCAAAGGAGTTAGTTTGCTAAAGCATTCAAATTATGCTTGGTTGATTGAAGGTGGCTAGAGGATAGACAGAATATCCTTACATCCTACTCTTAGGGAATTTTTCCCTCATTAACATTTCTCCAAATCATGTTGGTATTCTTTTGGCCTCATAGTTAATTCTATATTAGTCATAATGATGAATTTTCATGTGCCTCGGCTATATGCTAGGTGCTTTTACAAATGCCCTTTTTTATTCTCATGATCTTATGATGACATAGGAGCCATTATCATCTTTTCACATATGAGGAGCTGATCATCACTGAGGTTAAATAACCTGCCAAAGAATATATAACCAGAAAGGCAGACTCAGGGTTCCAAGCCAGGTGTCTCCAACAATCGCCTCTGTGACCATCTTCTGGTAAGGCAGCAGAGTTTTTGGACTCACCCACTCTTTGAAGGATGCTGCAAAATGTACATGAAATTCTGGTAAAAATTAGGCAAAATTCTAGTATGAGGTTATGGTTAGCAGTGAACCCCAAACCCAAGTTTACATTGTTAATAGCACTAATTCTTGTTTTTATAATTTGGGTTTCCTCACAAGCAGATCCTGGGACAAAGGTTTGGGTACAAGTAGTTCTTTTGGGAGACAATCCCAGGAAATATGAGGTGGGACTGTGTCTCATAAAAGGCACCTTAATGAGCAGATTATTGCTGTGACCAACTGGGGCCCAGTCCCTCTGGGTATCCCCCTCACCCCACCCCGAGGGACTGTAGAACGTAACTCATAATTATTTCACCAAAGCCCAACTCTTGTCCTTCATTGGTTGAGAGGGGCTCCCGGGCACCTTAATTCTCCTGCACTTCCAGCCTGCTCAGCTCTGCCCTGTGGACAGAGAAAGCCCTGAGGCAGAAAGGCTCAGGTGTTTGTGTGAGACTGGAAAGCATATCTACCCCAGCTGTAGGTGACCTCCAGGGTGGGGTATGCAGCATGTGGGAGGGGCACCAATAGTTCTGCTATATTTGTTTCTGAAACCAACAGTACTTAGTGTTGACAAAGATGCATCCAGACTGATGAGTCCAACTGGGGAGTTGTCAGCCTGGTATATGCAAAGGAAGGCAGCAGGGAAGTCAGTAAAGCTAGGGTTAGTTTTAGGGAAGGAACAGAGGAATTGGAGTCAGGTTGTCTCAGGCTTTGGTCCCAGTTCTGCATCTTATTGTGTGTTGGGCAAATAACTTAATTTTTCTGAGCCTCAGTTTTCTCATCTATGAAGGGGACATAGCTGTCTCACAGGGTTCATAGAAAACTTTGTAAATTATAAAGCATTATGCATTTTCCCATTGGAGTTGCTGATTGAGGCATCTGACAGAGTATAAAAGGCTAGTAGAACTTTGAGGGCAGCTGTTTGCTTTATGTGAAGCTCCTGAAGAATACCTCATTAACACCTCAGGGAAGCCTAATCTCAAATATACTGATACAGGGACAGTAAATTCAAACTCTACCTAGGTCCCTGATTCTCAGTGTGATTTCTGGGCAACTGAATTAGTAAACCTGATTCTGCACCAGAGTGAGATTGTATTTTCAAGAATTCTCTATGGGGTGCCGATTTTTTTTTTTCCCCTGGTGAAAGTTGATTTGGATTTGCAACCCCATAGATCAAGCACTAGTTCTTCTAATAGTCCATCGGCCTTTAGAAGATGTCAGAGAGGCTTTTGCCTCTCTCATTCTTAGTTTGATTTTCCAAAGGCTGACTCTTCCACAGGTGGCTGATGGTAAGTGAGTCAGGACTCTCTCCACATGTGAATTGGGCCCAATGTAGCCAAAAACTGCATGGATAGCTGGGAGTGCATTTTGTGTCCACTCTTCAGTACCCTCTGGCTCCTCAGGAGTCACACTCTGAGGAAGCGGGCAGATGCCCCTGACTGTACCTCTCACATGCAGCACTGTGTCCACTACTGCCATTCCTTCACCCAACTCACCCAGTCGGTCCCTGGCTCGAACTCCATCACTCAAGAGGTAACATTAAAAAACCCACACCTCTGACTCATGCTTTGATTTTGCTGCCTAAAGAGGCAAAGATGCCGTAAGGAGCTTTTAGGGGCCATCACCATGGAGCCTCTTTATTGCCTAGCAAGAGCCTTAAATGATAATGGGAAACCTCACTATTGATTGGCTGACTCTTAATTCTTCCTCTTTGGGTTTTGAAGTAGAAGTGATGGTCCAGAATATTTATATTACTCATTGGATATATTAAATTAAACATACGAAAGTCCTGAAGCCACTTAAGATGAGGTTGCAGCATTGGTGAGTAGGACTTTATTACCAAAAAAGGGGATAGTAGCTTTTAGTTGTGGCTTAGCTATAAAGTATATTGATGATAAGAATGGCTCAGCAGAGGTTTTGGGACTCTCATAAGGGTCTTAGAGTGTACTTTCTTGGAAGAAAGTTTTTCAGGTCCATCCTCTATAAACACCCAGATCTATGGTGTAATTAAGGGTGTGGTAACACAGACTTAACTTCTGTCCAGGCTAAAGATAAGCCCCATTGACATCTTGGCAGAGGCTGTTAAGGACCAGTGTTTGAGTTCTGGGGCTATATGTCTCTTAAGAAAATGTTTGCTCACTGTGAGAAGCCACATGAAGTATAACCTCACTGGAGTGTAGGATTTAGAATCTTTATTTCTCTCACTTCATATTCATTGGGAATTAACATGAATGAGAGGGTTGGTCGATTCTGCGAAATAACTGAGTTGGCATATAAGGGCTACAATTTTTGTTTTAAAAGATTTTGGACCCTGGGAAAAATAAAGGGCCTGAGGCAGTGAAATGGTTAATGTGACTGCCTCCCTTATAGGTTTCCCCAGATATGCTTACTTGCTGTACAATGGATAATTGTTAGCTCTTGTTGTGCAGATGCTGTTGCAGATGGAGTCCTGTACCTGCATGCATAGCAAATGAATTAGACTGGCAATCCCCTTTATAAAGCATAAATATGTAATTTGTTCAGCTGTTGTAATTAAATATGTATGTGTGAAACAGCCACCATTCAGGTCATTAATGATGCGCCATGCCAAATTAGAGCTTACAGACAGTAATGTACATTGTTGTGCAATGAGGGAATTGCAAATAACATAGCTAAGCCTTTCCTAGTAAAGTGATGCATTCAGCAGCTTTAAAAGGAATATTTACGTTTGTAACATTATTTTTATTTAGAAGGTACTTTTTTGTTAAATGTGAAAGTCATAAGATGGCATTACTTTTATCACCAGTTTAGTTTTATTAATGTTTTAACATTTTATCGTACAAATGCCACAGACTTTATTAAACATGCTGCTTGGTGATAAGTCTTAAGTAACCACTTACATATAAAACAGCAGTTGCCCCTGCTTTTCTACATGGTTATGATACAATTGATCTATCATAGCACCATTGAATGTGTTGATTATTTCATTGCATTTAAAAAAAAAACCCTCATAATATTTCAAATCTATTCCCCACTGATAGATAAAGAAATTCCTCTGACAGCAAACAGTATTTTCATTTCCATAGAAATTGAGCTGAGAAAAATGCAGTTATCAAAATATAAACAAATAAAAGTGGTAAATTTGCCTCTTGTGCTTTAATTCCCAATGAATTACTTGTGAATCCAAGGAATTTCCTAAGAAAAGTGTCATCCGTGGGTCAGAATGGTTGTTTTTTAAATTTTAAGACTCAAAGTTTGTGAAGTTAATGCACTTGGGAAAATTATTGTCCTGTTCTTTTTCTCTTTGGTTTCATGTTACAGTCTTTCAAATACTTGAAGCTGAAATTTAAATATATTAAAACTTTTATTTTAAGTTATTTCTGCATTTGTATTTTGGTTGCCTACAGACAATCTATTTTTAACATGGATGTTGTTTTGACGGTTCATACTAAGACTAGAAGAGCAAACCATCTTGACCTTTTTGCCCACCAGGGCAGCAGGAAGAAAAGTCTCAGAGTTAATACTGTCTTGTTCACAGCTGAGAACAGAACATTCCTCTATGAACTACTTGCCCAGGATTCACTGGGATCTCTTGGAAGCCAAACTTGATACTATAAGTCCTGGGCTTCTGAGGTTGAATACAGATCAACTTTGGTGACATATTTGGTTAAAAATTAGATTAGATTAGTCATTAAAGTTTCACAATTGAAAATGGAATTATTTGGTACATTATTTTAGTTTTGCAACAAATCCAAATTTAGAAATTACTTGAAGCCTAAGATCAAGATTCAGGACCTTGAAGAATTTTCAGTTAGAACTCTGAATTGTGTATGGATGTAAAATATTCTTTATCTTTAACAAACAGCAAATGTTTTAATTAAGCAAATGTGTATTTTATTTGAAACAGATGAAATAACAGCTTGGCTTGCTCTACCTAGATTATTGTTCCTTGATATCAAAAATTTTACTTAAAGGAAGTTCTTATCTTTGCATTTCTTGATTTTTCAGTCCTATTTTCTGCATAACTTTTCAGTACAACTAAACAAAAACATTTCATTTGCAACATTAAGGAAAAGTTTGACTCATGATTATGGGTGCAATGATTTTAAAAATATTATGACATATCTTGATCGTATGCAAACTGCCTTAATACTGAAAACCACGAGAAGACGTTCCCCTGCTAGCTACGTGCTTAGAATAAACTATTACTTCATAACTTTTTCAGAAAGATTTTCTTCTAGATCTTTTCTGATTCAGCTTCTTTATCCCAATTAGAGATCTTTATCTTTTGATGGTCAGCCTCTCTTATTTCTATCTATTTTGAAACTATAGTACCAGTAAAATAGCACAGTGTATATTTTGTTTTTTGGATAGAGAATTTGAAGGATGCAATGCTTTATTTAAAATAGATGACTACAGCTATCAGAGGTCTCTCCTAATTTATTTTCTTGCAGGAGTTTTAGAGATGCTTAATCAAATGACATGATTGAGGAATTTAATTATAAAATACACAGAGATGAAAACTGGGAAGTATGCAGGAGTCACTGGACCTGAGAAATGCCAGTGGTCTTGTGAGGTGGGATGTGTGAAAAGGTCACAGACTCTACTTAGGTTATTTCAAGGAGCGAACGCTTCTCCGTTGCAGTAGTGGTAGCAGATACACTAGGTGGTCTGGTTCATTCAGGTCCATCACTATGAAGGAACACATGTAAAACCATCAGCGTGTCTGTCGGTCTTGTATTAACTGTGGCGAGGCTGTGTGTTAAAGAAGATGACCATTACTAAAAGTGTGGGAACACCCCAGTGGCCAGGTGCTTGATGATAACACCACAGGCAGGCCCGGCCAATCAAATGCGATCTTTTGCTGGCAGTTGCTCCTTTGGCCACCACTGCAGTAAACACTTTCCCTTGGATGATGGTTTTCTGTTGTGTCTGGCAGCCACACAGGGCTGCTTGAACTTTAGCCAGAGGCAAATATTTATACATCAGAGTGTGCTGTGTTCAACTGGTCAGGCCTGAGAGGGAGAGTGAGAGACCTCCGTGCCTTTTAGCCAAAGAGGATGTGTCTTTTTTTTTTTTTTCCCTTTCTTTTCTTCACACTATGTGACATGGTGAAGTGGGACCATACTGGAGGTTAATTAAGTTAGGGCTGCATGTGTTTCTTCCCAAAATGTACACAGGCACAAACTTGGGATGTACTTTCCAAAGGGAGGGTGTCCTGACATTTCTGCCTGCTCCTTTAATTCCTCTTGGAAAGTTTACAGTTAATATTTTCCCTGGAACGTTTTCAAGCTTTTGACAGAGCCTGAGTGTATGCCGAACTGTGAAATTGAGCCGGAGGAGCAAGTTGTGAGAAATCTGTTTCTACTCAAATCCGTAAGGTTTATTTAAAAACAAAAACAAAAACAAAAAATTTAAGGGGGGAAATTGAGAGTGGGTCTCGGCTGGCTTCTGCTGGTGCGGACTCTGGCCGCCATTTTAAGGAGCCAGCGAAGGGCGACGTTCCGCTCCTTACATGGCGGCTGTATTTACTCGGCCGCAGCCAATCACACCGGCTGTGCCAAGCCACGTGACGTGCCACGAGGGCACGCACAGCCATTTCCTTGTTTCTAAAAACTCGCTACCTTCACAGAGCACTTTACCTTGTTTTGCATGCCAAATGTTCCTGCAGAATGTGTGTAGCAGACTGGCATTTGTCCATAGAGTTATTTTAGTAGGTAAAAAGTCTCTGAGCACTTGAGCTTTGTGCATTCTTTATGTAAAATGGATTTCCCTTTTTGGCCAGAGGCCAAGGGTACAGCACACTCGCTGGGTGAGAAGAGAGCTTCTCTGCTGAGAAACTGGTGGACCGACACACTCTAATTTTTTGGCTCCTGACCAAACAAGCTAGATGGATGCCAAAATTCAACAAAATAACACATTATTGTGTGATAGGAGCCGTGCTCGAAGGGAGCAGGACCTCAGAGGAACTTCATACTGGCCCTTTTTTTAAAGCATTGTCTCTTTGGGGGGCATTCTTTGGGAAAAGAGGAAAATGGCAAAATGAAACCTGGAGAGTAAGGTATAATTTGCACATAAACGCAAAGGAGGAAAAACGAAAGAAAACGAGAGTCTAAAATTATTTTTATGAACTTTTCCCAAACCGAATGCAGAGTTCTCTGACTTGACTTCCATTCTTTTAACCCTGTGGATTCCATCTGTGTGTCTGAGCTGAACGCTGGACTACTTAATATGGATAGGAGAATTAATATGAAATTTAAACACTTTATAAAGGCATTTAAATCAAAGGACAGATGCAAATCTCAAATATGAATTTTTGGCAGGCTTATTAGGAACAACAGAAAACAGTAAGCTTACTTTTTTTATTACTCTTTTGCCCCGACATCTGACTTGAAGTCAATGAAATCTGCCATAAATTATTTGCGCGACATTAGCAAGTCAGGTAAGTTCTCTGTACCTCACTTTCCATATGTGTACAATGAAGACATTAAAGAGGATCATTAAGTTCTCTCTGAGCTCTAAAGACACTAGAAGTTGAATTCAAATAAATAACTAGAATATAGGACACATCTCCAGTTTTTGAACGGAAATTTGTCAGTCTAAAGGGAAGAGAATATCTCTATTCAAGGCACCATCTTCCTTACTGAGACTACTTAAATATTCCTGAGTGTTACCCTTTCTTCCATTCCTGTGCCTTCACGCAGCAGCCAGACTGACCTTTAAAGAATGAAATTGGTTTTTATCATTCCTCTGCTTAAAAACTTTTCATGGTTTCCCATGGATTTAGAATAAAAGCCAAACTTGTTGCCATAGCCTATAGATGCTGCATAGTGAGTGTCCCTCTCCAAACTCACTTTATACCACTGACTCCTTGGATGCCTTACTAGTCTTTTGATTTTCGGAACTGCCAACCTTTTTACTGTTTGTTAACTGCTTAGAGTGCATTTTCCCCAACCCTTTCTGTGGCTGGCTTGTTCTTACCCTTCAGCTCCCAATTTAAATGATATCTCTGTCAAGGAGCAGCCTATCTAAACTGGCCTTCTTATTTATATTTTTCATAGTACTTTTGGCCATCTAAAATGGCCTTAATTTATTTGATAACTCGTTTTATACCTGTTTTCAGTCCCACAATGACAGGAATTGTATTTACCACTCCGTTTTCTACTTTTTGTACTATACCTATGCACATTAAGAATGAAATGTTGGGCAGTTTCATTTACCTTAAATTTTACTGAAAAATCCTTTATTTTATTACTTATACTCAGAAAACTTTTATTACAAAATGCCTTGCTAGGCTAATGCTTTTGGTCTCCACTGACAATCAGTAGAGCACATTGGTTCAGGGAGGACAAAGCTGTGGACCTTAAGTTAGCCTGTGAATACTGATTCTGCCGTTGACTGGGTGAACCGAAGCAGGTGACTCAGCCACTCTGCACCTTAGTTCTTCAACTGTGAAGTAGAATTCAAAATAGTTCCTACATTATAGGATTATTATAAAGATTAAGTGTGATATATGTAAAATTCCTATCTCAAAAATGTTATTGCTGCTGTTTCTGTTCATTAGCAGTGTGATAGGCTCAGTAATGGCAGTGAGAGTGCAGCTGTGGTGAGAAACAGTTGTCTCCATTAAATAGCTCAGGCAGTGAAAGAGTCATGTATGTGAATTACCTATTGTAGGTGAATTACCTACAATACATTCTGCCAAGAGCTGTAACAGTATGTAACCAGAACATTGAAAAACACAGAACGGGGAGCAACTACCTTTCAGCAGACAGCAAAGGTGCCTTAGGGGAAGTAGCATTTGAGCCAGATTAAGCTGCCTTTTAGGTAAAATATGTTTCTTAGTGATAATAAAATAACAACAGCTAACACCTATGTAATTCTTTTACTGATACACATGAATTTAAGTGTTTTACATGTATTAGCTCATTTAATCCTCTCAGCAGCTCTTCAAAGCATTACTGTTATCATCACCCCTGTTTTAAAGAGAAGGAAATTGAGCCAAAGATTGGTTAAGTGGCATGCTCAAGGTCACACAGCTATGAAAGGTCAGTCTTGGGATCTCGTACATTTTTACTGGTTGAACATAAGTCCTACCCCTACTTTGTCACTTTGGCTTTCCAGTGGTAGTCCACTTTTGCTTTGATAATGTATGAAAGCCTTGAAGGATTCTGTACGGAGCCAGTTTCACCCTGTTAGCACTTGTTGCCTTACTGGTAAAAAATCAACTGAGCTAGTATCCACTTTACCTCATAGAGGGATTATGAGAATTAAATGTGATAATTCAGGTAAAGTGCTTAGGATGTTGTTTGACATATGGTAAGCATTTAACAAATGTTCACCATAACTAGTAGTAGTATAATTTAGACATACTGAAATGCAATCTGTGATCCCTTGTGACCCGCCTGAGCCCCTCTTCTCATGGTAACCTCCATCCTGGGGTATCCACTTCTGAAGAGAGCAAGTTCCCAGCAGTTGAAATGGCATGCTATGCAGGTTGCTAGCATCGTCCGTCAGCTGCTGCTCCAACTGCCATACTGCCTTCGTAATTTAAAAATTACTTTTCCCGTTTTATATTTCAACTCAGGAACCGATGCATCTGTGAGGCAGTTTGTTTTCCTGGGGAAGTGTAAGGAGCTGTGTGGTGGTATGGAGACACGCTCCGTTTAGACTCAATATTGCCACCCACTCCCTCAGCAGTGTCAGAGAACAGTCTCAGAAAGATCTGTTCCTTCCCCTCACAGACTTGGTACTGCAGACTGGCCTATCCTCTGTGACTTTGCTTATCTCTAGGAGTAAGGAAGTACTGATTGCCCACAACTTGCCTGTTACTTGTTCATCTGGTGCACATTTTTAAAAAGGCATCTAGTGTTTCCTTTCCTTCCAGACTTCAGAACTGTATAGATGCCCCTGTTTCAGAGAGCTGGTGTTCTGTGCCTGCTAAAAACCAGGACAAGCCTCTTCATAGCCCAATTTCCATTTTCCTTTTGTCAAAGTGGGTTTCTGTGAAAGTGGACTGTGCCCTTTCTGTGTCATTGTGACAAGGTAGTCTTGCAAGAGGAGGCTAAGCAGCCTTTCTTATTTTGTTTTCCTGATGGAGGTGGGCTTCTGTGTTTCCAGAAGTGCAGCTAGTTGTTTAACTGAAACAGAGTTAGCTTATCCTTGAAGTTTTCTTACATGACCCTCTTTAGATTTCAGAGAAGGAAGAATACAGTCCCCAAAAGCACGAAGAGTTACAACATATAAATAGCCCTGCTGAGCTGAACAAAAGTGCCTATTGTGTAGTGTACTGCAAAGCAAGATATATACTGAGAACTAAGAACAAGAAACTAGGGATTTCTTTTCTTTTTTAATTTTAGCTTGAAAAAAATCATTTTTCTCCTTAGAATTTTGTATTTATTCTTGGGTCTTAAAACAACAATTTAATAACGGGTTCAAATCCTGGCTCCACTGCTTGGCAACAGTTTGATTTTAGGCAAATTACTCAACTTTGTGTCGTTATTTAGGTGAATTTTTTAACTAATCTAGGGCATTTATGGTGGAGGAAAAATCTGATCTGTTAGTAATCAGTCATTCACGGTACCTGAAAATTTCTTTCACAGTTATATTTTAGCTTTAGTTATAATATAGCTTTAGTTATATTTTACTATTAAGTGTTTCTACATTAGGACATACCTAATTTGTATTTTTTCCAAGTTAAATAAATGACTTAAGGTCATAGTAATTGGTGCCTGCATTGGTATTCAAAGCTCTATATCTCTTATTCCATCCAGGGACAAATTATTTAACTTAAGTACAGTAAATGTTCTCTAATCTGTAAAATAAAGATTGTAATACCTACATAACAGGCTTTTTAACAGGCTCATTGTAAAGATGACATGCTATATATATAAATGGCCATTTTGGTTCCTTTCAAAAATTTGAGGGCATCACAATTAGTCAAGCAGTTAGGCTAGTAAGGAGCCAGGCAGATTATTTGTGATCAATTCAAAGTCCTAGAGTCCGGAGGCATATACAGAGTGAGAGGGTCAAATAGATGGGTGATCTTCTGGGGCCAGGAGAAAGCAGGTCAAGAGTGGATAAGATGAAGAAGAGGCAGATTCAAAAGCCAGGACAGACAAGGCCGAGAGTTCTGAGAATTAGGTGTGCGGGGTTTGGGCCTCATCTTCGTGCAGAGGCCCTTGGGCTTCTGCTTTTTCTGCTTTCTACCTGGGTGGCACATGGTTTTAGAACCTGAACTACAGTCATGGAGCGAAGGTTCTAAAAATGTGGTTCAAAGATGGGCCAGTTTTTAATTAAATATAGCTAAACCACTAAGTTCACTACTAATGTTTTATTATACAGAATCAATTTGCCTATATTAAAAAAGACTTCCTTGTCTTCTTACATATAAGGAGAGCTGGCCATGAGAAGTCTAGGAATGTTGAAACATAGGCACTCATTAAATACTTGCTGATGGATTGATTGTGTTTGGACATCTGGAATTGGGGGAACTCTCATTCATATTTACAGTTTTAGGGTAAGGAAAAATGTCACACATTGCTATTTCTGATGATAATCCCATTGAATTTTAATAACATCGATAGCATTTATTGAATGTTGCTGTATGGCAGGCATGCATTTCTAAGACTCTGTGTCATTCATCTTATTTAATCCTCACAATACTCCCCCGTTTTACTGACCAGGAAATTGGCTCTAGTCAGGTGACTCCAGAGGTCACTGTCTTAGTCACCCCATGCCACTGTCTCCACTCAGTTTCATTTTCATGGTACTTTAGACCAATTAATTCTCACCCCAGCACTGTAAGGTTGGTGAATTCCTTCATTTGCCAGATATTTATTATTTCTGGGCTAGGCATGGGTCGAAATGTGGATTTACTCCTGGAGGTCCCATTATTTTTCTGCATAGGGTTGCTGTCAGAACTTCCATTTAAATTTCCAGTTTATGGCTTTCAGTCTAATGCGTGTAAAACAGAGACATATACCTTATCCCATTTTTATGGTTACATCACAAGAATGATTTACATAATCAAACACAAGAAAGGCAAAGTGGTAGATAATCTGTCTCAAGATTTGTTGCAGATTTTATCGTTTACACATCTAGTGATATAATTAATTGGGTCTGAATTGGGACATCCACTGAAACAATGAAAACATTTTCTGATCTTTAGAGAATTACAGTGTTTGAAATCAATATGTGTGAAAACCAGATTCAGGAATATGAGTTGGGTAACATACTCAAAATGTAGACTAGTCTGGTTGCTCCGGCACCAAGGATTTTAGTTATATGACTTAGATTTGGATTTCTTGCAAAAGTAACGTCTTCCCTTCTCCTCTGCAGGCTTTATATCATTTTTGGTACTGAGCACCAAAGTTTTCTAGTAGTTTTTAAATTGAGATTTTGTAATTATAATGGTCTGGGTACTATAAAAAGCCAACTTTTGGCCAGATTTTTTCTAAGACCAGACATGGGTTTTGACACCACAATAAAGTAAAGATAAATAAATAAAGAACTATGGCAGTGAAGATGCTGGAAGTCCTTTTTTTTAACTAGCAAGTGAAGCCTACTTGTAAATTTCAGGCATGTTTTCTTAGTACTTCAGCTCAATTTTACAATGCTTAGCTACATTAATCTGTTACTGGGTAACTCCGGAAAGAATGTTAGACCAAACCATTAGGAGATTGGTGATTCCCCCCCCCCCCCCGCCACCTTGAGCATTATTGAAATTTGACAACATTCTCATAGTTTCTGCTTTCGTTTAAGGATTTGGCTATCAAAAATACGGGCAAGTGAAAGGAACCAACAGAAACTAATGACCAAAAGAATAGTCGTATTTAAATTATAAGTTGCTATGATACTGGCTTCACCGTGACCTGAATGGATAAGGGCTAAAGGGGATTTGCTTTCCAGAGAATCTGGGTGCCTGTTCTACCAATGCTGTTTGTCTCCAGCCTGCCTTGTTGGCATCCTCCTATTCCGAGCATCACTTACTTTGGTTCTGAGAAACAGCTTCCTCCCATTACATGCACCAATTCAATTAGGTGGATGAATTGCGCTGAAGGTTTTGATTCCATCATCTTCTGGTGTGTAGACAGTAGCTCTGTTTTGAAAAACTTTATGAGGGTGCTGTGATGTGCATTTTTCTGGATTCTAATTCCTTTTCAACTTTATGACTTTCAAATCAACATCTCTTCTTCCCCTTTTCTCTCTTCCTCATTTCCTCCCCCTCCCCCAGCCCTCACCAGTCTTCCATCACAGAATAGGGGTGATAGCACTGATCAAAAACTAAGATCTGCCTTGGTTAACAAATAGTGGTAAATTTTAGAAAGCCATTAATTTTCTTTTAGATGCTAAATGAAGATAACACTTCTCTGAGCACCTCAGTTTGGAATTTAGTTTGTTCCCTGCTGAGTCCTGTTTCCTTTTTCTAAACTGTGTCTCAAAATTTACAAAAAAAGGACTGAACAAGCTTTGAAGCATATTAAAAATAACCCAACAAAAAAACTTCCTTCTCTTTCTTTAGTCTACTAAACTTTGTCTAATTTTAGGCCACCATGTGGAACTGAGCCTTTATTGAGGTTTGAAATGTCAAAATAAGGAGCGATTTTGTGTATATTTTCACTTTTGACTTCATTTACTGGAAGTGCTGAAGCACTAAGTGGGAGGTAGTTTTGGAAGTATTTCTCATCTTAAGAGGAAGTTCATCAGTGTGTCTCATTTTGTATTTCAAGGGGGTGTGGATCCTTTTCATCATTCATTCTGGTCTTTGACTGCATACCTGGCCCTTACCTGGATTTCAAAAAGTGAACATTTCTATTTCTCGTTGTTGAAAAATTTTATGCACCGATTCTTAATATCTTCTGTTAAATATTTGCAGATTAGTCTGCTATAGAGTTCAAACCTGGAAGGCACTGTCAGAATCCTCTGATATAGGGAAAAAACATGGCAATTATCATTGATTGTGCCTCTAAAATCTAACAAAGTTGGCAGGTGATCATGTGTTTGGTTTGGACCAATTTATAAAATGTTCATGTGCTTATGAAAATGTTAATCTCTGCTATTTAGAATAGTATAAAATTGAGCAGAAAAGCATAAGAAAAAGCTTTTTCATGATTTTCAGGATTTCTCTTTTGATCACTGAGTGCTTCGAGAAGGGTCTTTTTCATTTCTAAATTTTCCATTCATAGAAGTCTCTTAAGTAAGGTTACATCTAGTAGTAACTGTAACTTACCCTGTCTGGTGTTTGTCTTTCTCCTCCATGACCTTATCCACACCCCCATCCAAAGAAAGATAGAATAGCTTCTGAATTAGGTGTAACAGAAATAAGTGGGTTCTAATATATGATCAAAATGAATAATTCTCCATTGACAAAATGTGCAGTAAGAACTTTTCAATGTTGTTCTGCAAATCTTTATTAATGGGTAAAAAAGAGATGATGAAGGATCATCATCTATAGTCAGTTGTATTTTGCTTCTACCAAAGGTGATATACAAATATGATATAAATTTCTTGGACACGCTACAAACCTGCTATATCTCAGAAACAAATTATGATAGCAAATGCATTTATTTTATAACCTGCCTACTTTTCCCTTTAAAATTTTTCTTCATTAACTTTCTTTTGCCTTTTGTAGAAATATCAAAAGGCAAACATCCTACTCTAACAGGACTGATAATTCTAGTATAAATTCTTTAGAGTGTGTCTCCTTATGCTTACATTTTATTAAGGGCTTTGTCTATATTCGTCTAAAGTCAACTTAACTTTTTGACCCAATTAACTGATTGGCCTGATGAATTCAATTAAAAATGGGAAGTGCTTGTGCAGAAAGAAACAGCATTAGTATAATGTGGTTTTTAAAATATCAGATTGATTTGATAATTAATTAATTTGATAATTTGATTAACAAGATAATTTAGTGTCAGAGACCTGGGTTCAAATCCATATTAGCTAGGTGACCTTGCCTTAAACATTTAAGTATCATTTTCCCCCATCTTTTAAAATGGCATAATGGCGTATGTCATAAAGGTGCTGTGAAAATTGGTGAAATCAGTGCTTAGTACACACTTGGCCCAGAGTCACTGGTAGACTGTAGTAATTTTGTTATATTCTAGGATTTTAAGTATGTGTCCTCTGAAAGACACCATGTCTCAGATTGCAGTCAGATTTCTTTCTGAGTGAATAGAGAATCACTTCTTTTTCTGAAGACTTCAGTAGCACAAGTATCATATGTCTCTGAATTTTCTCCACCTTTCTGCAATCGAAGCATTCTTCCTTCTTATATTCACATCAGCTTAAGTTATAATAATAGTTCCTGTATTTTTAAAAATCACATTTAATAATTTCTACACGAGTTTATATTTCATTCTCACAGAAACCCTGTAAGGAAGTCAATGTAGAGATTAGGTCACAGAGATAAAGAATTTTAGAGCTGGAAGGAAATGTGGTGGCCTGGACTCCACCCCATCATTTGATAGGTGAAAAAGCACTGTGTTCAAGTGCCGTATGTAGTAAGTGGCAAAGCTGGCAAAGCAGATCTGAGTTCAGTGCCTTTTCCACTAAACCATGCTAAACACTTCTCTTTTTATTAAAAATGCCCTATTCCTGGTCTCTTCCTGACAAGTTGCTCATAGCTCTTAATTTCTAGAGTTCTCAAAGCTGTTGCACGAGTATATCAGGATAAAATCCAGATACTCTGATGATATAGAGCTTTCTGCAGTTTTAACGATACATAAGTACAGCATAGAATCCATAACAAATTCCTATCAATTTCATCTTTTTAAGACCTTGGCTCTTTTTCTGTAGCCCTCTGAGAAATCAATGCTGTGCACCTCTGCTTCTTTCTTTCAGAGCCTTGTCAAATAAACATTTCTTACTATAGCTGCCATATTTAAATAATGTTAGTTAGGAATCTATACTGAAATATTTTCAATAAATTCATAGATTTTTCTTTTTTATTCTATTTTATGGAATGTTAATTTTCTTCAACTGAGATTCCTTTGTCAAAACTATTGTGAACAAAGGATCTTATGCAGTCATGAATATGTTCCTGTTAGTTAATATTACCTTAGCCACATAAGAAAGGATGAATTCATGCAACTTGCATGTGAAATGCAACCCAAGAGTCCATAGGTCTTTTACCTAAACCTTACTTTTCCTTTGTATTTCAGGGTCTAGTCTGTAATTTAGTCCCATAAACAATATTGTTCCCCTGACCTTTCTTGCATATCCTTCTCTGTACATTTGCCTTTTTCTTATTTTTGGTTATATTGTATTAATAAAAGTTAAGAAATTTAAAAATAAAATGTAAAATATAATTTATTTTTATTTAAACTGTATTTAAACACTTTACTGTATTTAAATGCATTAGATGTATAAATTCTTTTATCCTTTGACAGTTTTAGCCTGTTCAAAGGTGATGCTTATTTTTTGTAAATGTTCTGTAGTTTGCCGTTCTGTGAAAGACTAGTTAAAATTTACATTTAATTAACACTAGATATTTTATAGACCAAAAACAATTTCTCTGTTAAATGCCACTTCTTTATAATATTTCAGAGAGTAGATATTCAATTTCAGTTTTTATTAACCTAGTTACGTTGTCAAGAAAATATTTGTGTATAAATGTTTTTAATGAGCCTGATTTTTCTTATAGAGTGAATATTTCTGTAACAGAGACTTAATCTTTTTTGATAGATTTTGCTTTATTTGTCCACATATGGATTCCAATTCTGTTATTGATTAGAAAGTGTATTTTAAACTCTATAGTTCACATTTTTATAAGTTTGTAATTTTATAAAGAAAATGGAAAGTAAATTTGCTTTGGAGGTGTGTTTGTTTTTTTGTGTGCAATTGTTGATTTAAAATTAAATTTAAAGGTATCCTTTGAGAGAATTATAACTGTAGTATGCTATTGAAACCAGGGGTTGGAAATCATTATCTAACACTTGATTTGGAGAAGCAATCTGTCTAAGCTTTATAAAGAATTTTAGCAGGGCAAAAATTATCTGTCCCTAAGGTACTGTTTAGTACTACTTAGTAAATTCCTAGGTCATGACTTGGAGCCCTTACTTAAGTTAAAGGAATCTTCACTTGAACCAGTTAAAAGTGCATTTCTTAGAAGAGAGTAGATTTTAAAAGTAGTATTACTGGACAGTGATATTTTGTTTCAAAGAATTCATGCTAATATATAAGAGACTACAGCATTTTTTGTTTGTTTTATCAGCATGCTTTATTTTTTAAGGGTAGCTGTATGTAGAATGCATACGTGCTGTCCAAACTAGTTAATGGGTTTACAACTGGAGGGTGTAAATTCTAGTATCTATATTCCAGACTGCAGTAGTGTTGACTGAAGCCTGAAACAGCTGATGTTAATCTTTAGCTTGTTTTACTTTCCAAAAATTAAGTTGAAGTAGAATAAAATGTGATGTAAATTTCTGTGCATAATAACAACAATACTAATAGTAAAATATAAAGTGACATTTCCTACACACTGCTAAAAAACTTTAAAGGGATGTGAGTGAGTGTGTGTGTGTGTGTGTGTGTGTGTGTGTGTGTGTGTGTATGTGTGTGTGTAATTGAATAGGGGAAGCAGTAAATTGTTGGCTTTAAATCAAATTGATGAATTTTGAATTCCCATTTCAGTGATAGTTCTGTCTTAAATTCATTTGGCTGATTTGATAGCAGTATTTGGAATGTGAGGAAGAGATAAGGATTTTGGACCCCATATTTGTAATATCCCAGAAGAATTTCATTGCTTATTGGCTAGAAACTCAAATTTCCCACAGAGCTATAGATGGTGTAATTTGGCATGTATATTTACTTACTCTACTTCCTTACGGTCAAAGATTTATAGCTCAGAAAGTGTTTGTAGGTAGAGAAGGATCTAAAGAATGGTTCTTTTAATATTGCATGGTTTGACTAAAAAACCTTGTTATTCTGTTTACTGTGGGTCCTAGACTTGCCTAGAAACAGCAGACTTTAACTATTCCCACTACAAGCAGAGTAAATACTCAGAGTGGGGCCAGGAAAAGTGAATGAAGAAGCTATAAGGCAATTCATTAACCCATTTTAAGACATTTTCAGGTAACTTGCTAAGCTTCAAAGGTCAAACTGACCAACATTTAATTCATCATGTAAAAAACTCTGGTAGAAGGAAAAGTTAGCCAACTTGACCTTTAATGCTTAACAAGTTGTCTTAAAATGTTTTTATTCAATCTTGATACTTTGATAACATGATTCATCTTTTAATCTATGTAAATGTGACTTTTAAATCATATTTGGTTTTATGTAAAGGCTTAATGCTATGGACTTTGGAGCAGGTAACACACAGTTCTTGATCGCAATGCCCTGATGGGTATCCTGTCATAGTCACAGGGAGAGTACTCCTGCAAGGACAATTTAGTGTGAAAGCCCAGAGTCTCTGACTGAGAAGTCACAAACAATCAATGGCTATGCTGTTTTGAATATATATTTATTAATTTTTTTTTTGACTTGAAACTGAGAATGGGATGTGGGGGTTTTAATTGTTTTTTATTTCTTTTCATTTGCTCTTCACTCTTTATCTGAATTGCAGCAGTGGTCCCCTGGCAGGCAGCGTCTACAAGCGGCCGGAAGGCAGTGCTGCATGGTGGGGTGATTTTGGCAGAGCACTTTCCAGGCATGCTAGCACCTAGCGCACAAGCAGAGAACTCTGCTTCTGCCAACTGTGACTTCAGAACCCAGGTCTGTTCCTGAACCTGGACGCCCAGCTGTCAGTGTGTCGCCATATGTCACCAGCACATGGCACCCTAATTAAAATTTCAAATTGCATGCATTTGTGTTTGCTGGCTGGCTTGCTTAAAAGGCAGAGACCTCACCACCCCAGCCTGCCCCCCTCCTTCATCACTCTGAGGTATTATGTTTGCCATTCTTAGGCAGGGGTTGGAGAACGGCCTTTTCCCACTAAAAAACATCACTGTCTCATTCTCTCACCTCCCATTTTGAAGAAAGAATAATCTCTATTTTTAAGGGAGAAAGAGAGGTGTGAGAAAATGTGGCTGGTGCGTTTGACTAGAATTCTGAAAACCAGAAATGTGGTCTGTTTTGTGGTTTGTAAAGATTACCCTTTGGTTTGTACTTCTCTTTTCTCACTTGGAAAAAAGTGAATATTACTATCCCTTAAACATAGTATAAAAATTTTAAAAATTAAGCTCATTTATTATGATCAATATTGATGCTTTAGGATTAGGCATTGTGAAGTAGTATTCATAAGTACATGTTTTTCTTTTGTGCTGTCCTTTCTTTGTACATATATATCGCTCTTTGTGTATTTACATTTGAAATTTAAAAAAGGATTAAATTGAGCCCTCCCGGAAAACAATAACAACAAAGTTCAATAGAAGTAAGTCTTTGTTCAAAGCAGGGAAGACACACTATTGATTGGGGATATCATCTATTAATAGCTAGCTACCATTTATTGGTATTTACAAAATGCAAAAGAAAATGCAAATCGATTTACTTATCTCACCTAATTTAATTTTCACACTACCCCTATCATATAGTAGCTGCTAGCATCCTCATTTCAAAAATGTGTATACTGTGTCTTACTTATGAAACTTTTCCAAGGTAACACACCCAGTGCATAATAAAAATGAGATTTGAATCCCGATCCATTTGACTGGAGAACATGCATCATATACTGCTTCCTTTCTGCAAATAAAATGCAAGTTTTGTTTTGTTCTTTTTTTTTTTTTTCTGGTTCATTCTAATGCTGGCTTCATAGGTATGGGATATACTTGGAGTACATACTCCAAGTATATACTTTTGTGCATAGTCTTAGTAAGTTTTGCTGGTGTGTTCAAAAAGTTGAACTAGAATTACGTATTTGTTTCGTATGGACCTCTAGTTGCCGTTTGCAGTGATGACAAGGGGTATTGTCAACTACAGCCAGGTTGTGATCATACTGTCTCACGGTGATAGGCCTGTGGTTTATTTGAAATCTCTGATGAACTCCAGCATTGAGTTTTATGAGGACATTGTTGCCCAAGATGTTACTGCTCAGCCTTTTGTGGCTGATCAAACATGTGTCATAAAACTTACGTCATTTACTTATTTACTAACTTGTAGTTAATGATGAAGCTGCTCATGTACAGAAATAAGAGTACATGTGGTTTTCTTTCTCACTACCTAAGAGACTGGTGACTGAGTCAGGAGGCAGCATGGTTGTTAGTGTGGACTCAGGAGTCCAATTGCTATTTCAGATTGCAGTTTCCCTAGCTTACTATAATGCCAGCTGCTTGACTTCTCTGTGCCTCAATTTTGTCTTCTGAACAAGAGGGATAATAATATGAGTTAATCCATGTAAAACACCTTACAATATTGCTCCTGGAACATTGGAGGTACTCAGTAAATGTTATCTAAAACAGTCACATTTAGCACCTTACACAGAAAAAATAGTAATTTTTCAGGAAGATTAATTGATCTATGCTGCAGAAAATTCTAATATTAAAACTTTGATATTTTAAAAGCATTTCCCTAAATAAAATGAATCACCCTCTGATTTGATCTGTCAGTCAACAATTGTTGATGAAGCTTCTGCTGTGAAATGGTGTATGGAATCTCCAAAAAAAATATTATTACAACCTTTAAAAATATATCAGTTATGTTGGGTAGACAAAACATATCTACTTACTTATGTTTCAGCAAGTGCTCTAGAGTGTTTATGTATTCAGCCCAGTGAATTATACAGCCACATTATTAAATGTATGCTCATCCTCAAGTAATGGCAGGAAGGATGAAGAAAAGCCAAACAAACAAACTAAAATCTGCTTAGAAATTTTAATAATGTATATAATGCTAATCATAATATTTATAACAATGATAATAACAATAGTAGAAGCCACCAGTACATATTTAAGTAGCTTCTCTTATGGCTCTAGACAAGTTAGTTATATACTTAGCAAAGTTATGAAATGCCATCATCTATAATCTCTTCAACCAAAAATTATTCATTTCTTGTAAAACTCCCATGTATTCCACAGGGTTGCTGAAACACAGAAAAGTGTGAAAGAGAAAACAACTACTCCCTCTACATTTTATTTAAAAATAGAAAATTCTGATGAGAATTTGCAACACAAGCCAAGATATGTATTAAGATTTCACATACTTTCTTGGATTTGGCTTTTTTTTTTTAACCCCAAGTATTATATGAAAATACATCCTGATAGCTTAAAGAATCAATGTCCTTTACTATATCTATGAAAAAGTATATTGATTGTTGATAATTTTTGTAAGATTCATTGTACTCATTTTAATCAACACATCCTCTCACCTGTAGCTTCACTGCCTTGAGATAAAACTGGATAATGACCCATTAACTGACCTATTTCTTTCTCTGAGCTTTAAAATGTAATGTTCTCTCTGGTGTTCAAAGAGATATATTTGTTTGGGCCTTTGTATATATTACGTATCATTAAGAAAATTATAAAGAACTTGATGAAAGCTTAAGGCCAACTTTTAAAATGGGGTTTGTCATGTCAAATTCCTGTCTCCTTTGAGTTTAAAAAAAAAAAGAGTAAGGGCCATTAGTAGGCTAGCAGATAGTAAAAGCCTGTTTAATGTAACATCAATTGTGGAGAAAGTATTAGGTACAATTGCACAAGAGTTGCATGAGAGGGAGCACCTTAAGAAGCATAATTTAATTAGAATGAATTTATGAGAGAGAGAAGTCCTGTGCCATTAGACAAAGAAAAGGCATCAGTGTTGTGCTGTCTTTTCATAAGAGGACTTTAATGAACTTCCACACAAAGTATTTCAGGTAAACACATTTAGGCGAGAATAGAAAGGTAGCTCAAACAAAAACTGTCAAGTAGTTCCAGTAGCAATTTCTGAATTAAGAGAATTCAGTAAGATACTTAGATATTGGTATTTCTCAATGATGGTTTTAGCAAACAGCTATCACAGGCAATATAATCTTTTTAGATTTTTCAGATGAGAATGCATTCTTTAGTTTGTCAGTAAACATCAAACTGTAGTCCTGTCCTCTCTTTACTCCAAATCTTAGATTCAGTGTTAGATCACACCTGACTTAGCATTGCAAACGCATTAATTGTCCTGATATTCCAGAAGCATAGGTGCCAATGGCGACTTTAGATTGAGATTTCGCCTCTATGGCTTGTTTCCTATGGTAAGAGGAAATAAAAGTCTTATCTTCCTATAATGTAATTGTAGTCATAAACTTTATCTGAATTCTTTTACATAAAATCCAATTAGGTGAAAGGAAAGGAAAACACTGTGGTGAAACTGGGTGAAGGAGGATGCAATAAAGGCATGACCTTAACCTTGGTCAAAACACGTTCCCTAAGACTCCGGGAAATCTTGCATATGTAAGATTTGTTTGGAAGGGCTTAAAAAAATTGATGAGAGAATACTTTGTTATTTAATGTTTATTTGTGTCTGTTCCTCAGAAAGTTTATTTTTGGGATTTATTGCAAATAACTCTGTTAATCTTTTCCTAGATATTCTGACATGCCAGGTGGTTAAAGGAGGATGATACATAACAGGTCTATGGAAAGGCCATAAATTATTACATAAGTATTCGTGATATCCAAGACTAACTTTTAAAATGGCAAAGTTATAAATATCTGTAAACTCTATGTGCAGTTGTTACTGATTATTGTGTCCTTAATGTGTAAAGATCATGTTTTTTTGTTTTATTTTCCACCCTTACTTTTATTTATAAAACAAAAAATTTATATGTGCACAGGAGGAAAGTTGGCAGGGTGTAAACTTAAGGCAAAAAAAAAAAACCCCAATGGGGAAGAATATTTTAAATGTCTTGCAGGGAGTGGAAGAAAGAGTTTTGCTTAAAAATTTCACCATATGCTAACTATATACAGCACTTCAAGTTTATTTATTGTTAAAGCCTCATGTAAATCACGTCATTCTGAAAGTCATGGAAACTGCACATTTGTGCATTAAACTATGTAAACAACAAAAACTGGTCATCCATCCAATTGTTGCTTCACTTATTTTGAATTATAGTGCAATTTTGTGGAGGGTAAAATGGGGATTACAAAATATAGCGATTTCCTGTTAACACCTACATTTTTGCTGATCTAGCAAGGTCTGTTGGTATGAGAGCTTAATCTTTATTTCAAAATGTGTTTTTTATTCTGCGTTCCATTGGTGCCAATGGTTTAACTTTTCTCCATAAGCCACATGTTAAAACTTGCCCTGTCCAAATGAAGGAGGCAAATGCTTGAAAAGACCTTGTAGACAGGTCAGTTTTATATTGGAATGGGTTCAGGAATACTTTGAACCTATCAGTAATATTATTAATAGGGAGAAAGTGTAAATGCTCACACTTCAAATGGTCAAGTGTACATGTCGAAATGAAAGTGTAAAGTTACAGGGGATTGATTGCTCACTGTCCTTCCCTATTTATAAAACATATATATATTTTTTGTGCATAACTCACCCTTCTCCCTTTCTTCTATGCTTGTTCTGTCTGGGGTTCCCAGTTCTTCCTCTGCCTGTTGAAACCCTGTTCATCCTTTAAACTGCCTCTATCTTTTGTGAAATAAGGTGGGGAATACATGTTTTTTCTTCTGCATGAGGTTCTTCCTCATCCTTTACCCATTGCATATGGTTTATGTTCCCTTATAGTTAAGTCGGATTGGCATTTGTAGTTGTATGAGAGTCAGTCTTACACACTGGGCCCTGTTTTCTTGTGCTTGTGACAGTTCTCTGTAAAAGTGTATACTTAATAACTATTGTTAGGACTGAATTGAAGTTAAAAAAAAAATGAGAGAAATCTACTTCAGTAGGAGTCAGGACATAAAGTGGTAAGGATACATTTAGAGAAATCTGTACATTTCCGGGATGGTGGCTAGCTGCCAGGCTCTAATTGGACTGTAAGACAGTTTGACCCCAGATTTCAGGGTAGATTTTAAGGTGAGCATATCTGTTGTGGTCTATAAATACTCATTTTTGACCAAAGAAGAAGTGACTCTCTCTTTTATAAATTCTTAAGGACTTTTTTTTTTTTTTGGTGCCACTAACTACCTTGCAAGTTATGAAATGATAACTCGAACAGGTGCTTTTCTCCATCTGGATTGTTCTCATTAAAGTGTCCTCCACTTTTCCTATGATCATTTTGAAGTGGATCTAGTCTATAAGAACCTCTGATTAGTTTATTGTCTTAAGATTCTTATCTACTTAGGCATAGGCTCAAAGGATCAGACCTAAACTTAGGTTGTTATTAGTGAACTGGAGCCAGTTAGCGGATTGAGGCTTATTCAGGCTTGTATTGATACACACCTAGTTCCTAGGAGTTGTCCTGGGTACAGAGCTTTCTATAACCGTCTGATCCATGAATCTATTTGGATTTGAACATGCATGTAAATGACTCTAAAGGTAGTACCTGATATGAGACATAGAAGGAGGACCTATCTTTGAAAAATAAAGCCTTTACTCTGTAATTCCTGAATGGTTTATTAAGTGAGTTTCCTTTTATTTTTATCTTCATTGCTTGTAAAGACAAAGAAGCAAAAATGCACTAAAATTTGATTTAATTTTGAGCTGTGGATTTTTGACTGTATTGTATCTGCTTTAGTCTACCTATGGCCACCTTAGGTTGATACAGTTACTATACTCTTATTATACAAAGTTGCCTAAAATAATGAAGCTATCTAGAGATTGGACATTGACCTTCACTTTATTAGAACAAAGTCAGCTGCAGTTCTTACCTACCAGGGATGGTGAGTTAAGGACAACAACAGCCTGTGATTCTGTCATTGTGTGAGCATTCCTCTGACATTTATTGGATGATACTAAAAACATTTAGGTAGAGCTTTTTATTCTTAGAGCTTATTCATTCACTCAACAACTATTTACTTAGTGCTCATTATTTTAGGCACTGGGATTGTATTTTATTAGCTCAAACATAATTTTCTTGGTTGAAAGGGCTTAGCATAGTACCAGAAACATGGATTGATTTAAAATCTATTGCCAATTATAAATTTATTTTATTGTCAATTCAATTAGATCCTTAATGGCTACACTATGAACACGATTATTACCCCCATTTTATAGATGAGGAAACTGAAGCACAAAGAGGTGAATCAGTTTGCCCAAGGTCATACATATTGCTAGTATATACATTATAGACATGGGATTTGAACCCAGCTAGTCTTAACTTCTGAGTCTATACTCTTATACAAAGCTGCCTAAGACTTTTAGCAAGGCTTAGCTTAAATGATATACAGCATTTCAATTTCTGTGAAGATTTACTTAAAAGATTTTCTTAAAAGTTAGCTCTCAGAAGTGAGGCTCTCTCGTAGATATAATAGTGATGATATCAAAATATAAAAAGTTTTAGAATCTTGAAAAGATAGATGCCCTGGAGATGATCTAGTCACTGGATTCTTTCTTATAAAAATGTAAAAGTAAAAGGTCAGAAAGTTGTGATACTGGGCAGAGTTCAAACACTTGGTTATCAAAAGAGGCAGGACAAAGAAGTTTATTGAATTTGCTGATGAGAACTCCAGCGATCCCGTATTTATTCCAATGTTTTAGTGCTGACACGGGTCACAGTATTTTACATAGATTCATACTTTTATAATATTCAGCTAATATCCTACAATGAGGTTTTATTCTTTTTATTGTATAGTATTTTTAGATGCAAAATTTATATAAGACTTTTTATGGGTAAAAGTGTTTTATTTTTCAATAGTTTGTATTCATTTTAAATCAATCTTTTTACCAACATACTGAATCTTATTTATTTGGATATACGGTTTCAGCCATTACTAGGAAGAAAAGCTACAGATATCACCACTACTAGTTTCACTGTGTTGACAAGACAGAAAACTGGTTGGATTTCAGTGGGCTTTAAACTGAAACCAGTGACTGGCATGTTATCTCTTTTAGTCATAGTATGATTAGAAGTCAATCAAAAATTTTCTTTTCCTAGTTTTGATCATTCTTGTCATTGTGACCTCAGAGGCACATATCGCCTCCTTTTGGGGCATCCTCTGACCAGATGGAATTTCTTCTACTTTGGATATTGCAAAAAAAGAATTTTTGCAAGGTGTATCTTAGTTAAATCTAAATTAGGTACTAACTTTTGAACAGAATTGAAGATTGTCATGGGACCATTCTTTTTCTCTTTGTCTTTCAAAACTTATTTTCTGCCCATGATTACATTCACAAACCTACCCCGTGGCAACAACACACACACCATTGTATTGTAGTTTGCAAACTTTTGCATTGGGACCAACATCGCTGTTGTACTGAAGTGCTGTCATATGAAATGAGTGAAACTCTTGCTAGCTTCAGGTATATATCTAAGATTAGTGTGGGAGAGAGAGTCAAGTCAGTATGAAGAAAATCATTATAATAATTAAAGATATCTAATCCTGGACTGGACATGTGGATCCCACATCAAGGAGGGAGTGGTTCTGCTGAAGTGGTTCAGATATTTTTTTAGCTGAGATGGATTGGGGAATTGGATGAGAACTTCAGAATTTTTGTACTATTTCAAAAAAATGAAATTTAGTGGATCTTTAGTTTGGGAAATAACTAGTATTTTTCTCAGACCATTTTTTTCTCAGATTTAAGTAGACATTCACTGGAAAATTATCCCTGAGTAATAAATAATAGATCCATTTTACACATTTTTGTATTTGTTTTTTCCCATGATTGTTAAATTTAAAAACAAAACTACAAGGCAGTTTAAAACTGTTTAGCTAGAAATTGTGATATATATCATTATCTTTTCTTTCTTTTCCTTTCATTTTATTTTCATGATTTTGTCTTAGCAAATTTACTAATTTCACTTACATGTGCCTCCATCCCTAACCTGGTAGCTGTCATTAAAAAGAAATCTGGATCTCAAAGGACATCTAGAGTTCAGTTGATAGTCCAGAAGTATGGGAGGAATACAGAGAAACTAGCAGGGAGCATTCATCTTTGACCACAGAAGCACTGTTAAGATGTGCCCAGATGGAGTTCCTGTGAATCTCTCTTCTGTGAAGTGGGACTTTTGTGGCACCGACAGCAAAGCAATTCATGAATGAAAAGCCTTCTCTGGTGTCACCATTGCGTTCACTGTTTCTGCCTCTCTTGGCTTTTGTTAGGCAATGGCCTTTTATTTATTCACACACAAGTTTTTAAAACATTAGAGTGTATTTCCGTGTTAATAACATCTCATGAGTTATCATTTTGGGGGGAAATGTGCACATTTAACTTTGGTATTTGTGTGGTGTTTTGTTGAGGAAAATGAATAGAGAATTGAATGAAATTTCACCCAGCATGGTTAGATGGTATGCCTTGTAAATGTACTGAACCATTTTTTTTTTTAAACTCAGCTTTTCATAGATGGGTAAGGTAGAGCACTATCTGCAATGTGTGAAGTACTTTTTAAAAAGTGAGAACTCCCAGTAGAGCTACAGTGTAGCAGGAGCAGGTCAAATGCTTCTTTTCTTAATATTTAGCCAAGAGAGATCACTTAACTACTCAGAAGCCTTTCCTATAACTAATCATCCCTTTCTTTTTTTCTTTTCAAAACATTATGATCAGACTCTTGTTCTTGTACACAAGATCTTGCATGTGAAAATTCTGTTGCAAGCAAATTCTGACCAATTTGTCATTCTTTCTGCCACATTCTGCCTGAGTGCATCTTGGTTCATGCTAAGCTGAGACTGAGCTCAGCAGGGGAAGGAAACATATATAGTGGTTTAAGAACCTGACAAGGAAAAAGAATAGAATATTCTGGTGAGTTTTCTCTTTGTTTTGGTTTTTAGTTTTGAAAATACTCAAACTCCCACTTTTTATTTTTTTTAAATTTTTTATTTAAAGGGAAGTAGTTTAACATATCATAAGCATGATCTTTGGAGTCAAGAAGATCTGAGTTGTGACTTTAGATTACTTAGTCTTTCCAAGGTCCAATTTTCTGTCTGTGAAATAGGAATGAGTGTATGTACGGTCTATAGCACTGGGCCTTGCACATAGTGAGTGGCATGCTATTACTCTTGTATTAACAAGGCTATCTTGGTATTTTTTCCCATTGTTAATTTTTATAAAATACATATTAAGCTTTATGATCGACTGTGACTTAAAATTTTTAATAAACATGTCTAGAGTCTATGATTAAAAACTGTAAAAAAAGGCTCAGTCATGATTGCTTTCTTGGTGATTAAATAGTGGGCAGTTTAAAGATACTTTTTTTTTTGACACTTTTAAGAGAACATAGTGAATGAAGCTCATAATAGTACAGCCCCTTTAATTAGAGAACTAGATGGAGGCGTCATTCCCAGTGCTGCCTGGGAAGAGGGTGGGTTTCCTGCTGCATCAGAGCAGCCCTGGGTAAAGGAGCCCATATAGAATCCCTGAATTAAGGGAACTTGGAAACTAAAAAAAATGCAAGTTTGTTTTTCCTGCCAGAGATTGACCTATTGCATTCTAATCATATTAAGTGGAAATTGATTTTTCAGAGGAAAAGAAATTCTTGAGAGTTTCGTTGTCTGTCAAATTTACATATTCACTTTAGGAAAAAAAAAACCTTTTTATTCTGTCAAAGCAGTTATTTGTGTTCAGATTTGCTCTTCTGGAAGCCATCTTTAACCATTTAAGGTTAAACAGTTTCTCTTCCCCTAGATGATTTTTGTATATTATTTTTTAAAATTTATTTTTTTATATAATCTCTTGGAGGGCGAGGATCAGATAGATTTCATATTACATGTCCCAATATGTGCATAGGCTCACACTAAATATACATATCTGAAATTTTATAGATTTTTTATAATAAAAAGTAATGAGCTTATTATAACTCATTTGGAAAATACATAAAAATAGAAGGAGAAGAGATCATACACAGTTCCGCCATCTAAAAACAATTATTATTAGCATCTTGTATGTAGTTCTTTCCACATCTTTTTTTGTTAGTACAGAGCTTTGGGCTAGATTACTCATGATTATGAATATTGTATATTCATAATATATGATTCTCAAAGATTTTCTCATGTTGAGTCTACACATTGTTGGGCAGAAACTAGTGGTAGTTGGACAAAGTGTGCAGACACACAGTAAGGATGACCGCATCATAGGGAAGATGTAACACCCTTGGATTCCTCAGCCCAGGGTGATTTCCTGTCTGCAGCAAGAAATGTGGTTTTCCTCAAGTAGAATAAGACTGTAAAAGGAAGGTAGACAAATTAAAAAGAAATCTTTAAATTGACCTTCTGGTAGGCAAAAAAGGGCAAAAAACAACCTAATTTTGCTGTTCTGTGGTATTCTTGTATTCAGAAAAAATATTAGTTTCAACAAGTCCAAGGTTTAAAATGTAACTCCACTCTTCCCCAATATTTCTCATTAGGGCATATTCAGATTTTTGCATCATCTATCACAGTCTTGAATCATGAAAGACTTTTTTATTGAGTGATATTTTTACAGATGCTTTGTAGTATGGTCCATATACATCTCTGACTTATCTGAGTCATACTTTGTTCTGAATATGTGTGTGTGTGTATATATATATATATATATATATATATATATATATATATATATATTCATTATTGGACAAATATCCATTATTGGACAAAAACTAAAAGAATGGATACAGCTTTGGGAAATGTGCAGGATTTGCAAAGATCACTTGTATTGAGAGATGACTTCCTTGTAATCCTTCCTGATTGGACATCTCAAACCTGTTATTGTCATCTGCAAAGTGAATATTTTTATCCCTTTTCCCTTGGCTCTCTTGTCTCCATCTGTATGCAGTGCTCAGGTGGACTTCTTTATCAAAGAGAAGAGCATAATATTCCTCTAGTTTGCCTAGCTCTTTGGCATTTAAACAAGCTGGAGAGATGCATAAATTTAGCAAAGGATTGGGGCCAAAGTGATGGCTGAACTGGCATCATTTCACATTTTTCATGCTCTGTATTTATAGCAATAAATTTCAAGCAAGGAAATAGATTGCAAGGAGTATGCTGTATTAGGAAGGAAGTTTGTATACTCCCGTGGCTTATTGGTATCTTAGTATAACCTTTTTCCCATTTCCCTGGTTTAGTGAACTGAAATAAGTTTAGGGGCTTTTTTGGTTGGTCTTCGTGTGTCTGGCCAGTTAAGGGGTAGGCTTTTTTTTAATTTTAATTTTAATTTTTTACTAAACTGAGCTCCCAGAATTATTTCTGGTTATTTGTGACTTTGTTTTGAGGAACTTCCCTCCACCCCTCCACCCCTCTCTCCTCCAGACACATACACACACTTGAAAAGCCTGAAAATACCCCTTTAATGACTGCTGCCTTCTTAGCTACTACATTTTAAGGCTTTGTGATAAATTGCAGATGTTAACTTAAAAAACAAACAGTACCCATTTTTCAATGAGAAGTTCACAATATTGTTTTTCAGTTGTTGAGATCTTGTGAAGCTTTAATAATATTGAAAAAATTTTGGTTTCATGATTGTATTGCTTCTTGTATCAGTGGTTGGTTATAGTTCAGAAATGAATTGCCAAATTACTATTTATTTGATAACAATAATACTCAAATGATTATGATGATAAATAGTAACAGCTTATTTTTACAGGACACATACCAAGCTCAATGCTTTCATGAATTATCTCATTTCTTTCAGAGATCTTTTAAATCTTCTCATCATTCTCATCATTATTGCCATTTTATAAATGAAGAAACCCATACATGAAGAGCTTAAATAACTTCCTTTAGAATGTAGGTTATAAAAATCTAGAGTAGATAAGTGACACCAGGAAATATTTCCCTCAAGTAAATATGTTTTCTCTTACATATTCCATCAATCAGAGTTTTTTGGAAAAGGGGTGTATTTCATAAAAAAGAGAAAATCTTGATAGAGGTTTTTTTCTTTGTCTTCATTAGTCATGTGTGTGTGTGTGTGTGTGTGTGTGTGTGTGTGTGTGTGTGTGTGGTGTGAATTTGAATGAGCAAGTTGGGTTGTTGGATTTGTTAGTTGTAGGAGAAAGATTGTGAGTGATTTAAATGAGGGGTGATGATTAACACAGAAGTTTGTTTTTAAAAGAGGGATAAGCAAGCAAGCTGGCTTTCGGTGCTCAAGGGCACAGAGTGAGGCAGGACATCAAAGATAGATTCTACCTACTGCTAAAATTTCACCTTTACCCCAATGAAAATTTTCTTTCATGTCATCTTGGAGACACACACTGAAGCATATTCTGTAGAGCTGCTACATAAATTACATTTACTTTGGGGACAGTGAAATATTAATCTAAAATAATATTTTAGATTTAGAAAACATGACTCTTGAATTCTAAGTGTTTATTATCTAGTGTGAACTCTGAGCCCCATGAGTAGGTACTGAATTACCTTCATCTTTATATTCAGAGTTCCTGGGACAGTCAGTGCCCGACAGATAAGTGGTAAGGACTCATAAAACTTTTTAGATAAATCAATGAGTGAAGGAATGAATTAACAAAATTTATAAAGTTTTCTTCAGTCATCGACTAAACATCTGCCTATGATATTAAAGAACTTCATTTTACACAACATTAAAAAGAGGGTACCTAACATAGCTTTCATTAACAGTATATATTCTTATATTTTGCAGTTGTCTTTATTGATAAAAGAGAACTTTGAAGTCTGGTTCATAAAAGAAAATTCACAATTCAGTAAAGTTGGGACCACACCTTTAGACACAGACACTCCATTCAGACATGCAGACCCCCACCCTGCTCTGCGTCTGGATTGCAGCCCAGACTGAGGTTGGACAGTGGGAAGAAGGAAGCTGTGTGGTTAAGCCACTTGGGATAATCGAAAGTTGACCCTACTTATTTTCAATTTGGCAGCTGCGTTGGCTTTTGCCTCAAGTGTGAGTTTTCCCTGGCTGTCTTCACACTGTAGCCTGTTCACCATGGGTGACCTGGCGGAGTCATCTCAGGAGGCTCGCCATGGCTCTCCTGTCACAGTTCCTTTGCTTGTTGCAGTGTTTTTCCTTAACCTAGCCATGCTCTCTGATATCAATTGGATCAATTGCAGTGAGTGCAAAAGAAGAAAAAATAAGACAAATCAAGAAAGTATAACCCCGAGAATAACAATAATGAAATAACAAATTTAATATGGCTTGAGTTTGGCCATATGTAAATGTTTACAGCATGTGAAAATGCTTCTGCTTCTGTTTTATGTTCTATGATTCATACCCTTAGAAATTTCTGGTGGGCAGTTGATATTTGAGTTCACAAATGTATCAGTTTTGATGCTCCAGACTTAGAGGCTTGCATGCCTGCTATAGATCATGTGTGAACATTTCAATGTCAGCAGGAGAGGAAGGTTGTGAAGAAGATACATGCTTACTTGGGATAGACTGCAAAACAAAGTCTCACATAACCTTATTCATGATGGGCCTGCATTTTTTTCTTTTTCCATTTTTATCTCAAGTTGATGCTCTGTCATTTAAATAGGCACAGGCACGTGAGCATAGTTTCCTGCCCAAGTTGAACCTGAGTTAGAAGAATCTCAGCTCTATGGTGCTCTTATACTACTGTCTTCCCTGGATGAAAGGCCCTTGACACCAAATAACTGTGCACTGAATATTTATTATTGCTTGAGTACAGTTTCTTGGAAAGGACATCAGGGGTTTCATAAAGGGATAGTAAAATGCACTTTTCCCTTTAGAATTTATCAAGAACCTTGCAATTCGGGTGGCTTGAAATATGGTCAGAGTGCACATTACTCAACTTCTCCTGGCTGCTCCTACTCTTTCACACTGCACACAAATGGTGCCCCCACCCCTTCACCAGTCAAACAACGTATGGCCTGCTGACGCATCAGGCATGCACGGGGATGTGGGTATACCTTTCATGACTAGCAGGGAAGGGTGTACGCCAGGAAAGTGAGAATCAAACTATTGACTTGCCTGACTTAAAAAAAAAAAAAAAAAAAAAAACCACCACATTTTATTGGAAGTGTGTGAGTTTGGAGATGCCCCCCAGTCAAACTTAACCTTGCAGGTGATTGGCCATGATTTGGCTGCTTTTTTCTTACAGGTCTTTGGAGGGTATCATTTTGTGACTCTGCCTAAGCCTGAGCAGACAGTTGATTAAAAGGCATAAATCTGTGAATCATATCAGAGAGAGAGGATTCCACCTCATCATCAGAAGGGGGTTCACTCTCAAGTTCTGCTAAAGTTTATTAGAGTATTTCTTGATGGACGTTGCTTTTCCAGTTTAGATTGAAGTAAAGTGGAGCTTTATCCTCAGCCTTGAAAATAAAATAAGAAAATCCTGGAAAGTAGGAGTTCTGCTAATATTTTGTTTTGGGTCCCTAGAAGCCAGGGAGTGGTATTTGGCTGGTAGAAGTTAAAAGTTGGGCTAATAATAAGTTACATTTTCATATCAGTTAAAAAGCTTGTAAACTGCCTCACATATATTATCTTATTTGAGCTTTATCATCACTCACTGAGAAGAGCAGCTATTATTATTACTACTACCATTATCATCCGCATCACCTTCTGTTTTATAGATGATAAAATGAGGCATTGAGAATTTAAGAGAATCTCCCCAAATTACTAAACTGTTACTTCTGAATCTGGGTATATGAGAAGAGCTCTGTCTCTGGATCCTGTGCGTTCATTCGCCTCTGAAGTTGCTAAGCCTAGCTTTCTGAGGAAGTCCCTGTTTTTTATTATCTCATAGTTGGCATTCTAGAAGAATAGAGGATGTTTTATAAACATATTTTACTTAATATTTGTATAGCCAATATAGGAAATGTCATTGAAGCTACATACTTTGCTTGCTAAAATCAGCACCATTTGTGAAATAGGCCTTAGCTCCTATAAAATCCCTTAGCTCCCTAAAACTTAATTCATATATTATTAAAATAAAGTTTGCAAAGCACTGCAAAGATTGAGACCCACTTTTTCCCTCCTGTAATATCAGATAGTACTAGACATATGTGTAGTCTTCAACAGAAGAAATGAAATGGCCTACAGTAAAATATTTATTAAAATTTAGGTATTTCTCAAAGAATAAATTTCTTTTAAAACTGAAACAAAGGTATCTAATAGAATTTATGGCATTGTTTTAAAATATGTTTTTAATAAAGGGAATTAAAAAGTACATTAGGTTCTTCAACATTGCCAAACTGCTAAAAATAATTAGTTATTTAGGTCGAAAATCTATTATATCGCTTATACGAATATTTCCGTTACATGTAACACAGCTGAAAAATTCTAATGGAGCTGTGTTCATGCAATTACTGATTGTGTAATGCTGTAAATTTTTGATAAGCAAGTTCCAGGTTTTCCTGTTTTAAAAACAAAAGCATTAAAGTCACCCTCTGTAGAAGACAAAAGACTAACTTTTTAAGGAGACATCATTTAGATACATTTAAAACTAGGTAAAAAGTCAAAAAACTAGATAAAAACATCATAAAACGAACCTCATTGATAAAAGTTGACTTCTTCGGTAGCTAATTAACATAAGGTCTTTTTCAGTGATGACCACTGAATACTTTTAAAGTGTACCTCATCATCATTGTAGAAGGTAACTTATTCGAGTAGGTGAGATAAACGAATTCTCCATTTACCAAACTGTAATTGAACAAGGATGATAATATCCAACCTATAAATGGCTTCTTTTTCAAATTGCCTGTACAAATCAGGTCACTCCAAAATAACTGTTTATTAACTTATTTCAATAACATGATGGTCTGAACTATTTCAAGACTTATTATCCCTTTTCCGTGTGATTCAGAATCAGATTCTGTCCACTGTTCTGCTAAGGTCATCTTGACCCAAATAGGTAGCTCAATAGCTGATGTAAGGACGCAAACTTAGGTGCATGTGTTCATCACTCATGTACTTATTTTGGTTAAATAAAACCTTGATACAATTGAAGGTTTATTTGCCAAGACGTTAATAATTCCCTCAAATTGCCAGTGGTACCAAGTGTAAGGAGAGAGATTGATGGTTATAAACTTCGCATGGTGCTGGTACACTGTAATAGTGATATTTGGCACAGCTAAACCTTGTGATAGTGCCTTCTTGTTCATTTTCTATACACTCCATCAGAGAGATCAGATCTTTATTGAGCATGACTATATGCAGTTCATGGTGATATGTAGTCCATATTTCAAGAAGGAATGTGAAGTTTAGGTAATAATTCAGTGCTGTCATTATATAAGCTTTTCCTGGAAGATGCACAAATATAAATTCCATAGCTTTTAACTTTTGGGGATGCCCAATCCAATACTATGGGTTTCAGTTTTTGCCTACCACCCCCACAATAAATAAATAATTTATATGAAAAATATTAAGCTTTGTTTAAAAGTCCTAAGTATAGGACTTTTAAAGATACCTACTTGTTCAGGTGACAAGTAGATGGAGTGTCATGGTAGAACATAGTTATTGTTCCAGTTAGCTCTTGAAACATGCAAAAATTTCACTGCTTCAGCTGAATTGAATAGTTTAGTTTTTTAAAAAATATGATCAATTCAACAAGACATTATTGATTGCTTAGGCGAATTAATTGGCTTTGTGACAAATATTTAGAATAATTATTCATGTACTATCCCTGGTATCCATATATAACAATAATCTTTACTGTCCTATTTTAATTGTGTATATATTCTTTCAAAAGGAGGTTGATTAAACTTTGAAATAGCTTGTATCTATTGTATGAACTCTATTAATGTGCATCATTATCCCTGGAAGAGAACTATAAGTAATTAAAAAATTTATGGTTAGAACAGGTTATGTATATACACATACACATACATATACATATACATATACACATACACATACACATACATATATATGTGTATATATCTTTCCTTTAGCTGTGTTTTAAGAGCTTTTCAGGAGTACAAGTTTTGGGCAATAATCCATGATAGAGCTAAAGTCAGGATGGAACGGTCCCACAGGACCTGAGCTGGATCTTGCTGCGAAAAGCTCATGATTGGGAAATAGAACTTTGGAGGCACAGGTCAAAGGAGGATATGAAATATTTGCTCCACAACCCCATACGTGATTAACCTTTATTTTGGAGAGGAAAGGTTTCTCAATCTTACTGAATAAGAATTAGAATTACTTTAGTAGTTTATAAACTAATAAATATGACAGAATAAAGGCTTAGGATAAGTTATTGTATTCAGTCTGTGCTCCACCATTTAAGAACTTTGGGACTTCAGGCATGTGGCTTGCTATCTACTAACCTCAATTTCTTCAACTCTTCAAAGGGTAATGATAATATCTATACTGTGGCATTGTTATTAAGAAGAAATGAGGTCATGTCTAAAACTGTTTAGCACAGTCACTGGCACATAGAAGACACTTAAACATTGGTTTCCTTCTAGTATAGCAAAAGCTTTAAGAGAAAGCTGGTGGGGTTGTTTATGTATTTCGTGACTTCAGCAGCATTTACCAGACAGATTTATCTCATTGTTGCTAAGTAATTAAAACAGAAAGATAAATATCTAAATATGCAAAGATATATTTTGTAAATGCATCATTTGTAATGCATTGCGGATTCTCACTTTGCCTTTGCCTTTCTGAAAATTTTATAATTTTAGAATATTTTTATGTGTTCATCTGGAGCTTTATTCTAATTGAAATGGGGATTCTTCACCTTCATTCATTTACTGACTTCAGGATATCTGAGACTCCCCTGACTTGACACACAAAATTTGTGAGTATATGTATTTTCTTAGGCCAGAGGGGTCATAGCTTTCATCTTTCCACAAAAGAGGATGCCACATGTTTAATATTGATTCTCATGATTACCTTCTGCTTGCATTTTTGAGTCTGAGAATATAAATGTATATTATTGTATGCTGGGCTAAGCTCATTATCTGTTTTATCCCAAATGGCAACTGGGCCTTTATGACCCTCAAGTCCACCAAGACTCTTTAGTGTACTCAAGAATGGGAAGCTAAGGTACAATTTGCCTTCAATATAGAAGACCCAAAACTAAAGATGGACAATTAATTCTGCAGTTCACTTTACACATAATTTCTAAAATATGTGAATATTATGATTTAATAATGATATTGTTTTTATGTCATCCCAAAAAGTATTAGAAGTCTTTTTTTTTTAAAAAAAAAAAGCATTAAAAGGGGTGATGTTAAAATGATTACTTAATGAATCACAAACCTCAGTTTTTGAGGATTTTATTTAAGTATTTATTTATTATCTTAACAGGCATGAAGAGTGCCATTGCCTGAAATATTAGCTCTACTGGTTCTTCATCACCTCTTTTAGAATCTATGGAGATTCAGATTAGTTAGAAAACCCACAGCAGGAAGCTTTTTTCCCCGAAGTGTCTCAGTTACATCTGAGAAAATTAGGAATAACACATATTGCTAAAGAGCTGGACACTGGCCAGTCTGAGATTATCTTTAATATTGTGTCTAGGCAAATTCTTTGTTGTTGAATTGACCCATCATGATATATACATAGCTTGAAGTTATCAAACTTGTGAGTTGGAGGTAGGGTTGTATTCTCCTTGATTAGAATTGTTGTCCCGCCTTACTGGACGTGTCCTGAAATAGCCTTTTGTACCTGGGGTTTGGTTTTATCTATTGTATTTTAAATGTTATTAGTAATATAGTCATATCACCACTGAAAAGAGAGTTTTAATCGTGTTTGCCATCTCAGCAAGTAGGTTACTTTTGAGAACAACACAGATGCCTACTAGAATTCTATCATCTATTATGTAGTTTTTATGGTTTCTATAGACTTGTGATCAAACTTCACTGTATTCATCCAGTATATAATTACTGCAAAAACTGTTATGTAGAAGATACTATTATGTGTTCCAAGTATTATTTCATCACTTTTAAGAGTATACATCTGGACATTGTTTTAGAATTATTACCTGTATTTTATCCAGAGGAATAGATGAGAGAGAACAATGAAATTGAGTAATTTCATCAGTGTTTAAGCATCAAAAGTGATAAATATCAACTGGAAATACAAGTCTGGGCTTTTTGTTTTCCTGACCACATGATCCCTCACAGTTTTACATCTAACATGCATCATAAAGTGTAGTAGAATTGCTATTTTTTCCTAAAACTATGTTTAGAAGATTTTTTCAAAGGATTTTGAATTTTTAGAGGATTTAGGAGGATTTTGTTTCATTTGGCTGGAGACTTGGTGTGTCCATTGAAACTTGGAAACCAAACCAGACAGTTTTGGATTCTCATTTATCATTTAGAATGTCAAAGAACATAAAAGTGAAAAGGCCATTTCCCCCCTAATTTTGCATATTCATTATATTTTGTTTGTTTTAAATTTCTACTGAAAAATAACACTGACTTTATGTGCTTTATATACACACTGATTTTGTTTGCTTCATATGAAATCTCACAAAGATGTTACTTAGAAAACTATTGAGAGAACAAGTTGAACCTAATAATCATATACTTTTCAATTGAAGTGTTAACTAAATTAAGTATCCTTGGACAAAGTCATATAATCTTTCTGGCTCTCAGTCTATATCTTGACAGTCTTTAAATTTTAAGAGTCTTGCTTCTACTTAAATTTTCTATAAGAGAATTTCATGGTAGTAATCTCATAAGAGTCTATAGCTACTGTGTCTCTGAACTTTTCTTCCTTGAAGCATTTGAGAAGTTATTACAGTTTAGTAAGCAGTGATTAGTACCAGTACATGCAAAAATTTGCTAACATTTCTAAAATATATTTACTGTGGAAAACAAAAACTTATTTCTGTTTATTATTATAAATAAGATTTATCTACCATCATTATAACTTGTATCATGCATCCCAATCACAACAACAACAACAATAACAAAAGATATCACCTAGGGGAAAAGAAAACATAAATCACCTAGGAAAACCCATTATTAAAATTTTGCTATTTTGGGGTTTTTAAAATATTTTTTTTTAATTTAATGCTATATCACAAAAACCTTTTCTTCCCATTATATATTCTCTTACAGCACCATTTTAATGGCTAACTTACATTTTATAATATAGATGGAACATTATTTGTGAAATCAATTCTGCATTTGATATTGAGTTTGCTTGCAAGTTTTGCTGTTATAATTAAAATGGCAATTAATATCATATAGCAAATTACGATTGTGTATTTATAGATCATCTTTATGAAAAAGCAATGTTAATTGTGATATTTTTAGACAAAACTAAGTGATAAGGAATTAATCAGTCCTCTCTTGTATGTTTTATTGTTCTCACACTTAGTAAAATAATTATTTTTCAAAATACTAACCTCTTATTTTAAAATGATTTTAAATATTAGTGATATATTTTTGACATGTTGTATGAGTAATCTAGTTATTAAGCATATAGTTATCTTATATTTAAGGAAATACTAATTAACTCACATTGTTTTCATTAATAAAACAATAATAGCTTCCTTTTGGGGGTGGCACATTAGGGCATATTTCATTGGCATTTCCTACCAATAATATGGGAGCATGTTTTATGCCACAATTTTAATGTTAATAAAGATAGATAAATTTTTTTCAGTTATAGTTAACATACAATATTATTATTAGTTTCAGGTGTACAACATAGTGATTAGACATTTATATAACTTAAAAAATGATCACTCCAAAAACTCTAGCATCCATCTGACATTATTGACTATATTCCCTATGTTATACTATACATTCCCATTACTAATCCTTTCCCTCTTTTTCATTTACCCACTCAACCCCTTCCCTATTATAGATATCTATGAATATGTTTTTGTCCTGTTACTTTATCTTGTTTTTTAGATTCCATATGTAAGTGAAATCACATGGCATTTGTCTTTATGTCTAACCCATTTCACTCAGCACATTACCTTTCAGGTCTGTTCAAGCTGTTGCAGATGACAAGATTTCATTCTTTTTTATGACTGAGCAATATTCCATTGAACATCTGCACCATCTCTTCCCCATCTATTCATCTATTGATGGACACTTAGTATGACTACAAATCTTGGCCATTGTAAACAATGCTGCAGTGAATATAAAGATGCATATTTGCTTTCAAATTGGTGTTTTTGGTTTCTCTGGATAAATACCCATGGTAGAACTATTGGGTCCTTCTTTGTCTCTTATTATAGCCTTTGTTTTAAAGTCTGTTTTGTCTGGTATAAGCATTGCTACCCTAGTTTTTTTGTTTGTTTCCATTTTCATGAAGTATCTTTTCCATCCCTTTATTTTCAGTCTGTGTATATCTTTCAATCTAAAGTGAGTCTCTTGTAGGCAGCATATGTAAGGGTCTTATCCATTCAGCTACCCTATGTCCTTTGATTAGAGCATTTAATTCACTTACATTTAAAGTATCTGTTGATAGATATGAAGTTGTTGCTATTTTATTCATATTTTCAATTTTTTTCTTCTTCTTAAATCCCTTTAACATTTCTTTTAATACTGGTTTGGTGGTGATGAACTCCTTTAGCTTTTTCATTTCTGGAAACCTCTTTATCTCTTCTTTGATTCTAAATGATAGCTTTGCTAGGTAGAGTAATCTTGGATGTAGGTCCTTGCTTTTCATTACTTTGAATATTTTGTGTCCTTCCCTTCTGGCCTGCAGTTTCTTTTGCGAAATCAGCTGACAGTCTTATTGGAGCTCCCTTATAAGTAACTAATGGCTTTTCTCTTGACATTTTTAAGATTCTATTTGTCTTTAACCTTTGTCATTTTAATTATGAGATTTCTCGGTATGGGCCTCTTTGGTTTCTTGTTGGGACCCTCTGCACTTCTTGGGCCTGTATGCCTATTCCATTTGCCAAGTTAAGGAAGTTTTCCATCATTATTACCTCAAACAGGTTTTTAGTTCTTTGCTCCTCTTCCTCTCCTTCTGGTACCACTATGATGCAAATGTTGATACACATAATGTTGTCCCAGAGAGCCCTTAAACTCTCCTCATTTTTTGGATTCTTCTTTCTTGTTGCTGTTCTGATTGAGTATATTCCACTACTTTATCTTTTAAATCGCTGATTCAGTCCTCTGCTTCATCAAATATGCTGTTGATTCCCTCTAATGTATTCTTCGGTTATTGCATTCTTCATTTCTTACTGGTTCTTTTTCACATTTTTTGTTTCCATGTTTGTTTTCTATCTCTTTGTTGAAGTTCTCACTGAGATCATTGAGCACCCTTATAACCAGTATTTTTAACTGTGCATCTGGTAGATTGCTTGTCTTCATTTTGTTTAGTTCTTTTTCTGGACATTTGTTCTTTTTTTGTTCATTTGTTTGTTTGTTTGTTTTTATTCATTTGGGACATGTTTCTTTGTCTGCTCATTTTGCATGTTCCTCCCCACCTCCTTCTGCTGCAGACTCCCTGGTCAGGGTGCTCCAGGTGTGTACCTTTTGTGGGTTCTGTATGCCCTCTTATTGTAGTTGGCACTTTAGTGGGAGGGTTTGACCCTTGGGCTGATTGTGAGGACTGGCCATCACTACAGTGGAGGAGCTATTGTGCAGGGGCTGACCCTATGGAGCAGTATTTGCTTTAGCGGAGTAACGGTGTTTGCCTAATCTGCCCTTTCTGTGTGTCATTTGTGGAGGTGGTTGGGTGGTGCTCTGGTGTGGTCTGAAACTGCACACTGACTAGGTGGTTTTGGTTCTGGGGCCTTTTGAGAGGGCCTCTGGTGCAGGCCAAGGTCAGCTATAATCTGTACCCTGCCCAGGGCCACTTGGTATGAGCTACAAAGTGAAATGAAGATGGTTGCCACTTGCCACTTTTGCTGAGGCTGGAGGTACCTGGGAGAGGTTAAGCTATGAACGAGGCCAGCTGCTGCTAGTGCTGGGCTTGGGGCTGCTTAGCAAGAAGTACAGAGCACACGGAGACCAGATGCTGCTTGGTAGAAGTTTGTGAACCTTTTACAGGTTTTAGATGTATGTAGCATGAGCCCAGACAGGCCATCTGTATGGAAAAGCCACTTGAAGTGGCTTTAGTGGGCCCATAAATTGGGTAGGGCCAGGTCTCAGGGAATCACCAGAGCAAGTAAGCAGTCTTAATCCAGATGATGGAGGCTCAGATATGGTACCTACCTGTACATGCATGCTGAATATTAGGGAGGGCTCAACAAAGGAACAATGGCCTCTGCTAGCACTTCTGTTTGGGAGAAAAAAGCTCCTCCAGGCCTTGTCCTGAAGCCAGACAATTCTGCTCCTCTTCATATGTCTCTGGCACCTTTGAACTGCTGCCCCAGTGCTGGAAGTCAGAGCAAGTGAGTCTGTCAGCAATAACTCTTGCTTAGGCCCTTTAAGAGGAACATTGGCTACTCCAGCCACCCTCCCCTCTTACTCTGCCACAATCTCTGCTGGTTTTCACAGCCAGAAGTTATAGAAACTTATCTTCCTGGCACTGGAACCCTGGGCTGGGGAACCCAGTGTGAGGGTCCTCCACAGCCGAGATAACCCTCTTGAGTCTCAACTGCCACATGTGAGTGTGGCACCATCCCATTGTGTGTTTCTGCCCCTCTTAGCAGCCTTGATGTGACTTCTTCTGTATGTCCTTAGTTATAGCACTTCTGTTCAGCTAGACTTCAGGCAGTTCTCAATGATGGTTGCTCTGTTGTTTAGTTGTAATTTTGAGGTGGTTGTGGGATGAGGCAAGCACAGCATTTATTTACTCCACCATCTTGACTGGAATTAATGTTTATATTTTTAAAATAATCTTTTACTTCCTGTTTGTTTTCAAAACCTATGGGGTTTTAACTGTGTGTGTGTTTCCCTGTTCATACATCTCTGTATCCATCACAGAATATTTTAAATGCCATTGGAATACTTTACCACATCTGCTCCAATTTGTGGGTTTGTGGGTTACTCCAGCAGCAGGCTTTGGAGAAGTTACTTGCTACCTTATTATAACACACTTAAACTCAATAGCAATTCAGGCCTTACTGGGTATTTACCTAATTTATTGTGGCAATGCGGTATTTATACCACTGATTAAGTGAAGTCTGTCAGTATAGTTAAAAGAAATTAGAGACACTATCATTGCTAAATCACTTTACAATTCAAAGAAGAATTGTAAACATATGAATCCATTTAATTATAATAGTGCCAATTATAAGAGAAATTGTAACGCTGAGAACAGTGGCTTTTATGTAATCATAATAATGGCATGTATTTATCTTGGTTTGGCAAGTTAGGCCTTTCTTTAATACTTGGCTTTGCCTAAATAGAATGTGGTTTGCTGAAACCCACAATAACCCCCACACCCTCCAATTTGTTATTGCAAAAAATACTGAACAATAATCATGTGGTATGAATGATTAATGTATGCATGGTTTAGTAAGTATCTTTGAGGTTTAAAAAGTGTTTTTATTTACGTTCTTCTGTTGGCTGAAGGTATAAAACAAATACAAATCCGCATGTGTTAAATATTCCCATCTCTTTTTGTACAAGAATTTGAAGTACAAAAAAATATTTTTATTGTGTTCTGTGCTTTTTGTTTTTGTTTACCCAATGTGTATCCTTTAATTATATTTCAGTCGTAGTATTTGATATGTAATCCATTTTTAAGTTCACTAAGTACTTTAAATATAGCTTCCCTAAAGTGTTGAAATAATGAATTTAATATTTGAAGATTGGCAAACTAATTTATGTCATGTTCAAAATAATACCTTTTAGAGTTACACTTATTTGAAGAGCATATGTAAAAAGAATTACTCACATTTTCTGTTTAATAAGATTACTATTATTATTGAGGAAGAGGTACTATCTACTGGTATAAACAAAATTACTATGGAACTGGAACACTGTAATCTCAGTGCTTTTTTAAATTTCTGTTTCTTTCTTTTAGAAAGATAACTTGCAACAGTTCCCTGGTTTGCATTTATAGAAGTGAAGGGAAGGATATCTTACTTTCTAAGCGAAGAAGGAAAGAATTTAAGTTTAAAGATCAAAACTTAACTTTTAAAATTTCAGTTAGGTCTTTAAGAGTTATAGATCTTCCGTGGACACTTTGAATTCATTGAAAAAGCTATACATTAAAAGAACATTAGAAGTCCAAACTGTTGACTTTTGGTAAGACACAGCCCCAGAGTAAAGATAAACAAATGGTAAATTTAAAAAATTGGCATCCTGAAAGGGTTAATATTTTTATTACTTGAAATTTGATATAAGATTGTGGGCAACCCATGACATGTTTTGGAGTACGTGATTATTCTTTTCTCAATAAATAAGAGTGGCATACAGTTAATTTCAGCACTGTAATTGAGCAATGCATTCTGGGAAGCTGAAAAGCACTGTAAGATGAGGAAATGTTTTAGGGACTAATCATGAGAAGAAAGGAGCCTTTCATAGCCCGTATGATGCTGTTGTCAGAGCTAAAGGCAGATAATGATTCGGTAATAATGGCACATTGTGAATATTTAAGCTGAAAAGATTTGGGCAAAATGAACAGACATTGTTGGTTTGTTAAAACGGAACAGTTGGTCTTTGGGTTTCAAAAGCACTCTGAACTCGGTAGAACATTTTTATTCAAAATTTTCCCTAAAACAAGATACTTCTTTGGAAGTTATATCAAACGCCATCATTATACGAAGTTTTAAAAAGATCTACTTGTTTAAGTTTTACTCTAGAAATTGATAGTATGGGCTCTTTTTTGTTACAGAGAAGTTTAAAAGTTTCATGTGCTTCTTATATATCTTATTTAGTGGGCAGAAGGAATACCTTCAGAGAACATTCGCATAGTAATGATGTAAAATATTAAATATAAAACCAAGAGTGTCAGATTGCAAAGAAAGTGAAATAATTTGCATTTTGTTTCTAAGGTTTTCATTACACCCTTAAGAGTCTTGCCGCTGGGTTTCTATGTACCTTGTCTTTTCTTTTCATTAGTATATTTTCAACCTGTTTGTTTTCATTCTTGAAACATCTCTTAAATGCAGATTTATGCAGCTCTAGTTACCCATTTTGAGGTGAATGTTATCAGAAGCTTAAGATTTGAGTCCACATAGCCTTCCTTTAATTTAGGATGAGAAGAGACTTGAACTCTCTGAGCCCTGAGCCACGAGCAGTATATTTTAAAACTTACTAACTTGAATGGTGGAATTTTGGAGTGGGTAGCACATCTGGTACCCTCTCTAGCCAAAGTATAGGTAACACACTGTTCTAGTGAAATAAAGGTATTTAGAACTTTAAAATCTGACTCAATGAGAAAAGAAAACTTTTTAGCATAAATTTCAGGACAGGATTCAACCTTTATGTATGTAAGTTATGTATATCTCCAGTGAACTCTCATTTATTACATATATGCTACAATGACATAAATAATTCCAGTCTGGTATTTCTTTTATAAATATACTTTTCATGTGCAGTTTTACACAGAGAGTGAAATGAAACAGATTTCTGAAGTGATGCAAATGTTTTTTTCTTGAGTAAAAAAGATTACTTATTAAAAATGGCTTCACAATTTAAAATAACTTTTTTTGGGGGAGGGGAAGGTGGTTCTTCTCTGAGATTTTTTGCAGGGAAAAAATGTTGCTGTATATTTACACTAACATTCATTTTTACCCATATGCTTTAAATCTGTTTATTTATTTAACCAATTATTGTTTATTTTTAGAACTTTAATTTTTCTTTTTAGCTGGAATTTTTTTAAAAGCAGTTTTCAAAAAAATTAAGTTAAATGAAATTACACTATTTAAAGGGCATTTTTTTCAGGAGTTTGAACCAAGAAATAAATTCTTTATTACTATTTGGTGAGACTAGTCTTTGGGCAGGAAATAGGCAGAGTCCAGAAGCTAAAATAAAACAGAACAAATGTTTACCAGGAAAATGTGCTGTGATCCAAGCAGTTTTTTGTATCACTTTTTAAAGTAGCTTTTATGAACGGTACCCCATGCAGCTATGAGAAAAGTGCTTTTCCCTATACTTCTGCAAGGAAACAATTGGAATATTTAACATTTTACTTGTATAAACTTATACTTTTTCAGGTTTGGTAGCAGGAATTGAGAATATAAAATAGGGTTGTTTACTTTGAAGCTCCGTAAAGTTTAACTCATTTTTAGGACATAAAATAAACCTTTCTAATGGATTTTTAAAAATGTTTCTGTAGTCACTCCTTGACTTTTTCTTAGATTCCGTGCAATTCCAGAATTGTTTGTCCTAATATTTTTTTTTTTGTCTGAGAGTGTGGATTTCTCATTTGACAGTAAGCAGTAATTTTACTTAGATTGATAATTATTATCTCCTACCTCTTCTTCTGTATTTTTGTTTATTCAAATTCACATTATTTTATCAGACAGCTTAATGGCCAAAATCAAGGGAATCAGAGTGCTAAACTCTATTAATATTTACTCTGAGGTGTTCTGCAAATATCAACTTCATTTGAGGAAACTTCAGAAAAATTAACCTTAAACTTTGTTAGTAAATGATTTAAAGCCCATATTCAGAGAAAGCCTGTTCAAAAAACGGCCTCTTTACTTACAAATTATCAGATATTTTTTACCCACAGTAAGAGAAAAATTTGAGTTAAAGCTTTTGTGGGGAGGACAAGGGACTTTTACTGCTGATAGAATTGCATTTTATTTATTGAGATATAAACAGTAAGATCAGTTAGACAATGCATTTAAAATAGGAAAATCATTAAAGAATTTCAATTAGATTTAAAAATTTTTTTGAATTAGCTGATTATCTTAAATTCAGCATTTCAATTTAATTTTACACTATTTTACTTAAATGAAAGCCTCAAATTTATACTCACCAAAATACACTTTTTAACACTTGAGTCTTATGATGTGCTCCATGGAAAAAAGGTTTTATGGGTTTTTTAAATGAGATACATTTAAAATATAAATATATACTATTGTCCCTCTTGAAGAGTTAAAATGCACATGAATATGTTAAAGAGTCTGAGAACTTTGTTTAACCTAGCAGTTCCCAAATTTATTTGTCAGTGGAACCCTTTTTTGCTTGTAACCCTTATTAACCCCCCAAAACACACTTTCGAAATATTATACCCTTAGTTTTTCTCTGCATGTAAGTTAAGAAACAGGATTTTAGTCTTTTTTTGGTGTAAAAATTATATTCCTGTTGACCCTTCTCAGCGGAGCCCTTATAAATGAATATGTTCTCGTCTCCATTTGGGTACCAAACACCCCCGGGAGAGGGACTTTATCTTAGAGGTAACGCTACTTGATTCACTTGTCCCATCTCCTCTACACATCCATCCAGTCCATTGCAATTTACTTTAAGTACTTTAAACTGTGTCCTTGGAAGACAGATTAGCCTGGAGCTATTCCAAGTTGGCAAAGGGATGTTCTAATAAAGCTCTAAGTGGTACTACTTGCTGATCTAGAGGACAGGGTAAGGGTAGTGACAATGTGATGCTACAAAGGTCATTTCATATGACTCTGAAGTCCATTTTTAAAAGGTCTTCTTTCCTTTTACCCATAATTTTGAGTACTCAGATTTGTTAATGAAGTTCTCTTTTATTTTGTTATGCCAACTAAGAAACACTTTTAAAAATATTATTTTCAAGATTTATGACATAGGAATCCATTGAACACTTCTGCTTTATTTGCCCTATTCCTCAGAAAATGTTTATCACTTCTATTTTTAAAAAGTCCATAAGAAGGAAATCGATTTGAAGGTTTTAACTTAATGCTCAGTAAATAGTCAGTGTAAAACCATTATATGAATTTTTATGTACTTAGTTTCTTTTTGGGTAGGAAAGAGATGGAGCAACTGTAGTAGGAAATTTTATTTTTTATCACTAAAATTTATGATTCTCATCTAGATCGACAACTTCAGTACTTGCTGAATAAGCACAAGTGATTCCTTTTTATCGTAATGTGTTTGCATCTAAGAAATTTTAGATTTGTTCATGTCTGAGGCCCTAATTAGTATGAGAGATGAATTTATTTTAGTGTTAGTGTTTGAGCTGTTACTGAGCTAAAATTTTAAAAACAAAACAAAGCAAAACAGAAACTGACCACATAATACAACACCAACTCTATAATCTTCCTACCAAATAGCAATTTCAAAGGATTTAACACAGTTTGTTAGAGAAATGACTTACAACTTTAAGAGGCCATAAACATACATTTAAAAATTATTATACGTGAAACAGGATCTTGACAATAATTCATATAATCTAATTAGCTAATGTATCAGTTGTTAATACTTTTGAGATATCCAGCAAACTAAAATGAAATGTTGGACACCCAACAAACATGTATGACAGAAGAAAATAGTATTTGTGGAATATTTAATGTGGTACCACAATAGAATTACAGGAGATTAGTGACCAGCTGGAGTTATTAAACCTCAAGTTTGCTTCATGCTATTGACATTAGGTAAAGCCTGGAAAGTAGTAACATGTGCCTCAGTAGTTAGCACTTAAAGACTACATTTTAGCAAGTCTCCAGATATGTATTTACATGATAGACGATACTAACACCTTTTAGTGTTATCTGTCAATCAAGATTTAATAATGTTTCTTGATAATGTTTCTTGATGTTCATTTCCATTGAGTTACCCTATTTATTTTGTATTTTTATGTATTCATTAAGAATCCATAGTCGCCCGAGCTCTTGGCAGTCTTCTGCAAACTTCAGATTAACCCTGCTTCTCAAGGATTGCTAGGGTCATTTTAACCCTTTGGAAACTGAAAGGTGCAAATAATTGAGTTCAAAGACAGTTGAAAAGGGATCTACAAAGTCTATCCCCCTTAAAAAAATGCTTTAGTTCATGCATTTGGCAACTACCCTTATCCCATCTTTTTATTTTTGGTAAAAGGATTGTACATCAGACAGATATTATTAAAAGATTTTATTTAACACTCGGATGCATTTTGTTCTAAAACTAATGCTTGCTCAAGAGTCTAGGAAGGCTTCATGGGAAGAGCAAAGTAATCTAAGCCATATGTATTGGGCAGGTTGCCAGTTGTTTGCCAATATGCCCAAGCCACCTGGCTGTGCATTCAGCCAAGTATGCCATTCCGACCAGCCAGCCAGTTTTAACCTCCCGGCTGCTTTTCACTGCTTAGGAAACTCCAAAGGCCTGGGAGCTGCACTTCATTTTTCCCATGCCAATAGTTTTCACTCAGACAAACTGCACAGCTACACTGACGAGTAACTCACAAATGCCCATTTTTGAATGAGCTCTCCTTTTGTTTAAAGCACCATTCACTGGTGTTGAACCAGTGCCATAAGATGAGTCTGGAGATAGCAGACTGAAACCTTTACCCATATGCCATAGACAGACACTTTGACTGACAAGCAGCATTTTATTCCCAAGCCTGCAGCGACAGGGTTTTGTGATTCTGGTTTGCTGTGATTTGGGTTTACTGTACTTGCCGCTGGTTTCAATTTTTATTTTGGGTGCTTCTAACTTTAAATGTTTGGAAACATTTGTTCATTTGGTTTTCCCTTTTTGTTTGGTTTAGAAATTGGTTGTGCTGTTTCATAATTTATTTATCAAGCCTGATTTCATAATCTGTGGCAATCTAGGTCAGGAATTTGTGTGGAAGAGGCAAATTTAGAATTGTTGATAGAAACTTGAAGACATTTGTTCTTTTCAAAAGTCACAGTAGAAAAAGTTTTACTCACAAAAAGTGGTATTCTTTCTTTTACAGTTCATATGAATTGTATAATGTGATAATGTGTCTTGTTTCCCTTTTTGCTTTGGCTTCCAAGAAACTCAGAGATAAATTTAATTTTTAATCTCAAGAAATACTTCAGACTAGGTTTTTGCCCCCTTCTTTTGTTTTAATTCATATATTTTTCTTTTATGGCCTTAAATTTGCATGTGTATGTGTGCATTATATGAGTGAACCATCTTATATCATTTATGGAAAGTAAATATGATAACTGATAAATAATATAAATTCAGTGTAGAGAGTTTAGTCTATTCCTAATTAAAATCTTGAAATGGACTTTTCTGGTATGATAAGCAGGTGTCTCAGATCAATGATCTCATGTTTTAAATAAAAGGAGCTGTGATGCCTTTGGCCTAGAAATTTTATTATTATCAATTTCCGTGCTAGCCTTTGGACTGGCTAGTTTGTTATTTCCCATCAGCACTGTGGTCTGTACATTCTCAGTTGATGCCATTTTCCTCTTGTTAGCTCAATGACCACTATCTCTCAGATCTTGAAGATCTGTTTTGGCTTGGCTCCAATTTAATCAGTCTGAATGGATCCTATTTAGTAACTTGACTCATTCACCCTGCTAAAGAGAGTCTGAATACACTATTTCTGAGAGTTTAAAAGAAACAACCATTATAATGTTCTTTTTTATTAGAATTGTTAGTTATTTCAGGAAAAAACATGTGATCTGTGTGCATAATTTGGGATCTCATTTTTCATTCCATTAATGAGACCCGTTCAGATCGTAATATTTTGGCCAAAGTCCTGTGACACACTCAACAAAGCCCTGAGCAAGGTGGAGTTGCACCAGCTCACAAGATGGATAGACAGAGCTGGGGAAGTGTCCCAGCGGGTTTTTGCAGTCTGTCAGAGGAGCTGCAGCTGTAACCACCCATCTGTGCTTCCTTGGCTTGGACCAGGCTTCCGTTTTGAACACTCACCCTAAAGAAAGATGTTAGAAAGGAATGGATGGTATGGTTCAAAACATAATGACCAAAATGCGACTGGGCTAATGTTTGAAGAGGAAAACTATTATATTCCACACAATGTAAGATTTAGCCTTATGACATTTCTGAAATTCTAAAATTTCTGCAATATTCATTCCATTCCTTGTTTTTCTGGATCTTACTAGAAAGAAAGAACTGAGCTCTCAGTTTATTTTCTCATGTGTACATGAAGATTTTCAGCATGTTAAATCCAAAAGAATTCTCATGGTTGTATTCATAGTATCTTCCTTGATTCATGTTTTTATCTCATGAGTTAAGCTTTCTGCATTAGGTAGCCAACTGACATGTCTTTGCTCTTAAGCATTTATCATCTCCTCATTCATTCTGAAATACTGTTTTTTCTTTTGAACACATTTGTGTGCAACAATAAGCTCAGTGCTTCTGGACAAAGAAAAAGCTGTTAATTATTTGCACTCTCTAAGGTTCTTTATAGGAACCTTAAAAGAACCTTGGTTATTAGTAGGTTAATAACCAAGAATTCTAATATTCCCCCCAAATAATACACAAACTCCCTTTTTGATATAGGCAAATGATATATATCATTTATATTTATGGTGTTTGATGTAGGAAAATGACTATGTTCCATTTGAATTGTTTGAAATAAGTCAGAGTAAAAAACCCACAAGATTCTTTTCTTTATTGGACCAAAATGTCATAATTCAGGTGTACAGATTGAATTAAATAAGGTTAAATTAAGGAGCTGAATTAAAGAGCCTATCACTTAAAAGGTATTCTTAGAAAAATAAATTCCTGTACTGTGTTCCCAATATATCCCCAGACCAGTTACTCAACCGTATATTCTTAAGGAAAACAAATTATCTTTTGAATTTATGCTTGAAATTTTTCATGTATGTACACTGCAGTGAAATTTATATCCCATCTCTTCAACATTTTCTCTTACTCAGAGTCACCCCCAAAAAAATTGCTGCCCTAGGCAAGATCCTCAGAAAGTATTTTTTAAAAATTCCATTTATTTGATTTCACTAAACTAAATGAGCTTATCAGGCAAAACTAAATGAACTTATCGGGAGCGTTAAATCAGACATCATCTCAATGAGAAATCATTTATGGATTTATTTAAGTGCCAGCTATGTTAGGTGCTAAAACCTTGCCCTATGGAAGATCAAAAAATAAATGAGTCAGGAGCCATGTGTCTTTTTCCCAACATTTATTTATGAGCTTTTCAATCTAATTTTATTGGAAAATGCATAAATATTGCATTTTCTGTTAGAACCCTCACATACAGGTACAGAAACTGATTCAAAACTTTTTCGGGCAAAAAAGATTTGATAAAACTCAACGCTAATACCAAGTGTTTAAAAATTCTTCTATAACCAGTAACAAAGGAGAACAGTATCCTTAACATGATTAAATTATTTGTCATATCAACAAAAGGAATCATAGCAAATTATGAAATATTGGAGTCATCTTCACTAAAATCAAGAACAAAACAAAGATGACTATTATCACCATTATTATTTAATGTTATCCTAGAACTTTTAGCCATTGTAATAATATAGGAATCAGAAATGAGTTCCAACTATTAGAAAACAGGAAACAAAATTATCACTATTTGCAAATGATAGAAATATCTACTTAGACAAAGGATCCAGACAAAACATGTGGAATTAAGAAGAAAATTCAGCAGAATATCTGATTAAAAGATCAATACCCCAAAGCAATAAATTTTCATCATACAATCATTTCCAATGAAAAGTTATGATGGAAAAAAGATCTCATTCTGGATAAAAAACACAAAATATCTAGGAATAATTTGGCAGTGATTTGATGAAAAGGCCTGCTATATAGCTGGTGTTCTGAGTTATGAGGGTTGTAGGAAAAGGAAGAAATGTGGTATCTAATGAAATTACCCTTACACATTTCTCTCAAATTGCAACCTGGAAGTTATCTCTTGGTCCTCTTTCATCATGCTTCATATCTAATCAGCCTCCAGTTCTGCCAAGTCTGCCTTCTTATTAGCATGCAAATCAATCCCCATTTTACCCCTATTCTTTTTTTAAGTTTAGACCCTTATTATTTCTAGCCTAGACCACCTCTGTAGCCTCCTCTCTTTTTGCTCTCATTCTTTTCCTATCATCCATTCATTATACTAGTACAGGAGTGTTCTTTCCAAAAATAATCATCACTCCTTTACTGGCATCCCTTCAATGACTTCCATCCCATGCTATATTAATTCTGCATTTCTCAGAATCTCATACAAGGTTCTTTAGGATCTGGCCCTTCTTTACTCCTTTGGTGTCATTACCGCCACCCCACCTTTCTCCCTTGGATGCACCATGCTTCAGCTGTCATTCAGCTCTGTTGAAATGCTTGTGGTTTACCAAGGTTTTGTGTTTTATCAATTCCTCAGTACTGCAATATCAGTGTGGTGCCATTGCATATTCTAGTTCCTCTACTGAGAATGTTCTCCATCCAAATGGAGATTCCAGGTCCTCTTGCAACACTCAGAGTAAGCGTGGTATCATTTGGAAAACCATTCCCTATTCCCTTAGCATCCTTATATACTTCTATCATTGCATATATCACGGTATACTATAGCCATTAGTAATCCCTGTTAGAGTATGAAGCTTATTGCATCCCTAACATCTAGCACAGTGATTAGAACATAATAGGTGCCCAATATTGTTTGTCAGAATGAATATCAAAAAAGTCACCTAAGTTTGTAACATGAAGTTAAGTGTTTCTGAGATAATTTTATAATTGTTTTCTGGGGAAATTACTTTAAAATTTCTTAGTTTTTTCGGCATCTTGAAACTAAATAATTACTGGACATAAAATATAAGTACACGCATATTTTATGTCACAGCTAAAGTTTGACAGATGTTTAATGTTTTTTCAGGAATAAATAATAATAAAGTTTTATGAATTAAGCTATATTTTTTGTTTATGTTGTCATTGCTAATCATTTCTTTATTAGATGTCTAGGTTAAGGTCATTAGCCTATTTGTTGAGATTTATAATCACAGAACAATGTTTTATTTAAATAAATAAATGGCACAAAATCATAGATATGTAAAGTTCTAAATTATTCAGATTTTTTTATATGCTTAGGACTGAAATTGTTGTTATTGCATTTTAGAAAGGTATAAAACAACTTAGTCTTTAAGAAGGTTGTATAGAAGATAAGCCTTGCTTACATAACAGCCAGATTAAGACAAAAACAAGCGTATTATATCCTGAGGAGCCAAGTATCTTTAGTCTCATTTTATTGATAAGGAAACTAAGTTTCAAAAAAGTTTAGTGACTTTGCAAAGGTTGCACCCAGGTATTAATGGCTCAAAACAGAGCTTAATATGCTAAAAAGGAATTTAATGAATTGGGAAGCAAGTCCACAATGATCGAGAAATAAAATAGTGATTCATAATTTTCTAATTGTTTCTCTCTAATGCGTTTATAGAAGTAAATATTGAGTAGGTTATATCTGAATAATTTCACATGGCATTTGGGTAGTCCAGAAACATTAATTAATCTCAGTTCATGAATAATCCTCTGAGTGATTGGGCTGGACCCATTTTAACTAAAAGGGAAATTAAGCCATATATATTACATATGTACATATTTATGTAAAGCATACCAGAACAATATTAATCAAAGTTTTATCGCCATGAGTTTGGGATGACATGTTGTAAGTGGTAAAGCCACAAGTGAGTTGTGCAGGTCATCTCAACTAAATGCCAATAAAATGTTTTTATTGTACCACATCATCTGGTATTCTGCCTATGCTATAAATTTAAAGAGAACCAATTTTAGAAATTTCTGTGGTTGTAAAAGTTTTTATTGGTACTATATTTCAAACTTGCTGGCCTGTAAATATTAGTTCAATTAATTGTGGCAAAAAATAATGAACAGAGATTTTTAAAAAAGAAATACTTGTGGTCTTTTCTTAAAACATATTTCTTTCAAATTTAGTTGCTTTTTCGATTCTAAGTATAAATACCTTTTTTTCTCTCTTCCATTTTTATGTAATTATTTTTCTCTTTTCAAAAGCCACTTCAAGCCTCATGCCCAAGGAACTCTCCATAGATACTTAAAGTCACTCCTAAATTTGATCTAATTTTTCTGAATGCTTGCTTTCACTTACTGCTTATAAATTCATTTTGCAAATACTTTTATTGCTTTTTTAGCTGCTCTTTTAGTTGTAATTTATTGTTAAATTATTAATTTAAAGTTTTTCATTATTAAACTTTTAGTTGAGTGTATAATAATGTCTTTCCCAAATAAACTCTAACCTCCTAGAAAGTGTATTCCATGCTTTATGTTGCCCCTGGGCTCTAGGACAGTGCTTTTGTTTGTTTTTAATGTCCTTTTTTTTCCTTCCCTCCCTTCCTTCCACAGACATTGATTTCCTACCATTTTCATGTCTAAGCTGTGCATTGGATATTAAAGATGAAAGGCTGCCTAGAAAAGAGCTTTTAGAAATGAATCTTAAACTATTGTGTGTATAACAATCCCTTGGGGGAAATTGTTCAGGAAGTATATTCCCAAGCCTTAAACCCAGAGGTTTTAGGCTGGAAACCAAAGATCTATATTTCTTAACACCAGGTGATTCAGATGCAGAGAGCCCACAGACTTTGAGAAACCCTAGTTTTTAAGTGATGGGAGAAAGTTCCATAAGCTGATCATCATAAAGCTATGCTAATTACAAAGCCCTATGATAGCATTATACTCCAGCTACTTAAGGAGCCTTATAGAGGGGCACCTATTTTGAAATGAAACTGAGAATGCTAGAAGAGTAATGCTGTAGTTGGTTCTTGGTACTTGCTCTATGAATAAATGAATGAATATTCGAATTTAGAATTGGACTAAGATGGTTAAAATCCTGGGTCTGTATGACCCTGATCAAATTCCTTAATTTCTCTGAGCCTGAGTACAGTGAACATGGGTCAGTGTATCCTAGATGCTAGTTCCATTAAATTAGTTTCAGTAGTTGCTTGGCATAATTTATTCTCTACTGAAAATCCATAGGTAGTTGTATAGAGAGCTGTGAAATGATCTGTGAACTAACCTTTTCTCATTTTAAACAATGTGAAAGATGAGAGTCTGCCATCATTCTCAATGCTTCTAAGGAATTGTTTCACAGAGACATAATGTAAAAAGTGGTTCCTTAGACTATAATCCTAGTTTGTGGTTTTGAATGTTTGATGCTGATCTACCCTTGCATTGTGTGGATGCCTGTCACCTCCCTCTGCTTTCTGATTACAAGTTCTTTTTGTGAGTTACAATGTCTATTCTCTTCTTTGTCTCTACATTCCGATTATGCTACTTTGCCCTTAGTAATCCCTTCAAAATATTGGCATATAAATGAAATGAATCCCTCATAATTCCTGGTAGCTAGGTCTAGTCCCACAAGATGCAGTATCTAACCACATTAGGCAAAAAGTTTGTGCTTTTCATATTATCAGATATCTGTCAATATTCCTACCTTTCTAGCTATGGTGTTTTAATGGACAGAGATCTGATGATTCTTACAAGTTATTCAAGAAGACCATATATGTATTTTGACTTCTGGTGCTTCCAGAATGCGATTTTTATCAAAATAAACACAATTTATGTTACAATATTTTAATTTTTGCCTGTTTTTAAAGATGACCACAACTGGGTTAATTCCTGGAAATATAACCATAATTGTGATGGTCATACTCGCTTTTTGCAAACTTACAAAGCCTGTGATATCTGTCTTTAGTTTTTTCCAAGTTCATGGTTTAGTCCCTTCCTCTCCTTGGTGGGTCCTGTCTTTTTCTAAGACTCTCAAGAAAGAAGCTATTCCCACAAAAGGAAGTTACAACTTGTGATTAAAGGGCACAGTAGATAGGAGGACTAGTGTCTGTTGACTGAATAAAGGAATGAAACCACTGCATCACAAGCAGTTTTTAAAAAGAGAATAAACAATAGATTTATCAGCTTGTAATTTCATTTCTAAGAAAGTAATAGAACTGAGTTTCCCTCACTCAGTTAAAGATTGCTTTGCTGTTATGAAGACTGTTTTTTTAGGTTATTATCTGACAATGTAGATTATAGATCAGTGGGAAATGATGTTCTCTTATGTGGTTTCTGAACTTTCCTTCCTTCCCGTTAGTCCCCACCTTGTGACAGAACATTGGGGCTGTTCTTATGTTCTAATGCTGATTCAGAAACACGTTAAAAACATCCTGAAATGGGCAGTTAATCTTCATCCAATTCAGTGTATACTCATCATTACAGAAAGTATCATCTTTTGGGGGAAAAAAAAGGTGGGAAAAGGAGAGAGAAGTAATTTTCTCTAGATCAGTGTCAACATGGGAACAGCTATTCTATTTAGAACTGACAAACAACACTCGTCATTAGAGAGAGTTCTGCTAAATAGGTGTGAAGTGGAGGGTGTATCTTAAGTGTACTAGTTAGGGTCCCAGAACATATGGCACAAGATATCCTTGAACAAAATAACAGACACTGTGTGCTCTGTGCTTTTAAGGCAGGTGTTGTGTAAAATTTTTATATTATTTCTTTGATGTGAGTTGTCACAATGTATTTTATCACATCCAAACCAAAAATCATGACCTTCACCCACAAGAATGTTATATAGACAAAGAAGGAGAAAAGTCCAACATTATAGGGCTAACTTTCCAAGCCACACCTTGGTCTAATTGTCTAACTTGGATATATTTTTAACTAGAAAGGATGACTGTCTTGTTGCCTACCATTCGATTTCTTTATTTTTGTGGGTTTTTTCTTTTCCCTATTGTCAAATAGTTTAAAATGATTCAATGGGTTCATTTGTTGTATTAGTGTATGAAGGGCATAACCAAGGACTGTGTGCTTTTTAGTCCACAGGTTGATATAATCCATTTCTCTAATTATGCCCAGCCCAAAGAGCTATGGCAATCACTCTTCTGCTTTTCATCAGGGAGAAAATTAACCTTTGGAAAAAGAAAACAAAATAAGTAACTTAGCCAGTGATTCTTTCATATGTTTATCCCAGTGCCTAAGATGTTCAATAACTGTTGTATGGATGAATTAATACATATCTAGAATCTTTGTTCTCAACTCCAGGCTGATGTGTGTAAGCTTCTAGAGGGTAGGAATTTTGATCTCCTTTGTTCACTGCTGTATCTGTACTACCCAGAATGCTGCATGGTACATAGTAGGATGTACCTCTTTTCAACATCCCCAGTGTTGAATAATAAATGAATGAATGAATGAATGAGTTCAAAGCATTCTCTATCAGGCATAGTACTTTCTAATTCATATTACCATATCATCAAGAACCTCAGACTTCCATAGTCATGCTTCAAGTAAAAGCTTTCTCACAATTCTTTAAATATATACTTATTTTTATAATTTCCAAGTAGCTTTATTAAACCAAAGATAATAAGAGAATCTCATCTTTGTTGGATTACAGTATTAGCAATAGAAAAATTATTTTGACAGTCATCTGATAAACACTTAAGTCTCTACAGTGGGCAAAATGTTGTGCTTGAGTATATTAGAAATGAAATTCAGAAAAGTCATAAACTATTTTTTCTCATGGGAAGAATAGGTAAAAACCAACATGCAAACAAACAAGGTCCATTGTTTGAATTTTTATAGCAGCAAATTCAATAAGAGATAAGCCAGATTTCTTTTTCATTAGTTGCATAGGTGTTTCTTTTTTTCTTCCCTATCAGAATTTTCAGAAATAAATTTCAAAAGTGGAATATTCTACAAGATTCTCGTATTCTTATTTTCATTCTTGTGGATGCTCCAGGATCTTGGTTAACTCTTATCACTTTGCTGTGCCTCAGCTTTCCCAGGTGTAAAATTGGTCTAACAATCTTCAGCTAGCAAGAGGGGTATGAGACTTAATTAGCACACAGTTGGAAAACCCCTTGAGATAATTCTGTGAGTCAGAATGGAAGTGCATTGTTATTAATCATTATTATTATTGTTATTATTTTTAAATGGCTCAGAGCCATCTCTAAATTTAGTAATAAAATGAATGCATCTAATAATTCTTTCCATGTACATGATCTGTGGTTATGCATTTCACAAATTAAATGGCAGAATACTTGTAGGATATGATTGTAATGATCCAAGTAAATGATCCTCAACCAATTCAAAATTATATGATTAAGACCCCAAGGAGCTAAAGCAAGCACTTTGCTTTGTTACCTTTCAGCTTCTCAGATAACCCATTTTGTGTTAATTTATGTGAAAGGGAAAAATTAGCTTTTTAAAAAAATTATTAACTTGGACTTTTCTGTGTTAATTAGTTGGAAATTTAGGATTTGGTGGGTCAGTCACTCTCTAATTTCCAAATAAATTTATCTGTAGCATCTTGTTCATAATATACATACAAGATCTTTCAAATAAAATTGGCTTAGCTTCTTATCAGTTATTGAGTCAAGTATAATTTGTGACCTTTCCAAGTCAGATATCTTCAAGTATCATCTGAAAAGATAGTCATATGTCTTATTTTTCTAGTTGTCCCTTGCCTCCTCCTGTACACTTTTGTCAAGAAATGTTTTTGGGTCCCAGTTAGGTTATGTTGCAAGTCAGTGGAGAATTGGCTTCCACTGCAGATCGTATGCCTTCAGCTTGAATTATCTCAGGCAGACATCCTGGCTAGCTGCAATGCAAAACTGGGGACTCAAGCCTGAGAAGACCTAAGGTTGGCAGCCCGTTAGGTTGGGGGTGAGAAAAGAAAAAGGAAATTCTATCTTTTCTGGTGCTTTTCCCCTCTTGGTTTTCCCACTAAAAATCAATAGCATGGTCGATAGTTGGTTTTGAGTTGTTCACTACATGCTGGAGTTTTTCTGATGTAAACCTTTGGTGTCTGGACTTCAGACATTATAATGTGTCAGGGAAGGTTTGATAGCTGCCACAGCCCTCCTGGGTTACATTTTATTCCCTGTGACAGCCTTTGTAATGAGATAGGGGAAGTACAAATCAATTTTTACACCATTTAGTTGTTGGGGGAAATTTTATCCATGAATTGATTGTTCTTTTTAAAAATTACCATATTTATATATTTTTCTTCAAAACAGAAAAAGCTAATAAAATGAGGCCTTTTCATTAAAGGCTATTTTTAAAACTAAAAGTAAATCAAGCCTTGCTGTAATTGTTAAGATTTGGTCATATCTTGTTCAGGACTTCTCAAATTCGTTTTGCATGACTTGGAATGACACTTTTAATTTTAAGTGTATCCATTTGGGAAAACCTGGTGTCCTTTCTTAGTAATACTCTGGAATGGTGATATCAGGAAGAAAATGGCACAAATATCAGCTATAATGCTTGTCTGGTTTTAATGAGAGTTTGATTTTCTTGAAACTATATGGTTTTTCTAGATATTGAATAATTATAGATAATGGATAATTATAAACATGTCTATTAAAAAGTTTTAATTTCATTTGAGTCCTTTAAAATCTCTTCCTATCTGAATTAGGAAATTATTAAATTTTCTCTTCTAAATTAGTATTTTAAAATGCTTACCTGTTTTCTCTTTAATTCTTATATTTAGTCTTCAACATAATAACTCTGATCAGAATTACTTAAGGTAACTAGTATGTTAAATAAATACAAGGTGATAAAGTTGTGTTTGTAAGATGTCTTCAAATTTTGAAAGATAAATTTCTAAATGGAATGAAATGTTTTTGCAAAATTGTGTTGAAACAACTTCTTACAGACGTGCTGCAAATGCTATATCTTTAAAATACTAAATACATTTATTTGAAATAATTGTTAAATATTTCAGCATACTAGAATCAAGCTTGTTATTCTCAGACCATGTTATATATTCATCATGTTATATTAATTGAAAGGATTTGGTATAATCTCATAAAGAAACAGGCCAACTCTGGGCTTTCCTCTCTAGTAAAAATATATCATTCATGTCTTCCATTATGTTGCTATAATTATGGTAAGTGAAGCAGAACAGAATCGATAAGGCAATTTATCAATGCATTCCAAACTATTCTAGCACTGCTTACGTCATTTATTGCAGATGCTGCCATTCAACAGAGAGACATCTAATAATACCGAGACTTTAGACTGATCCACTTCAGCATTGTTTTCCTATGTAATTTCTAATTTTCAGCCATGGTTTAATTAATGATTTCAGTCTGTATGATATTATACAAAATAAAATATTTCCTGAATTGAATTTCAGTAGAAATTTAAAAACTCAGTCTTCAAGCTTAAAAGCACTACAATATTTTAAATAGTGTATATACTACAATGTGCCTACATGATAAATAGTGCATAGTACATGGCTTTAGCTTTTTTTTTTTTGATACTATTATAAATTATATCACGGTTGGAACTAGAATACAAGCCAGGTATTCTTCATGCTTCAAGAAACATTAAAATTTAAATAAATATTTGGCTAAAGATACTTTTTAATGAATCCAAATTTTTTATTTTAACATCATAAGATGCAAAGTTCTTAGGTATTATCGTATTTATGATTTAACCATAACAGTAGATTCATAGAGTTCATTTCAATTGTTTTCGTAAAACCATAGCAATAGTCTTATTACCATAAACCAGCCCCCTATATTGTTGATTTTAAATATTCAGAGCACCAAAGGAAAGATACTGAATTGTACATTAAAATGTTTCATTTATTTCAGTATGAAATTTTTCATATTAGCTTGTCATTTTCCTTTTCCATGTGATGGTCAAATTATTATCCAGTGTCATTTAGTAAATTCATCCATCTAAAAAATATATGTCTTGGAATGTGGCTGGAGTCACACCAATGCAAAATTATCATTTGTATTTCAGATTTATAGACATCAAGAAATGTTTTTAAGGATAAATTATTTTTGATTGAGATAGAAAAACTGAAACATAAGGAGAAAGAAGAGGCTGAATATAACAGCATTGTCAGAAACATAACATTTGGTTTGGGAAAAATGTCATTTTGTACAATTCCTTTTGTTTTCTTTTAGACTAGTTCTTCAGATTACATTTTTTTTTTTTAAGGTAACTTCCTTACCTAAGGAACAGTTCTGCACTACCTATCTCAAGATACTTTCCATGTGCTTGTAAAACATTAAGTGGAACATAAGCTGAAAATTTGGGATCGTTTTCTAGAATAATACTCCAAGGAATGCGATGACAACAGTGCTCCCTTCAGTTCTGTATCTTGAATTTGAAGGCCTTCGGAATGTTTCAGTGTCAATTGTGACAATGTTTTTGGCCGTCTCTCTCTCTTTTTTAATACCTCTCACTTTCTTATTCACCGGTGCAACCTCCAGTATTGATTTTTAAGAACCTGTCGGCTAAAGGGTTAAGGAGTCAGGTTGTAAACTGTTTTAGTGCGATGTGCTTAAGAAAACTGGATGTCACTTACCTCGGTGAAGATGTCATACCTCGTTTCGCTGGCAAGATTTACCGAGGGGTACTCTACCTGGTATCACACTGCATTGTTGCACGTGGTCTATTTTTAACCGGCATTCTCCTGACACAGCGCGCCCGGCTTCTTACGGCTGTGCCAAACGCGTCCTCAAAATGGTTGCCAAGCTGTAAGATGGCTGCCAAGGCCTGCGCTCGGCGGGCCCGCCGTGGCGAGCCGGTCCCTGGGGCCGGCGGTCCGAGCCCCCGCCCCTGCCGCCCCCCAGCTCCCTCCTCACGCGACTGCCACCCAGAAAGGAAGGGAAAAAAACCCAAATGCAAGACTTGGCACCGACTCCTTGGCAGGAGTGTTTATAGTGTCATCCAGACATTCAAGTAGTCACCGTGTACTACTTGTTTCACGTGCTTGGCAGAAGTCGATTCAGGGGAAGACGTGAGGTGAAAACACCACCGTCAAACCACAGGGCCGTTTTCTCTACCTGATCTCATGTGCACCAAATAATTCTTTAGAAAGAGGGCGGTGGGTGGGGGAGGGAAGAGTAGACAGGGCAATACTTTCAAAGAGCTTTCTAAAGGAGATTGAAGAGCCTTAACCAAGACTTCCGGCTGTGTCTTTTTGTACTGCTTGCCTGAAGTGGCACAAACTTTATATACAACAGGTTTAAGATTTATTTTAGTTTTGCATTTGTTTACTTAAGTTTATAGCAATTGCTTTCTGGCAGTTGTGCTACTTAGCAGATTGAAATAAAATCATAAGGGTGAATTAAAACATACTGCTGTTAGTACTGATTAGAATTTTAGCTTAGTGTAAATACCGGATGCAGGGTCCAACTTTTCAGACACTTGGCATGAGCTCAATAGGGATCTCTAGGCTACACAGGAGACTGTGTGTATGTGTGTGTGTGTGTGTGTGTGTGTGTGTGTGTGTGTGTACACTTGGATGCTTTTAAAATTCTTGGATAGGTGGAGCATAGTACTTCTGCTGGCATGTTAGTTCATTGTGCTGGCTGCATAATGTGCTTGGGTTCCAAGGTAAGATAGAGAAGCTGGGGAAATGATAATAAGGGAAACTTTTTTGAACTTAAAAAATATAACCTGGAAAAAAGGAGTTTTAATTAAGCCGGTACAAAGCTAGTGTGTTTTGGTTATTAGATAGAAATCATTGATATTAAACTAAGTTGTAGAACTGTAAGGTTTGTGGTAATTTGAAGAATGATCTGATAGCGAATATATTTCTACAGCTTGTTAAAATTTTTCTCTATGTGACACTTAAAAAATATACTGGTGAATTAACTTCTCCAGGCAGTCAATTTACTCAGTGAATTTCTTAGATAGGTCTTTTGTTTAATATCAGCTATGGACTTGGTTTTACGTTCTAATTGAAACCCAAATATCTAAAGGTAATTTTTAATTGATAGAGCATTTTATTTGATACTTATGTACTATTCAAAAAAGCTGATTATCATGAAGATAGTGGTGTTTGTCCTCTGTTAATCAGTAGTAGAATCAAGTAGTGATAATGTTATAATAATATAGTCTGTATAGTTTGAGCTTTTGGAAATCTGTAGTGTTAGGATTTGTTCAGTCATGGAGCCCTTAGGTGATGAGATATACACTTGGTATGTACTCTGTTTAAGACATAGGCAAGAAATGTGACTTTCAGTCAACATTGTAGCTAAGACTGCCATAAGTTCATTTTTAGCCAAGGCCCAATCATTCAATAGGTGGAACCCGATGTTACTGACAATACTGAAATTTGAACTATGCATCCTTTAATGTAAAAGGTCAATGCCTATCAATATGCTTCAGCTCTGGAAATTTCAACATAGAGCAACATAGGCATTTAGAAATTAGTTGGACGAATGAGCGATATGAGAGTTGCATGGTAGATCCTTTGATATATATTTACAGAGTATATTCATAATGTTATATGATATTACAAATGTAGTTTAATTGAAAGTCTTACTGGTTCTTAGATATTTTACTGTGTTAGTGACAGGGAACTTGAACAAAACTTTTTTTTTTAAGATTAAAAATCAGGAGTTCATACCTCTTAGCAATAAATCAATACATTTTTAATCCCCCAGTTAGGAATGTGTAAGTACTGATTATTACCTGTCGATTTATTCTCTTTTTTATAATGTATTATTCATTTTATTTAGGTGAATAATATTGTTGTAGCACAGGTAAAACATAAATCGTTAAAAATATGCTATTTTTACTTTATTTGTAATAGATTATAGCCATGAATATGTAAGCAAGTAGAATTTTTTAAAATTGCCTAGAACATGAGATAATTCTAAATTTTATATTATAAAGTGCCAATCAGGCAATGTTTAGGGAAATAGAGCAAAGCATATTTTTGCAAATTTCCAAATAATTCATCAGCATACTTGCTTATGTGAAAATCAAGATAAATTTTATTTTGCCAGTGTTAGACACAGTTCATAGTTTATGTTCATGAATTATAAAATTTCTTTCAGGAAATTTTTCTGTTAGTCCTTCTAAAGTGAGTATTTTAATTTAAAAGAGTTGTTTGTGTGTTAAATTTATGTAGTGGTATGTTTGGCATTTTATTCTTTTCTATATAGTGTACGTGTGTGTAATTAGTGCATGGGGTGTATGTGTATGCAAGTGTCTACCCACGTATGTATAGCGATATAAAATTTACTTTCTCTATAGTAGCTTTCTATATAGGGCAACCCAAACAGCTGTTACTCCTTTTTATAGCTTCTTTAATCTATGTGCCAACAAGTCAGTTTACAAAATCTGTTTTGTTGATGACTGCTGCGATAATAATTGTGGTGTTTTGTGGCTTGGCAAAAGGCTGGGGTCTCCTCTGAGGACTCTTGCCAAAGGCTTTGAAGGGGTTGAGGTAGATTCACTGCCAAAATGAGTCACCACTCTCTATTTTATTTAGTGTCCTTCTGCCAAGGCCTTAGACACTTTCTGTTTTCATTCTTTTGTAGGCTTTCCTCCCCACATTGTGGTTTTCTTCACAGCCAGAGGTCTGGGTCTGCCAGGATAGGTGAGAGAAGCTGGCTACCTTTCACTAAACACCAGTATGTAGTGAAACTGAAGGGCTTTGGGTTTAGCTGTAGTATACCTTGAATAAATGGGAGTTTAATTATACAGTTATGAATTATAAATAAAATGATGGACTCAGATAATCTAGTATACAATAGTCACCTGCATTTGAGTCAGAAATTCTCAGAAGAGTGGTTATTTACTTTTTAAGTAGCATTCATATAATCTGACAGCATTTTAATACTTTTCGTAATGGATTGTTTAAAAACCTTAGATTATTCATGAGTTCTGGCTATAGGCCCAAATCTTGAATTTCTCCTCAAACAAAAGAGTACCATCCCCCTCCTTTTAAATGCCATAATATATTGCCTCACATGAATTTTTTTCTATACAAATCTAATGGTTTTCAAAGAATTTATTCTAAAGATTTTATTCCTACCCATCTAGATTTAAATTGTCACCAATAAGTGAACTCAGGTATAAATTGCTAGTCTGTTGTCGGAGATATACTAGAAATGAAAATGCTTTTTTTCTTAAGTACTTTAAATAAATTGAAATATGTTGGAATAAACATCCTCTTGTTAGGTTCTTCCAACTCAAATACACATGATATGTATAGAAAGATGGCCAGGGTAAATTTGAATCTTCAAAATGTAAGCAAAAATGGCATTTCATACATTAATATGAGGAGGACTTATTCAGACTTTTGCTGACTTTGACCCCATAAATTCAGATGGCTTTTCTTAACTACAGTTAGGACAACATCCTAAAATCTAATAAACTACAAAGAATTAAATTGAGTATAGTTTTTGTTTTGTTAAGTACCCATTCATTGTGTTTGGTCTACACAGTAAAACTTCATTATAACATCCCCTGAAAACATTTCCATAAATACAAAGTATATTTTTTAAAGTTCAAAGTCCTAACTGTGGGGCACTGAAATATTTTCCACACATTATAGTCCAAGCTTTTGTTCCCTGGGGGAAAAAAAAGGCTATAAAAATGACTTTATTTAACACTTTATTTAAAAAAATAAATGTTATTAATAATTGATTATTATTTCTCATAAATATTTCAGTTAGAAAATGTATAATTACATAGGTGAAGAGTCTGAGATAATATTAGGATAAAAATTGATCTGATCATTTCTACAAAGGTCAGTGGTTAGCATTCAGAGAAGTTAATGTATGTGAAAGCTCTTCATGAACTGCAAACTATTATGTAAATATCAAAACATTACATTTTTATTTTTTATTTTCTTAAACTTTAGATTACAAAACTCTTCTTTCCATGTATCTACTTTACAGTTGTCATTTAAAATATCAAAAATAAAAACAGAAACCATTACTAAAAACCTCTAGTCACTCTGGGATATAAATTCTTTAGGAATTTATATACTTGAGTTCACGGCAAGATTCCAAGACAAAAATTCTTTTGGATGATCTATAAAGCACTCAGCCCCTGGTTAATGCTCAAAACATGTGAAAAGTTCCAGGTGAAGTTCACTTTGAGCCTTGTCTGAACCCTATAAAGTGAGTGAAGTCCCTTAAACCCTGTGTGCACCCCAAAGAATCAAAATAACTAAACCTTGTGAACCAAATTAAAACCTACTATTTTCTAGTGGCTTCTTTATGTGTCCAAAATTCGAAGACAAACTTTGCATTTGGAAGTGAGCTGTTTTATTTTGGAGGGTATGAATCATAAGCTACTTAGTATTTAAATATAGTTATCTCAGTGTGAAGATCTAATAATAATGCTGTTTCGGAAGAGGAACTTGAACCTTCTTACAAGTATTAATATTCTCAGGATCTTCATAAAGTTGGCAAGACACTGATATAGTAGTAGTAGTGGTTGTTTTAGTAATGGTATTAATAGTAGAGATCTTTATCAACACTATTTTGAAAGAGTAACGTTATCTTTATACTGGACCTTTGTGACAAATACTTAAAATAAGACTGTTGACACATCATGTATTGTGTTAGCGTGAGTTGTCAGGAACTAGGTATTATTGGTCGCTTTATGCAAAAAGAGAAACAGGATCAGTGGTCAGGTTAGTCGCTCAGTTTCCGACTAATTGCATGACTTGAGATATTGATATAGTAATCTTTTGAGGTATTGGTCTGCCTTTCTGAAAAATAAGGAGACTGAACTAAAATAAAATGACTTCTTAGATTCTCTTTTAAAAAATCTGAAAATATTATTGCTGTAGGATTAGAAAGCCTATCTCTACAAGCAACAATCTTGGTGTCATTGTTCATTATATCCCTTTTCAAGATGAGGTGACTGAACCATGGAGAGGACATATTATAAATCATTAGGCTAACTTCCCTTATTAATCACCATGATCAGAAGTATAATCATAGTTATCGCATACTCAGTGTTTACTCTGTCTTAGACATCTGGTGCTGGGCTCTCTCCTGAATTAGCTTACCGGTCCTTCTGTAGTTCTTCCTTAGTAGCCTTAGTATCTTGGTGTATCAAGGATCTTATTAAGTTAACTACGCATTTTGCATGATTTTTTTTTTTACAGGCCAGTGTTTTATAGTGTTTAAGAATCCTAAAATAATTTACTTTCCCTATACACGAGGACTCTTTTTCAATTGCCTGATCATTCTGATTTTTTTGGCTGTCTCATGATTTTTGTAAGGATTAAGTAATTTTCATACATTTGTCCATCCATCTACCCATCTACTTCTGTCATATACACTTTTGCACACTAGAGGAACTTAGATGAATGTGAAATGGTCCTTGTCTTTAAGAGGTTAAATGCCCCAAGTTACAGGGCCACCTGTAAAAGAGTGTCAAGGCACGGCTTAAGTTTATCACCTGAATGGTACTGATAAATATTTCAGATGGGTAAAATGTTGAGCTGACACCGAGTGAAGTGCATTCTTTACAGACTTTTATGTTGCATTTCCAGATAAGAGTGGCACACTGAAGAAGTGGACTTTTAAAATGTTTTAGGTGCTAAGGAAAGTAAATAGTTGCTAAAATAGTCCTCCGTCAAGCGGTGAACAGTATCTTTGAAGCAGTCACTGCATATACAGCACCACACTAGGCTCTGTTTCTTGTAGGTCAGCTCAATAAAGCTACTTTCTGGGTCTTTGTTAATGTCATGCAGACCTTGTGACAGGTGTTATAGCTGCCAGCCTGGCACAGTCCATTGGGGGCATGCTGTAATTGCTCTTGATGCTACCCTTAATGGGTGGGGGAAGAAGGAAGCATCCTGGGCAAGAGGAGGTGAGAGGATACCCTCAGGCTGTTACTGACATCTGGTCACCACTTCTGTTTCACTGCAGTGTCTGTTGGTGCCTACAAATATTGGACCTTTGAGTTGAATTTTCTGCCACCACTGGATTTCTTGAAGCTATCATTATTTCACAGCTGGTCAATAATTTTATCTTGGAACAGGAGTATTTATCTGAGGGCCAGAAACAGTCTACTGCCAACATGACCCTGAGAACTTTCTTCTTATGTTTATTAAATGAGAGAATAAGTATCCTCATGCACTCCTTTATTAAGTGTTTCCTGGTTTTGAACTTTTTGTTTTTTTGGTGAAAATGTTATCTTTCATCATTATTTCTGAACCCTTAAAGGACTAAATTTCCTCTTCAAAGAGTTTTAAATAGTTCTTGTATGTATGTAGGGTGATAAGCAAACATTGATCTGAAAAAGTTCTGAAAAATCTTATTCAGCCAGCGTTTACCAAGCCCCTATGTGTCAGCCACTGAGCTAGGTGCAGGGAAAATAAAGGCCTGCCCTCAACCAACTCTTGTTACAACTAGAAGGACAAACCTTAAACCAGAATATTGGACAGACTGTGATTCAATTGATAATGGGTAAAATGTGTAACAATGTGAGTACAATTATGATCTGTGTACACATTAATGCAAGATAGAGCTTTTAACTAAAAATTGAGTGAGATGGATTTTGGAAAAATTCACACATGAAACTTCTTGATGTCCAAATTGCACAGCTCCCTAATATTAAAACACTCTTGAGAAGGAGGATTTCAGGCTCTCCAGAATCCCCAAATTTGAGCTGGCTCACAGAATTCAATTAACAGTAACTACGTCTTATGATCTTTTGTTTCACAAATAGTGGCATCTTCCTAAGTCTCTGTATTCTTTTGCTTGGATCAAGCTGTAGCCTATTGTTAAGTTGCATAAGAAAGCTCTGAGGCAATGAAGGAGATTCGATGTTTATTTAAAACTGGTCACAAGTTGTTGCTGTTGTTATTCTTGTTTTCTATGCAAGATGCCTATATTGCAGTCCTAACTTAAATACTAACTTAAACAAGAAACTTGACTTTATATGTGCTCACTAAATATTCAATGACCATTTCTGGGGTATTTTAAGAAACTTTTAAACCACTTCATTATAAAGATATTAGTAACTAAAAATTACCAATTAAAAGCCCCCTCCCCCCATTTCCATGTGTCTGTGCATACCCACTCTAAGTGCTCATGGAGAGATAGCATTAAGGCTCTAATATGACCTTAGTGATTTTACAAATGTAAAGGTAGCATTTCATGGTCCCTGAAGTGATATATTATTGGAAGAGCATTCATACAATTTTGTTTTAATTGATTCTACCTCTTAAGTATGCAACCAATCTGTGTATATCTCCTTTTAATTATTTATCTGAGTTGTGAGAGAGAAGTAGGTAATCATTTGGTGATCCGTTCAAAGATCTTGAAAGGAAGGCATTTATCTTTAATATGACAGACATGCTGAAAGATATAAAACATTTTATATCTTATAATAAATAAATCTTAAATTTATCTAATAATTTCATTAATATTGTTTATAGTTGAAACCATTTAAAAATGCAACTTATACAAAATACTTGATAAATATTTTTGATTGAAAAATAATTAAATTTATGAAATTAATTGAAGAAAAATATTAGATCATAAGAACATAATAAATGAACAAATTCTTTTCAGATGGAAAACCAGATGTTATAGTTAGGTAAACAATAAAATAACCCTACTATAAGAAAATTAATTCAACCAACACATTTATTAAGTGCCTTCTGTATGCTTAATATGAGAAGTGTGACTGGAGAGTTGAAAGAAATGTAACTATAATGAATAATATTCATTACCATGTTCCTTTTAATAAGTTTGAATACATAAGATAGACTAGAGAAATAGTGAATTCCAGGAAGCAAACATGACAAAGGTTGGAATCATCAGGGACAGATGATTACTAGTAGAGGCAGAAAATAAACATGAAAATTTTTTTCTAGGAAAATATTTGTAAATAATGCATGGTTAGTACAAGTACAAAGAAAGTGTGTGGAAGTTTTTAATCTGTGTTTCGTAGAATTTGTAAGATACTAGGTACAATGTATAGGTCCTTGTCTGAGTCCTTTATGATGGACTTATCATTTTAATTGGATTGCTTCTTTGGAAACAAGACAAAGCTAAAAGCTTCTGGAGCACATTTTCAATATTTGTAATAATATAAGTGCTAGAAATGTATTTCCATTTATATGCAAAGGTAATAATGCTTTATGTAAGCATAGTCTCTATAAGACTTTTATAATATTGTCTGTTTAAATGCAAGCAGACAAATTATTTTTAACTTCAAATTAGAGAATCAGCTCCATCTTTCTTCTTTGCAATTTTTTTCTCCACTCTATTTCTACTCAGAAGAGCAATTTAAAAGTTTCTTTTTGTTTTGCTAAAAAGGGAATGTTTATTTCTATAAGTACTATGTCATTTTCATGATCTGGATGATGTGTGTCATATATGTGACTTCTATATAATTGGTCGAATATTTCACTTTTAGTTAAGATGTCTGCTGTAGCTTAAAACTTTGGAATGTTTGTGTTTAGAGAGAACTTAGAATTTTGTTACCTTAATTTTAAGAGTATCTCTGATAATATAGATTTAATGTTTCAATTATAAAGTTCCATAATCTGTATATAGGTATATTCATGAAACAAATTTAGAAATTAAATGGCCTATACCATATTTTTTTCATGATTTGAATTTAAATTTTACATTATGTATATAAAATCAGACAAAAAAAATGGAAATTACATAAGAAAACCATGGGCCAGTTTAGCACCTAGTGAAGTGTATTTTGAAATATTGCATTGTTTTATAGAGCATTATGAATATGAAGTGAAAGGACTCTCTCTTTTCCAAAGCCAAGTCAAAAATTTTGTTTTCATAACATGCCATTGAAAAAGATACTATAAAAATGTTTTATAAAATCTCACTTTGAATTTTTTTCTTGCAATAAGCAGTTATGTTTAAAATTATAGACTTTGTTAGAGAATAATATAATTGCATTTAACAAAAAAATTGATTTAAAATCTCTCTGAATTTGGTTCATTTGAACTAAATTGGTTAAACTTATTTTACTTTTGAATATTCCATAAATTCCAGATGTTTCTGTCTTTTCCGTGTATGAGAAATCCATATACAACAGAGAAAAGATGGAAAAAATGGAGAGCTTTCATTTTCATTATTTTCACTTTTGTTCCATCCCTCTGTGCTTATTCTTTGTTTGAATAAATTTTTGTGGTATGTCTTTCACACATCATCTCTCCTTGCTTCAAAGGCTTCTTTTAATAACTTAGCCCTGGATCACTTTTCTTTTGCATATGAAATTGATTTGACTAAAGTATATGTGTGTATGTGTGCACGTTCACGTGTGTGTGCATGCCAACACACACATACACATCTGTGCAAATAAAAATTTCACTGGAAAGGGAAGTCTATGATCTCTGCTTAACTTTAAACACATATGTACAACTTGTTGAAGTGAGAAAACTTAAGCTCAGAGTCAATCTATTTTTGAGATCCAGATTTTTCTCTTAGTACTGTCTCATTTTCCTCAACCCAAAATAAGGATGATAATATTTAGTTTGCAAAAATTGCTGAGGAAAACCAAAAAATGCACCTAAGCCATTAAAAAAAAAACTTACTGGGAAAGTTATAGGTATGTAAATCACTTGGCTCACAGTGCTGGCCTTTCGTGTGTGTGTGTGTGTGTGTGTGTGTGTGTGTGTGTGTGTGTGTAGGCAATTACCGTCAGCATCACTAGCTTCATCATTTAGTAATACATTTGTTTTGAAGGTGATAATAAGTAAGCTGATAATAGTGTTACCTAATAATAAGCAGAAGATTGAAATTAAGGCTTTTATTGCTAAAAATTTCATCTTAAATACAATCACATGACAAGTGATACTAACATTAATCTGAAAATAATAAAGTATTTTTAAAATAATATCTATGTGATTTAGATTGTCAAACAATTGATGCTAAAATGGGAATTAATTTTTTCATTAATATAGTATCTAATAAAAGAGTTTCACTAATCACAAATTATTTAAATCAAAACTGAAGTAATGACATTCTGATAGTTGTGCAAAATAACAAAATATTAATATAGTTTAAGATTTGAAAAATATCATATTAAGATTTATCTATGCAATTAAATTTCTTGTTCTTTACATTTAGATCATTTTAATATAGCAGGTAGATAAGAGATACCAGTTCAGGTACTATTTTAAATACAGTAACACTGAGAAGTTCTTGTAGTTATTTCTTGCATTATTAGAGATTAGAGCTATACCAGAATGCTGGAAAAGATTTCTTTTTCAATATTGTGTCCCACCATTAAACAGCTTGCAAGATTAACTAAGACTTTTTATTTTCTTTGTAACACACTAACTGATGCCTATAGCATGTTGAATGCTCACAGCCAGTAGTCACCTTCTAGCACACTTTTGTTTTTACTGGTTGTGCGCTTATCAAAAGTCATTTGTGTTATTCTCAGACCCATGTTTACTAGTATTATTGGTATTCTTTGCCTCAGTACTTGATTGTTCTGATGTGTAACCTGTACTGTGGACAGGAAGCCACTTTCAGGACAGAATATGGAGAGACAGAAAAGTTTCCTATAATACAAAGATGTCAGACAAGAGTGCATTTTATCTCTCTATTTGTTTAATATGTACACAGAACATATTATACAAAAAATTGCCAGGACACTGACGAAGGCACTCCATATGAGCCCGGGTACTTGACCAAATGCAAGTACAGGACCTGGCACTTAAGGTGGATCTAACCTGTTGAAGAACATGACAAAAATTACTGGTACCAAACCTGGAGCACGTGGTCCGAGGCTAGGGGGTGGCTTAATGCTTAAGTTGAGCTTCATATAGCCTAAAGATCCATGTACTTACAAATTGGGATTATTATGCAATTGGACATCAAATGGTTTAACTGGCATGCTAGAGAGCCAGGTTAGGACTGAAAATGTTCAAATAGGAAAGAAAATAAAATTGCTCTGCGTCTGTCTTTGTGAAGACAAAACCCAGCCAAAGGACTGACTTTTCCCAAAGAAACTGCTACTTTTGAAAGGACAATGGAAGATGCATCTGCTTCTTATGTTGAAATACCCATATCTAAATAAAATAAACACTTTGCCTTTTGTTTTTATTATTGTTGTTGGTGGTGGTTTTTGCCCCTGGCATCCACTATTGCCTATTACAAAAAAAAAACAATGAATAATAATTGACTAATTTGACCTGTCTTGATGACATTTGTAATTCAGATGCATCCTTCACTAAAGCAAGAATAGTCACTTTAAAAAAAAAAAAATTCTGCCTTTTTGTAAATTTGGATTTCTATTTTATTTGACTAGTTCGTTGTTTCTGCTGGGGGTGTTTGTGGTGTTTTACAGTGGAACTTGCCTGTGCTCAACTTAGGTGTTTGAGTCAGACTTTATAAACATGAAGGTACTTTGCATGGGTTTATTTCATTTGTTTCATTTTACGTCATTTGTGGCACTGAAAGTGAGATTGTAATTCCAAGAGCATTGGGACAGTTCACTCAAAGGTTAGCCCACCTATGTTTATAGTAGTTCTCTGTAATATAATTGTAACTAATTTCCACTGTTGTTTTTGGAGAAAACTGTAGACTATAATTATGTGTTAGCACTTTTTAAACAGCTCCCTGCATTGTCATATTATTTTAAATGGGCTCTGTTTTAAAATAAGCTTTGTTTTGATTGCAAGAATATAGCTTACACAGGTCTGTAGTTAGCAAAATACGAGGATCTAGTAAATGATAGAGCATCAACATAACTCTGGAATCATTCGTTAAACATCTCCTGAACTGCCCTAGGTTTAGAGGAGAGGATATGGAGGAAGTAGAAATTCTTTGTTCTTTAACAGTTGGATAGGCAAGATGTTACATAGAATAGCTAAGTCCCATGTGAAAAAAAATACATAGTAGTTATACACATATAAAAATGCTACACATGAAGCATATTGTATTTCATTTTTGTGGGCCACTCATAGGAAGCCTCAGAGCAGTTAAAGTCCCATCTCCCAGAATTAAGGGCAGCAACACCATTTTATCTCTTGGCAAATGTTGCCAGTATCTTCCACAAATGGCAGATATCTGGATATAGTTAGTCATCTGGATACACCCATCTCCTGCTACATTTCATTGCCATATTAGTAATAGAATTTTAGTGTTGATTTAAAAGACAGTCTGCCTTAAAGCAGATTGCATAGTTTGCACACTGTGAATTGTAATTAAAGCGAAAGGGGTGCTTATTATGTCAACAACTGGCATGAGAACCCCCAAGCAGCAGGTGACCCCGAGCATGTGACGTTTGTGACAGCTAGGATCCCCCTTTCACTGGTTTAGCAGTCTGAAAGTCCAAATTGAAAGAAGCCCAGAGGCTGTATATTTCATTAGATCCCAGGGGAAGTACAGGATACAGCTTCCTTCTGTTTTCCTGGGAGGTCGCCAGAAAGTTTGTAGAGCTCTGTTTCTGTCAGAGGCTCAAAAGAGAAAAGAAAAAGCACACACAAAACAAAACAAAACACCATACACACCACAAAACCATCCACCAATCACCCCCAGGACCATAAATTTGACATTTCCCACAGTCTCTCTGAGACCACAGTGTTGCTGTGTCAGCGATATGTCCCTTGCTTTGAATTATTTGACAGGAGGGCTCAATATTCTAGTATTTAAAGCAATTGTTTAATCTTCCGTACACAGAGATTGTTTTGGTATAAAACCATGAAAAATTAGCAAGTACAGATATTATATAATTTGCTTTAAACACTTTTGCATTATGCATTACATCAACCTTGCCTTCTAAGATGGGTTGTAAGTCTCAATTTAGAAAGATAAAACCACTGAAATAGTAAAGGAAACACACCAAGGAAATGTGCCATATGTATTTCAGTTCTTATTTTGATGGGTAAACCATTTGAAATGTCACACTAAAGGTGTGCTGCTTTAGGAGGCTCAGAACCTTTTAAGGGTAGATTTTTAAAATTCTATTCCATAGTGAGTTGAGACCCCCTCCCCCACCTCACCCAGTCAGGTTTTGGTGGAAGGTTTTGGTCTTTAGTCATCTTGGAACCTGACTGGAAGTTGCTGGCGTGAGTAAAAAAGGTGCATTTTTTTTTATTGGCAACTCACATTGGATTGTAGGATTGTAGGCTCCTTCCTGTCACAGTGTTTCCATATCACAGAGATGGAACTGTGGTATTTTGTCACTTAACTTTAGTAATACAGATCTTTTGGTAGTTGATTTTGAATTGGGGACTCAAGCACCCTACGTGAATTGATGTGTGGCTGCTGCCAGTCTGCCCTCAGGAAGACCAAATTTAAGCCCAGTACGGAGTTCTTCTAGCTCCACATATACCTAACATAACTTTTAGTCCCTAAGTGTTATTAAATCAATCTATCATCTATCTATCTATCTATCTATCTATCTATCTATCTATCTATCTATCTATCATCTATCTATCTATCTATCTATCTATCTATCTATCTATCTATCTATCTAATCTATCATCTTTCTAAGTGTTGTTAAATTTAAATCAGAAAATAAGAATTTCCTGAACCCAGACTGCGTTTTATTTGGTGTGTTTTTTTTTTTTTTGTGCAAGAAAGGAGAGTTAACAGTCTGTTTGTATGCTTGTGTTTGTGTACATATTCTTATGCTAGGCTGAGAAGAGTAAAAGATGCACCATTCTTATAAATTTGTAAATAAAAACTTCCAGGTTTAGAACTGTGTTCAAGTATTGTTATTAAGAGACTATCAGTTATTTTTTGAAATTATACTTCATCTATTTTAGCAAATTTGCAAAAAATTTTTTTCAAATATTTTCAAGTTTTTTTATTCAGTCAGAGGGAAGCCCAATATTCTTAGCAGAATTTTACCTCGGTTACCCAGAAAGATGAGAGAGTAGGTTGGCAGGATATGACAGATTTGTCTGTCTGTGCTGCCTATGGTTAGCTAATTACTCATCAATATAAGCATGTAGAGGTAAAAAAAAATGACCCAGGTCATGAGTTTTCCATTTTCTTCTTAGCTCTTAAGGGAAAGTTTTTTTTTTTTTTTAATCTTGTTATTTGAATATTACTTCCTTAATTTTTTATTCTTAGTTCATCATCTTTTATCATATGTCCTTACTTGTCTTGAAAGTATGTATTACACTGTTTTATCATCTGTACAAATTCACATCACTTCATGGACATTATATAGTCTCTTTAAAAAGAGCACTAGTAGAAGGTGAATATGTAAAGCACAGACTCTTTTCCTAACTGTTGGCTAATTTTATAAGTGACAACCTCAACTTTAGTCCAAGTTTCTAAAAAAACAATTTAAGAGTATCTGAGATTGTGCTTATATCAAACCAAAGGTAAAAACTATTCTATTGAGTGAAATAGAGTATGGCACATGGGCTATATATCAGAACTGGTCTCCAGCTTAACAATATTTTTAGCAGTTTGAATATCTATCTTCTGAAATACATGCTTGAATATAAACCAAACAGTAATTTTTCATATATTATTTTTAATTATCTAAATGTAACTTCCGATGATATTTTGTTGTTGTTGTTGCTGTTCTCAGTGGCAGCAGCTTTACAGATACACTGTTCCAAACGTGGTGACATCACTCCTTCGCATACTTAGTAAAGTGTTCTTGCTCTCTAATATATATCATGGAATCTTAAGTGATTGTGAAACCAGAAATGCAGAAGCCCATCATCCTATACTGAAGGAATTTTCTATAGTATGCACCTAAAAGGATTTATATTAAATAAAACTTTTAAGCTTAATCTTACTCATTAAAGACTCTGATTCCAAAATATTTGCAAAGAATTGTCAGAATTGTCTCATGATTTGAGTAAACCATGTCTCTTTTAAATTTAAATTTTTGTTGATTTTTGTTGCAAATAGTATATTACCTAATAGAATTATTATGAGTAGTAGACGAGACATTTTTCCATCTCTGATAGAGAGAGGGAAGTTGCTTCTCTATGGGCAACCATTTCAGGAATTTTAGCCTTAATTGAAAAGAATCCAGCCTGTTTTCTAACTGGACTTTGTTTCTAGTAGGAGATAGAAAAGCCTGTATAGGCCATGTCTAGGATAGCCCTTGCTTAAAAGTCTCTCCCAGACAGGCCCTTCCGCTCTATTCTTTTATTCAAGGTTACTTATTGAGCATTTACTACATGCGAGCCATTCTTTAGGCAAGTAGGAGTGTTGTGCTCTAAAGGGCTTGCAACTTGTTGGGGAAGGCAGATGAGGATTACTCATGAGGAGAAATGAAATAGGAGCTGCCTTCGTTACCAGGCTGTATGTAGGGAGCCAGAAGAAGGAGCAATTAATTCTGTCAAGAGGAAGGGAAATTATTCTGTCTTCATCCTTTTCGACACTGAATTATCTTCTAAATTCAGGAGAGGGATCTGTGCCATATAAATGTGTTTAGGAACAGGAAAAAATGCAATTACAGGTACTTTCAGTGCCTAAATAGGGTGTTGGTGAAAACAAGGTAAAAGCAAAGCCAGAACTGTACAAATTGACTGAAATCTTTTTAAATATTTGATAGAAAGCACTGGGTAAAGTGTTGCAGTTTTAATTAATGTATTTTAATGGCAACTGAGGGTTAACAAACCCAGTGGACACTTGTCCTAGTTATCCTAACATGTTGTTGCCATACAGTTGAGAATACTAGTATGAGCTTGAGTGTGCAATGCCAGTGGGTTAATTAAACTTTGCAGTGGTCTGTCACTCATTCCTTAGGCAGAGGGACTTTTGGTGTGCAATAGGTCAACTCTGTGTTGCAGTTTTGTTTTTAACTTTAGCTAAGTTTGAGCCCCTAGAAAAAAATAAAGATGAACGAGGTAAGTTTTTAATGATTTGTTCAATCAAAGCAGGGGCCCAGTTTGAACTATTTGAGTCTCAGACATCTTTTATAGAAAGACTGTGTCTACCTACACATTCATGGTCATTGCCTCACTGTTTTACTTTGCTTTGCTTTTGAGGACATGATGTCTATTTTCTGCATAATTTTCCAGGAAATATTTGTACCCATTTGTTTTATTTTCTCAAGAAACTTTCAAGCAGTTTTTTTAATGTGGTGAGCACCAGGGACCACGTTTATCTGTGTGTTGGGACTATCCTTTTCTAAGCAGTGGGGATTTGCAGCTGGTGGTGAATTCTGCCCAGGATGAATGTCAGCTCCCTGGAGTGCAAGCTTACTTTCATGTAGACATGGCGAGCACAAAGCTTTATAAGTTTTTTGTTCACTGCTCTGTCTCCAGTGCTCACACACAGTAGGTGCTCAATAGATATTTGTTGGTTTTCTTTGTGGAATGATGTGCTGACTAAATTATTTAGTTGAATTTTCATTTCCTGGATTGCTAGATTTATAATGTTTTAGTAGAAGACAAAAATTCTAAAATTATTTCAGATTTATCAATGAGGTCTGAAGCTCCATTACTCTTTTGCAATCAGTATCTTGAGACATACAATTCTTAGGGAAAAAAAATGATTTAGATTTAAAAGATTGAGGAATTTTAGGGGAAATCTAGAGCTCGTTTACTTTGATAGCCTTAAAGATTAGGTAAATGACACCAAGGTTTGCCACACTTTTAACAATCGATTCTGGATCCCAGACATCCTGATTCGAACCTGGTATTCTTTTTTGGATATTAAGCCAAATACCTTAAAGCTTTCCCTCTCTGTCACTCTCACTTCAATCTCTCATTTGTGAATACTTTCTTTAGACCAAACAGAGAATAATAAAATACTCTAGTAGAGGAAAACTCAGAGGTACACTTCACATAGAAATGTTACAGGCCTATTGTAAGGTGCAGCCAACAAAATAAAGCAAGCTGGAGATCTGCCTTCCATGCAAAGGTTATTTTTCTTATTACAACAAAACTAATTAGTGGATTTTCTAATGTAAGAAAATGTTGCTGTTAGTAAAAGTTTCCTCCGTGTGCCAGAAAGCAGATGGTGGCAGTGAACAGTGTTTTCTTTTGCCAGGTTTTGTATATGCTTTCTAAACCGGCAAAAGATTTTGCTTTTCCAGATTTCTGATCTTTTTTATTTTTAAACAGAAATAGAAACTTATATTTAGAAGTACTTGCATCATGTGGCCTGTTTGACATATCATAGTTACTTGAAAATGTTGAGTAACATTTGATGTTCTGCATGAATTTCTTCTCTAGGAGTCTTGGGACAATTTTTATGTTTTTCTAGACTTTTCCTCCTTACAGAAATCAAGATTTTGCACCTCAAGAGTGTCATAATAGCGAGTTTCGATAGGGTTATGAAAAGCAATGTATAAGATTTTCTTTATGTGGAAATCTTGTTTTATTTTCCTTTGTTTTGCTTCCAATTTCTGTGTAAATACCAGCTTTTTCTCAATAAGGTTCCTAAGAGCCTGCCTCTGTTCATTATGACATCAGTGTTTGTGTACAGTTTTGAATAATTTATTTCCTTGTCTACTATTGGTGAGATGTTATTCTCTGTTAATTTTAAAATCTCTTCTGCTTAATTTTTTTTTAAATGAAATTTATTCCAAAAATGTTTGCTTAAAGTCTTCCCCTGTGAAGGTAAGCATGTTTGTACAATACCAGCGTGGCGGTACTAAAACAAAGTGCTCTCTGATTTTAAGGCCAATTGGAGGAATATGTGACTGCAGAGGTGTAAATATGAGGCAGTTTTGTATGGTACAGATGTATGGCTTTGTTAACTAAGACTTTAGAAATTTTCCCTTTCTACAGGACCTCCATTTAGAGAAGAAAAGGAAATCATTAAATCATTACATATGTTGTTAAAGTATAAAATAAAAATGGAAAATGTAAACCAATTCAGTGATTTAAAAAATAATAATAATTTGGGCAAACATAACAAGAGAGAATTGTCCCAAAGTTACTAAATGGAAAAGTCTTATGAAATGACATGCTATTTTTGGAGGCGATAGCCAGAATCAAAGGAAATGAATGAAGGGCCATCATCCCTCATTTTGTATTATTCCCATGTTAAACTCTATTTCTACTGTTCCTTTCACCCACCTAAACTGACCTGGTAAGTCAGAGACACTACGCAGGTTATTATTCCGCCTTTAATCCCTGAACAAACTGATTTTTTTTTAACTTTTCACCTTTCTAATGTCTCTTGTAAATAAAATTTCCTATCTCACTTGAAGAATTTCTATTTCTGACCCCTTGTTCAAATGCTACCATTTCTGTTACTGTGTTCTTTTTTTTTTTCTTTTTGGTGTTTCTTCTTTTTCTTTTTTTCTCCACTTTTGATTTGTTTTTATCTTCTATTCTGATAACATACAAACAAATAAATAAAGCAGGACAGAATTTAGAAAGGACACTTATAAATTTCAACCTGAAATGATTTAGTCACTGTGATTTAGTTGCTTATTTTAAGATTATAAATCTACAGAAATGGAGGTGATTTTGAAATTCTTTGAGCTACAGGTTAGGGCCTGGGTTATGAGAATGCTACATGGATTTAAAGGCTGCTCCATGAACCCAGCGGGGATAGGGCAGGGTGCAGGTGATGTGTGAAAATGAGGACATGATTGGCAGGGAGAGCTTACTTTTGTTTTACACTCTGGTGCCCTCAGCTTCCCTATAAGCTTTTGCTTGTCCATAGGCATCCACCATGACCAAAAAATTGGAAACACCATGGAGCCCAGAGATTTGTCATTTTTTGTTAAATGTAAAACAAACAGATGAGCCCTTTTTTATTTAAAGAAATTTCTACCTTTCCTATTTTCCCCTGATAGACTTTGGAAAGGGTTCTAACTTAGAAAAGAAACTCCATGTCATCACCCTCGGTAGAAGTGGAAGAAAGTACTCTTAGAAAAACAAGTAACATGCACTTTTATAAATGGTGCAGAGTAGAATAAGTGGAATTCCTGGTCAACGTTTTGAGCTACCTTAGGACTGGATAAAAGCTCATAACACTTTGAATATAGTAGATGATCAATAAATGTTTGATGAACTGAAAAAAAGGCTTATTCTTTCTGAGAATGATTAATTATTAGTCATTCTTTAGAGTGATAATGATTTTTGAAGAGAGAATCAGAGTGAAGTTCTAATTACTCAGACTTTTTGATGAAGAGAAGCTGCTGAAATAGCACCTATATTAGAGACTTCCCAGAAAACATGATTTTTAAAAGTCAGAATAGATCAGTGACAAATAAGAAGGGTTTTATTTTTAAAGCAAATCCTGAAGATAGTTCATTTGGCTAATCTTACACAAACTATTAGTAGGCAATGTATGGTAGACAGTTTAATATTAGGATTATTACTAAACAAATTACTCATCCATACTGTTACTGAAATGCAAAATGTTTATCCCCACCACCCCCCAATATAACTGCAGAAAAGTAGTAGATTATATCTTAAAACGAAAACAAAAATGACAACTAAAATGAATTTAGATGAAAGTGAGAGCACATCAGCTCCCCACTGGTACCAGACCAGGTTTAAGTGCGTAGGACCCTGTGATCTGTGGTGGATTTCACAATGCTTTTCTGATTTCAAAGCTACAGAAGTGATTTCATGTGTTACAATGACCTAGGTTTTTCCTTTTTTTTTTCCTTGTCATGTTGGATATTTGTGGTTTTCTCATTTGTATCAACTAACACATTTTTGAAATTTTATAATTCAGTATAAGTTATAGTTATAGATTAAAGTTCATTGACTAATCTTTTTAGCATGTTCAACTGCTCCATGATATAAAGATACACAGAACATGATGGCTTCCAAGTGTGGTTCAAACATCCAAAGCACTTGAGATTAGCACCATGTGAAGAAATTTTAAAATATTGTACTGCAATTAATTTTAAATAACTTAGCACTGCATATGTCAGGAAGAAAGCCATGATAGAATCCAAATGGAAACTCCTAAAAATGAAATGATTCAATATATTTAAATCATTTTATCTATCTTAAAGACATAGGAGCAAAACATATATGACTATTTCTACTTGCAAAAGGCTTAGGTGAATTTCTAAAGAATCTGAATTCACATGAGCTCTATGCTGATAATATGGAAAGTCTAAGGACCAATTTTTGATTGACCAAATAAATAACTTTCTGTATTCGCGCATATTTGTTATAGGTTCAGAAATCAAACTATTAGTTCAAAGATATTGCCAATGTAGAAATTGAAAGCACATGGTGTGTGTGTGTGTGTGTGTGTGTGTGTGTGTGTGTGAAGTATTTTTTTTAAAGTATTGTCCTAAATCCTAGGACCTAGTGCCTAAATTAAATTCTTTAAGGTTACCTTTTTCAGTAGCTACTAAACACAAAATTTTCTGGTGTTCCAGATGACATGATGGATCAAGATATAAAGAGAAAACAATATTTATGGGCTTCTGTGACCAGGGGTGGCCAAGTCACTGATGACAAACATTTGCAACTCTTAGTGGGCTATTTGTGGCATTTCTAAGGAAGGAAGAGAGAGTCTTTGACGTGTAATAATCATTGCACTCATGTTATTTCTAATTGCACTTATTATCAGCAGCACGTAAGTAAATACCACCTAGTCTCTTTTGATGAAATGTGGGTCCCAGCCTTGAATGCAACCAGAAAACCAACAACGGGATTGCTAATGATCTATTTCAAATTAGAACTCTAGGGCTGGAAAGAACCTTTACAGTATACCTAGCCCACTCGTTCTGGTTTTCAATTGAAGACCAGAAAACAAGTCTTCTGACAGCCCTAGGGTCTCTCCTTGCACGTGGAATGTACCACCATCCAGCCATGCAGTCCCCCTCAATCCAGAAAATCCACCTAAGTACATCGGTTGCCATCTCCCAAGATAGGCCGTGTTGTATCTCATACCCTTGAAAAAGTTATTTTTTCACTTCTGATTGAATTCCATTTCAACAAACATCTAGTCATACCTATATCTTCTGGATACTCTGCTACCTGGCAATAAAAATAATGAGGTAGGAAATAAAAGTAAGTAGTCAATGTGATTCTTTAACCAGTTTATATATTTTAGAAAACCTGCTTCTGTGCAGTGTATAGTTGGAGAATTATCACTTCCATAATTTAAAAGGCATTTTAAATCACGCTGTTCAGCTCTCATAATCTTGAAAGTCAGGCATTTGGAAAATGAGTAAATTGAAGTTCAGAGAAGTAAGGGGGCTTCTCCAGGTCCACAGAGCTGAGAAGGGACTCAGATCTAGGTTTTCTAATACTAAGTCCTTTGCCTTTTTCCCTGTACCACAGCTACCTGTTAGAACCGTTGTTTCTCTGAGAGGGGAGACTCTAGGTCTGATGCGGAGGAACATTCTGCATTATCTATGAAATTATTCCTAAGAGGGAAAAATCTGATTTATAAAAACTATTTTGATATTTTATACCATTCCCAATAATGCTAATTATGTTATCATAGCTCTATATTTCACCTGAAAGGACTCTGCTTAAACCTCTCTATATTTTACTAAAAAAGTTAATCCCAACCATTACCATCAACAGTTAGTATCCAAAAACTACTGTAAATTCTGTTACAAGGCTATAGTTAGTAGTACTAATTGTTGCTAATAGTAAGAGAATAAAAGCTATTACAAATGTGCACAATAACATGTGGTTATATGTTAATTTCACAGGGAGACAGAACTTAATCAAGAGAGGATGCCGCAGAATCTTGATTTTATTATCATTATCCTGATTGACAGAGGGCTCCTTGAGAACAGAGACCTTGCCTTTTTTCATTTTGTGTTTCCAGTTATACAGGGTGAAAGGCACATACTAGATACATTAACGAATGCAATGAATTAATGAATGGACTGAGTTGGCCCAAAGACAAAGAGATTAAAAGGAAGTAGTGCTGTTTCAGGAGAATGTTCTCGTATCATTTTCCCCCTTTGATTAGGAGTAGTGATGTGAATGTTGCTGACACTGCAGAATCCCAGACTTGTGCAGAATTTCTAGTTATACTCTCATTGTGGTGGAACTCATGGGCACACTGATAGTCATGTTTTCTTAAATGTTTCAGGAAAAAAAGGAAGGATGAAACCCCAAACTTCCTGATTTATCCACCCACAGAATCTTCAACCTTCTTATTTAGGTAGATTGTTACTCTGCCGTTCTCATTCCTTATCTTTTATGGAATTGTTTTCTGATTATGGATATCACAGGGTTCAGTTGATTTTTGAGTTTGGTCATTTAGTCAGTGGATTTAAATTTCCTCTACCATGTTTTCTCGCCTCCCCACCAATTCTTAATTCTCTTTCCACCTTTTCTTTCCCTTTCCATACAGGAAAATGTCACAGTAAACCCCACTACCTTGTCATCCAAAATTCAATGGGAGCCTTAGCTTCGGGGGTCTTCTTGAGGCCTTAACCTTACTTTTAGACAGTTGTCATTATCTTTGTCTAAAGGTCATAGCTAAATTGAATAAAAGGAAAGCTGTGTTTTCCTGTCGATGCACAAAGGCAGTATTGACTTCCCTAATCCAGTTTGCTGAGGGGTGAGAGAATTAAATTAGATATCTAAGCACAGAAATTGAGAGCCTTTGAAAACAAAGATAAGGAGACAAGAGTGTATTTTCCCTTTTCCTGGGAGCTCTGGGCTCAAGATTTTGCAGGTGTGTCATCTGATCCATGGCTTGCATCGATCAAAACTGTGCCAATGCATATTTAATTAGCAAGGGGACCCTGGATGCATTATAGCCATCATCCCTATATTGAATGGACTGTCAGACTTTCTGCACACTTCTCCACCCCCACCCTCCCCTTTACCCATGCCACCTCCCTTGCCTCCTTGTTTGGGAAGCTTCTGCATTTTGTCTGAGCAGCTAAAAAGTTTCTTTGTTTTTAGCTGCTGATGCATACAGCACCACTGAGGAGAATACAAACAAGTAGAGTCCTAAAGTGTTTATTTTGTCTAGGAAGACAAGCTAAACCAATTCAACTCTTTGGTCAGATTTTCAAACCCTGCAGAAAACTAAAAGAAAAAAGAAAAGAAATAGACTGTTCAATTCTGCATGTATAGACTTTTAAAAAAGAGTTAGTTGTATTAAGATTTTAAAAAAAGGATCTCAGGATAAATAATAATAGAATTAAAGAATAAATACTCATATTGTAATAGAAAAGTATTTTCTTTTAAAAACTTCCTGTTATTAGATAAAGCATGTTAGCAAATTTTCTATTTATCAGTCCAGTTTGTGTGATAAACTTCAACGTTCTGTGCTGAGTTTATAATGCCATCAGGGAATCAAGTTATTTAAAAGATAGGCAGAAAAGTAAAGCTGAATATATTTTTTTGAAAGTCTCAAAGGTTTTGTGGAAGTGTCTTTTGGTGGGGATTCTGAAAGTGACAGGAGTTTTGCCTCATATAGGTTATTTCATGGGATTATGGTTACTGTTCGTTTTTACACAGGTTACAAAGCCTGAATACCCAGAGTGTTGTCTGATAAACCTATGTAATGCACCAAGTCTACTTAGAATAATGAGTAACAGACTGTGTGCACATGTTTAGCACTCATTTAACTCATCAGCGTTCTCTGTTTCAAGACTACTTTTGAGGTAGGTTCTTGCTGGTAAAGTAACAGGGAAAAATTTTCTTTTTTCCTGCTGTAATTTGCTGCAGAGACTCATGGGATATTCATTTGCATACATCTTGTTACAAAGACTGACTACTTCCTGGCTTAGACAAAGTGTTGCCTGATAAACAGACTTAACACACAAATGTCTGTCTGGAATAAACAACGGCAAGCCGAGATTTACATTCCCATTATCAGAGATAATCTCTTTCCCAGAATATGGGAATTAAGAACCTTTTCTTTAAAATCAGGTCTGTGATGCTGATAGTTTATACCAGAATCACATCATGTGTGGGTTGGGGTTGATTTTTTAAAAGAAACAAAAAACTTGTGTGAATGGGAAGATTTATATTGTAGTGGTAAACATAAATTTCTTCTTTTCTGGGAAGTTTCAAAACCAGCTTTTCTTGCATTATTTTTTTGATCCCTACAACAATTCTATTAAGTTAGGCAAAATAATCATTACTGACTCCACTTAACAGATGAAGAAATTGAGATCCAGAACAGTTAAATTAAAAGCTAAGATTTTTAGAATACCATCTTTTTACCATTTCATACTCCTTTCAGTAATGAAATATGAATGCAAAGTCAATACTTTGAATATTCTTTAAATACTTAAATAGCATGGTTACCCTCAACAGAGGATATTTTATTATTTTAATACATGTGTAAATAATGCATATAGACTGTTAATTATGCATCATTTTCATTTGACGCTTTTGTTTTTATAACATGAAAGTAAGGAAATTTTCTACTTTAAGTTGTATAGATGACTGAATGAGCTTTAATTATATATTCATCTGTTTTAAGAACTCCAAGAACTTGCTGTTGTAATTAATTTTTTTTTGTGGAAAAAAAGTGACTACAAAGGGGAAATTGAGCACAATTCTGATAAGCAATAATGTTATAGTGATGGCTTTTTAAGCAGGTCTTTTTTTTATATATAACTGGGTAGGTAACCAGGTTGACTCAATAACTTGAGTTCTGAATTGATCAACAGGTCACCGTCACAAGTCAACACAGCTCCTATTATTGAAAAACAAAATTTAGATTGATAACTTAAACACTTGTTTATTTTTTGTCATAGACCCTTATCGAAGAAAATGTGGGAAGTTATAAATTTAGTCAAAGTATCATGCTTGCATATCTTTCATAATCTCCATATTTTCCCCCATCGACTTCATTTATAACTTCAAAGAGAAAGCTGATAATTATTTGAAATCAATCTCATATGAAGATTAAAGTTTTAAAGATTGAGTCATTTTGTCATTACATCAGAGCAACTGAATTTGTATTTTAAGGCTTTGAAATGATTTCCCCTCATTATCATAACACAACAATAGTTACACCATTTTTTTCTCAACATGTTAACACTGTATATCATTCCGCAACCTCCTTGTGCACATAGAAAAATAACACATTTATGAGTAGGTGATAAGACAGTTGAATTGCTCTTCAACCCAAACCATCTTATCATCATACACAGTCCCGGCTAAACAGATGGGCCTTAAATATCAACATTAATGCCAAAAAATCTAATGCCTGCAAATTTAATATTTCACAAATTCTTCTTTGAAAAGGCATTTTATAAAAGTTTTAAGAGAGAAAAATGGTAGTAACCTAGATTAAGTACTCCCTGAAAATGCGACACCCAGGAGTGGCTAAGGGGTAGATCTCCCAAGCAGCTGGCAGCCCTCAGGGTGGTCTGCTAGAGCTCTTCCAAGTCACTGCTGCTGGAACACAGCTTCCCTGCTCCCTCTGAATCCTGATGAGAGGACCAATGTTTGCAAATGAGCCTGGTCCTTTCAGAACTAGAGCGTTTTCTATACCACTTCTCCTCATCTCCCTTCTGGTGAAGAAGGACTTACTCTCCATACTTTGATTACTACAAGTATCATGCATACACACACATATCCATACAGAGACTCAGTTCTAGCTAACCAGGAAAGTAATACAGATCAGATTTTGTATTTTAAATGCGATAAAGACTTTTCTTTTAAAGAACCGTGGAGAGTTTCTACTTTTAAAGCTAAGAAAACTTTTATGGTGTGACTCACCTCATAGTTAAAAACTAAGTTATTGTATGTTTTTATTTAAGTGGGCCACAGTTATATATATTAATTGACATTAACTGTCAATTTGGTTTATTCTTTGAGCTTAGAGGATTTTATCTATTCCCTGGAAATGCTAATACTAAGTGAATATTTTTTGTGGTTTAGATTTAATGATGGTATTACAAATTTGTTTGTTTTTTGCCATGACTATGATGAATAATGTTACATTTAGATGAGGTCAGTGTTTACACATAAGCTACAAATTGTATATACATACATGCACTTATACACTGGCATTTTACATTCTCAAAAGTTTTTCAAATATTTCCTCACACCTCAGTCTTTAAGATCATGGGAATACTGGAAAAAATAGATAATATTCCTAAATATTTTAAAGTAATATAATAGTTTTTATAACTGTAGCTATGAGACCAATGAGCAAAATATGACTATCATCGCCATTTGACTTTCTAAATTTCTTTACTGTAAAACATGTTATGATATTGGATGATCAAAACAGAATAATTCTAAACCTTACACTACTAATCAAAAATAGAATTATTTTTCTATCACAACATAATCATGTAAAAAAAATGAACCTTGATATTCTCTGGCCTGACTCTTTTGCAAAGTACTCATCTTCCCAAATGATAAGAATCAAAAGCTTACTTAAATTTTGAACATCTTTAAAGGCTACAATTCTAGAGGGTAACTGTTTATTCAGAGTATAATCACACTTATTTCATTTTTTTTTCTACTCCAGGAATGCTCTTGTCTTCATTTATTTGTAGAAAAATATTCATTCCTGTTTCGCCTTTTCTTTTTCATGCTATAAACAGCTCCAACTCTTTGAGGCGGCATTTTTACTTTATTGCTTTCACTTGACTAACTCATTTTTGTTTCTGGATGCTTTCTGATTACTTCATATTAGCTTTTAATTTGGGAGATTTAAAACTGGACACAAAATTCTAACAAAGGCTTTTCAAGCTTTGCCTTTAGCCAAATCATCATGCATGTAGGGAGGTTGAAATTTAGGTTAAATTATTTTTCTAGTGGAACCAGAATTTGTACTTTTTGTTCCATAGACTTTTGTTGATATGTTGACGGAATGAATAGGAATTATGCTGGTTTCAGTGTGGGAAGGGTTCTTCACCACTGCGTGCCGAACTGTTTTTCCTTTATCAACCATTAACAACTGTAATTGATAGGATTTTGAGGCACTCTTTGGGCCTCAGAATATGACAGATTTCATTTATTTTTGTAGTTTTTGAATGTGTGAGATACTCTTCTGTCATCCATCCTTTTAGCCTGCACACAGTTCTGGGGATCTCCTGTGTGTCAGACTCTGTTCTCAGTTCTTGTTATTCTGAGGAGCCTCTTTTGGTGTGTCGGCCAGGGGATCATAGGAGGTGATTGTCTGCAACTTCTAAACACTGCACAAGATTTCCCAACCACAAACCAGAGGGATGTATCTCTCTCACCCATGCAAGGGCCCACAAAGGTGACATCAGGCAGAAAGACAGGCCTTTTCTGCCTTCCTGTATCATCTAATAAGTCTCAGTCCCATTTTAGGTGTGAACTTAGCATATTTTTCAGTTGCTGATAGTGGCTCAGTATTAGAAAGCTGAACAAGAAGTGCAAATTTATCTTTTTACTTCAGCAGTTGTTGAATCTTTGGGCCAAAATTAGCTTTAGAAGATACTGAAGCTAACACAAGAGTAAAAAAGGGACTATTTTTCTTGTGGAATTCAAATTCTCATAGGAGATCGTTTAAAATCACCTTAGTACACTGAAGTACAACTTAATGTAAGTCTTATCATAAGAGATGTATGTACAATTAAGGACTGGAGAGGATAAAGTTTAATTCTAGGTCAAGATTTAGCAGCATTCTGTCTTTACTTCATGCCTAAAGAAAGACACAGAAAAGTGTTGTCTATATTTTTGCCCAGTCAGTTTTACCTCACTGACATGTTTCTATCATTCTTCACCTTCCCAAAAGGAGTATTCTCCAAGGTTCCATGTTAGAGGGGAGCAGAATTGAGGTTGGGAACAGAATATGTGGATAAGTAGCAAGTGCAGTACAAGGTTTCTGTTCTTGCGTTGCACAAGCTTATGGAAGCAGAGACTAATATGTAGGCATTAGGATTTATTTTATTCCTTTCCCAAGTGATTATATTGATAGTGAAATATCTTTGTCTGAGTACTCCAGCAATATAGCTCTAGGCGCCATAAAAATGCATAGATAGATGGCTACCAGTTCAATTAAGAGGTCTCAAACCAGCCTCCTTTATGCAAACCCTGTCTATTTTAGGTTTAAATTTCTGCTCATAAATTTTTTAAAAACCAAAAGAAATATTGCTTTTCAAGGTTAGGTTGAAGTCTAAGGTTTCTTAAACAAAAAAGCAAATACCTAGACGGGAAAAAAATTGATAACCCTAATGTACTTCCTCACAATAGCATTTCCAAGTCCATCATTTAAACACACATTAAATAATATTCTCTTCATTGTAATATAAAAATCTTCTGGTTTTTATCAATCAGGGAACCAGAAAAAGTCACTACCACATCAAAGATCTAAAAATCTAAGATATGGCACCCAATTCTATGTAGTCAGGTTTGTTTTCGGGGGAAGGGGGGGCTCTAATTATTTTAGGTGGTGAGAATCAACTAACCACATGATAATTATCTTAAAAAGTAAGACATAAAGTTATCTTGGCTGCTGATAGGCCACTACCAAGTATAAAAAAGAGAAGAGTAAATTAATTGTTAACCTTCATGATAGCATTTTAATGCAAATACTTAAAAAAAGATCTTTTATTTGTATCAATTATGTATGGGTAGAAATTAATTTGTAATTCTGGTCATCTGGTTGGCTCCATACTTAATAACATCAATGACCTTTTACAATACCAGAGAAAGTGTCCATGTGTACTCAGCATAGGATAGCACTGCAACTGAGTAGTTTTGTCCCTTGGTTCAAAAAAGAAACGGCATTAAACGTCCCATGGTAGAAAATAATTATTGATGTTTTTAGATCATTTAAATTTCTTGTAGATTTTTGGCTTTGACTGTCCCTTACCAGGATGGTACATTTTAGTATGCAGTCCTCTGTGGATAACAACATATCCAGCTTTTGAATAAAACTGGAGAAATTCAATTCCGTTTTCAGTTTGGCTAGATGCCCCCGCCAGCGTTTGTATCTGAGCTTTCACAAGAGCACCGTGGCCCCTTTCAAACCAGCTCTGAACATTCCCCTGCCACTCAGTCATTTGCTGTTTGTTTGCTTCTTTTTCTGTGGCTTGGAATTTTAAACTTTCTTTGAACATACCTAGAGCCATCTTTCACTGTTGTTCATGTTTTCTATATTCATGTTATATTCCTATGAAGATCCGGTGGCGAACCAAATAGAAAAGTAAAAAGAACAAAGAAGTCCACTTTCAGACTATTTAAAAAAAAAAAATTGGAGGGGGTTTTCTATTTACCCTTTTTGCCTTAACACTAATAGATAAATATCAGAAAAAAATCGACTTGTGTATTTAAATTAATTGAGATAAAAAATGTTTTTTTGTTGTTGTTGTTCATGAAGACGTGATTAATTGCAAAGATATTACACCTAGAAGAAGAACATCTGCTAAGCTATCATATAGAAAGCCAGGTTTGCTCACATTACTCCAAAGAAAATGTTCTACTTGGCAAAATTTTATGTATCTATTTTGGGACATGGTCCGAAAAATTTTTAATTTTTTCTAAAAAAAATTAGGAAGGATTTTTTAAAAATTTAATTATGGATATTAATGGTTTAAAATTTTCCAGAATAAAAATAATGAACTTATGCCTTTGTCCTAGAAAATGTTGAATTGCTTCTCAGAATACTTAATTTGTAATTTTTAATGGCAAAATTACAGGATCTTTTCTTAGAAAAAGAGAAGGTAGTTATGCCATATTTTGAAATCATTTGCTATAAAAGTAATATTAATTTATGGAGTTAAAATTTTAAATATGGTCCAATATAAATTTGCATTTCGAGTTTTTAGTTCAGGGTTTGTATTTGTGGTTCATTTTGAAGGATTTTTCTAAAGTTTTTTGACCTATAATGCTTTTTGTTTTTGTCTTAACTATGGCAATTGTTACAAGATGATAAAACTATCACTTGGCCAAACTGAAATAAAAGTTCACATTTCACATCTTTTTCTATTTGAACCTTTAAGTCAACACAGAATGTTTGCTATAGTCACCAGGTTAATACCATCGGAAAATTTTAAAATAGACATTTTATTTATAGTACTTTCCTATAATTAAAATCTTCATTTGCTTAAAAGCAGGAGACTTTCTAAAGCAATAAATTAGCATTTCTTGATCCAGGGTCACTAGTAGCGCTACTTCTTTTTGCAATATCTCCAAGAAAGAGAAGGGTACTGCTATAAATCTGTTGAAATAGGAGTAATATTTTCAATTTAATCACAGTTACATGTCATGATCTTGTGGTCTCGCATTGAACGTCTTGCTGAAATGTGGTCAAATTTCAGACAGTCAATTCTAACCCTGTGAAGTCAAGCTAAAGTTCAGATTCAGGCTTTCCACAGATAATAGAGATTTTTCTTAAAAAAAAAAATTTGGTTATATAATGTTATATTCTGTTTCAAGTCTCAGAAAATGCTTTACATCAAAAAATTTCCCCTTGACATGTTTTGTCTCATGTTTTTTCTCCTCGCTCCCAAAACTGTATCATCAGCATGCTTATTTCTAATTCTGTGAAATTCTTTTGATCTAACTTAATCTAGCTTATTTTAAAATTAAATGTCACTTTATTTTAAATTATCTTATTTAGAAGTCAAATTGAATTAATTTTTTTAGTTTGAAAATAATTGTGTTTTTTAAATAAAAAATAAGTGGAATTTGATAAAGGTATGCAAGAACCTGTTCTTGCTAAGAAGCCCCAAATGCATCAGTATATGAGAAAAATAATACTTATAAAGTGAGGGAAACATACCTTTCAGAAAGACATCATTGATTTATCCCGTTAGTTCAAGTAAATGCACTAGAATATTAGAACTCTAGTGTTTAATGGTGTTAGTCTGCGAAGTCTGTTGCTGTAATACAGAGCTAAATATCAACAGAACTTGTTACTGTTGTTTGGGCTGCTTTTATATACCAGCTTCAAAATATGTTTTGACACTTTATTATGTTCTGAATCAAGCTTCAGATGTGTGTAATGAAGGATGAAGTCTTTATCAGACTCCAGTGTATAAATAATGGAGAAGAGCAGCTTGGAAATGGTCTCTCTGTAGGAGAATGGTTTCTGAAGAGTTTCAAGTTATGATCTGGCACAAACCAAAAGCCACTGGAGGTGTAAACACAACCAAGACACCTCTGTAAGAACACAGGCCGCTGCTGCTGCTTTCCCCCCACTTTTTCTCTTTTCTTTTTTTTTCGTTCACCTTTCATTTCTGTAAAATTCTCATTCCTAGCTTACATGCTGAACCTTTAGAGAAAGTCTGGCACCTCTGATCTACTTTCCTTCACAGACCCTGTAATTTTTGGCTGTATTTTTATGTTTTTCAGATTCAAGTCAGTCTGAAAGTCCCAGCCAGCCAAGTGACGCTGACATTAAGGACCAGCCAGAAAATGGTAAGTTTAGTTTGAGACTCTAGCTGCTGCTTTGATAGTCCACAGTAGCTAGCAGCTAACCAAGTACAAGGATTTCGGGGTCTGCCTTATGGGTGACCCACAGTAGGAACAATCAAGGACTGAAGAATCACTCTAGCACCTTCTGAACCCTGACCCCACCCCTAAACACTACTTGGTACTTATGAGAACTTTAGTTCTCAAGAAAGTTGATTACTATGAGAGGTAGATCGACTTGCCAAATCAGAATCTTTTTTAGTATAAGTGAGGAGCCATGGTGTTTTAATTTCATTTTAGTTCATTTTAAAATGGCGAATGCCCCACGATCTTCTTCACTAGTGATTTAAGATCACTGACTGACAAGTATTTTTGAGGCCTTTCGGGAGTTCAGCCCATTACTAATTGCTTTAAGAAAACAATCTCTGTCTTTGAAGGGGTTTCTGATTTAATTGTCTAAAGTAAAACAGTAAAGGTACATGACAATATTAAATTTCTCAGTTGCATAAATATATAAACTTTCTGTTGCAGTAGTTTGATTAAAATAGATTGCATCTTTTATATATGAATACAATAGTGAATTAGGTAAAATACTGAATTTGAGGCATGTACTCCAAGTATGAAAAAAGATTGTCATAGGTTGGAATTTTAGATTTGGTAAAACCTTATGTTTCAATACAAACTGAAATCTGAACTAGCAGTACATATTATATGCTAAACATTGTATTGTATACTTTCACAGATATTATTTCATAAAGTTCTAAAGTGTTCTTCTTTGGTGATAGAACTGAGGACTCTAATGGGATTACTTGAAGGCATGGAAGGGGAATTTGGCATCCTAGTTAAAAGCTCAGGCTGTGGTGTCAGACCTGCATTAAATTCTGCCTCTATTGTTTCGTACCTTTATTATATTGAATAGGTATTAACCTCTCAGGGTATAGATTTATTCCTCATCTTTAAAATAGTATGGTATTAATATTATCTACCTGTTGAAGAATTAAATAAGATCATATGTACATGTCTATATAGTTTATACTGAACAATTGTTGGCTATTGTTCAATATTACTCTTATTATTTTTCTAGTCAGTATAATCTGACCATGTTTGTTTTTCACCTACTTAGAATTATCTTTCTTTGAGTCTCTCTTCTTTTTATTGTTTTATATATTTTTCCATTTTGATCTCCATCTGATCTTTTGGAATAGATAGATAAACTGAATTATGTCAGCATTGTGAGATTGAAGATTGAGTTTACCTCAGTTAGATATCCTATTGCTAATATTTCAAGCGTTTTCATTTCTCAATAGGAAAATCTTTATAACATTGTTTGGTTCTTGCTAAATATGAACAGTAGCTATTCCTCTTCTCATTCTGGTATTTTGGTGGTATTTACTTTATCAAAGTTGTCTTTTCAAAGCAGGCATAAAAAAGAGAGAGAGAGAAAGACCTCTGAAGACTTGTTTTTAGTGTCATAAACAGCTACATCTTATTTTTTGTTGACATTTTAAAGAGTGATATTTATAGATTGGTCTCATACTTTATTTCTCATGTGACTTATAGGCAATGCCCTAAATGATTTTTTTCATATATTATATTTATATATAATCTGCCTGAAGTTTTGTCAGGGATATTTATTTTATTTTCATTTTTAAAAATTTGTGAGCTTGTAGGGGTATGTAGTTCACGTATTTGGGTCTGGCCACCCCTCTAGCAGGCCTGTGATTCATCTGTCTTCATAAAATGGCCGACAAGCTGTTCACATGCAAATATAAATTGAGAGTATGAGAGGCCTGGCATGCCTTTCTGGAGCTGCCTGTAATACTGATATTATGTGTTTCCCATTCCAAAAAGCCACCAGGATTGAGCCTGGATTTTTCGGCCAAAGGCACAGAGATACTATCCAAGTTCCCTTTTAACCCCAAATTACTTAGTGCTACGTCAAGGGTTCACAGGGATCATGTGAGTTCAAAAAAGTATTAATAATCTAGGAAAGAAAATTATAAACTCTTATGTTTCAAATTTCTATTTATTTCAAAGAAAAAAGTAAAAGCAGCTTTGTCTTAGTTCCAACTGAAGCTGAGACAAGGGGAACATCAGCCTAATCAGTTTCCTCTATGTACCTTCTGTCAATCTCAGCTGAAGTTATTGAAAGAAAATGATTTAACTCTTCCCTAAAGACATAATACCTATAGGAAAATAATTGAAGATTTTAGAACTAGGTATTTATATACATTAGATAACATCCTAGTGTTGCTTTGATGGAGTGTTTTTTCTTTTTCACTACCCCAGGTTATGAAAACTAAGTTCCTGAAAGGTGTTTGTTTGTTTGTTTCATTTTTGTGTTTAAAGAGGTACCTCTCATAAAGGTGTTAATAAAAGTCTAAGAATTTTTGGAATCTTGGTAGATGAAGAAGTGACAGACTCTGGCCTTTAAATAAAGTGGGAACTCATTACTCTTTCTTTATATATATATATATATATATATATATATATATATATATATATATATATATATATATATATATACACGAGAGGAAATAATATTCTTTTTATCCTAGCTCTTGAAGAGAAAGGTAATGGGAAACGAATGGTATTTTTCTAGTAAACCATGGAGAATGAATAGACAAATGGTAACATGCTGTTTCATCCAAAACCATAAACTAGGCCATGTAACTTTACCTAAAGTGGATGCAGCTGTTTCTTCCCTGTCCAACTAGTCTGTTTTTTTTTCTGTGGAATTTTTACTTTCTTTTTTTGTACTCCCTTAAGACTCAACTCTAAAAGAAAACAAATCTTTGTCCAATTAGAGTATTATTTGGGAATTTTGAAGGTATTATCCAAAGGCCAAAGATAAAATATCAGAATCTCCAAAATTCAAAATTGGTATAGTAAATAATTAAAACTCTACTTCTAGTGTTAAACAGACCTGAGTTCAAGTGAAATAATACCTGGGTGACTTTGAATAAGCTATTACCCCAATCTCAGGTGTTTTTTTTTTTTTTAATCAATAAAATAGGAATACTAAAAGAACCTGCCTCATGAGTATGAAATTGAGAATATGCATATGAAACAGCATAATGTCTGGTTTGTAGTAAGGACTAGAAGAAAGGTAACCATTACTACTCTCCAATTAAAGCTTGTTATATCTGTAATGAGTATATATATTTGAGAGATAGAAAGCTAGGAGCCTGAGAATGGTAGAGGAATAGTGTCAGAAATAAACCAAGACTTTTAGAGACATGTTTTGTAGATACCTACTCTGTTCTGAAATGTCAGCCATAAATCTTTCCATAATCCCCACAGTGCCATATTTATTTTTCCATTTAGTTCTATTCATCTCCCAGGAACTGAGCACTACAAAAGCGATTCAGAGTTTATAGAACCTTCACAATAGATGCTCAAGAAGAAGATAATTCTGGACAGAAGGAACTCCTAGATGTCTTCAGTTTTAGATGAGGTTTTCCTTGGCTCAAACCAAATAAAATTTGGCTTATTGAAATTAATAAACTGATTAAGGATAGGATTCATGACAAATTCCTTTAAAAAATGCCTTGTATAGCACATAGCTCCGTATCTTGAACTTCATAGGTACCTGATGTTAACTTACTTAATGAATAAAATTAATTAATAGATGAATATGTTGTCATTCTCCCCAAATATTTTTGAGTAACTTCTCACTGTTGATTTTCCAAGAGGTTTTTAAGAAAAAAAAAGAAAGAAAGAAAAAGAAAAAGAAAAAAACCTGGAGAAGCTGAGAATCTAATTTGAGTGTGGGGGAAAGCTGTATGTAGACACATGGACCTGCATACACAGATATGATTAATAGTTCTAGGAAGCCAAGGCTTGGGCCTAGGTACTAATGGACATAGAAGTCAAGTTGTTTCTCTGCTTCTACCTCACCCCAATGAGCAGGTATGATCAAATGCAGTTAAACCTTTAACAACACAGGTTTGAATTGCAGGGGTCCACTTATACATTTTTTTTTCAATAAATACCTGTACTATTTTCCATCAGCAGTAAGGCATCTGAAGACGTGGAACAGACTATATGCATTATTCTATGCCATTTTGTATAGGGGTCTTGAGCATCCTCAGATTTGGGTACCCACAGGGTCCTGAAGCTAATCCCTCAGATACTGAGGGACACCTAAGTTTTCAGGGAATCAGAAGTTTATATATGGATTTTTAACTGTGTGGAGGTTGGCACCCCTAATCCCCGAGTTGTTCAACGGTCACTTGTATAAGAAATACCATCATATTAGCTTATGCTTCATTACCATAGGGAATACAATCCTGACAAAGTTCTCAGCTCTGACTAATATATTTACTTAATCCTTTTGCATACAGCTGAAACCCCCTTTCTGGCTTTTCAAGAGATTTTAAGCCTTCTTTGTTGGATTTCGATTTCGACTCAGACCACCTTAGTGAATTCCCATGATGTACTTTGGCTACTGTTAGAAGTATTTATGGGACAGAACATATGAAGTCCATGTTCAGTATTTACAGGGCCTGTGAACAGTCCTCAAGAGGTTGTATTCTGTGGTACATCAGCTTAGTCATTAATGAAAGAAAAGCTCATATGATAGCCCCCCTACTTAATTCAAGGCATGTTTCCATAGGACCACATTGAGTCAATGTCTGAGGCAATAACATATTCTAACATTGACACTCTGAAAGCATACTTCCCTGGGACTCACTGTGAAAGCACTCTCAACAACAAAAAAATAGAAATAAAAAAGAAAGCAAACATGGGGTTCCCTTGCCAGAGGGAAAAATTCCATGTTTACATGTTTGTTTGTTTTTCTTTTTACTGTCTCTCATTACTGGCATAGCCTGGTAATAATTATAACATCATCTAAGTAGTTTTTAAGATATAATATTTCTAACAAAAATCAAAGTTAGGTTTTACGTTATTTTTATTAAATTTAATCATGTTTGTTCTTCCTCGTTTACCTGATAGTTGCACGTATGTTGGTGGCATGAACCCTCAAATGGGCCTTTGCAATCATTGGAAGGCCATTAATCATGATGCTTGTCCCAGATTTTGGAATTTCCATCTCTACCTGCCAATTCAAAAATCACCCTGGAGTATTGGTTGAATCCATCTTTCATGTTCACCATCTTCATTTATGTCATTCCCATCTTAACTTTGTTAAAATAGATATCATTGCTAAATGTTGCTAGATGCACTTTTCTTTAACCACAATTATCAAGATCTTATTAGTTATCATTTAACTCATTTCTGTAAAAATTTTGAATATTTATGAAATAACTTCTGTGCTACTGATTTCCTGATTTCAGATTTATATGTAGGATTCACTTTGTAATTTGGGAGTGAGATAAGAAAACTATAAATTTCTATTTCTCTTTTGGATAAATGTTTTTTTATCTGATAATATTTTCTTAAAAAATTGCAGGCCATCTGCTTTAACTTGCTTTCGCTACCTCCTCGAGTACATAATAGATATATCGCAATATTATATTGCAATATTAATACATAGTGGGAAGGCAAAATAAAATTTATAGTTCTAAACTCTAAGAATTGTCTCTTGCTACTGATGGACTGCTGTTGTGGGAACTGTTTCGATTAATGTGTCATTTAGTTGGGTCATTTTTAGGAATTTTGGAGGCAATGCAGCATTTTATAGGGAAAGCTGGAGCATTCTAGACCATTAACTTGTAAATACAATTTATCAATATTTCATAATTTGCAGGACTTTCTTTTACAATTACCTGGCAACAGTTTTTTCTCTGCAGTTTTCTTTCAAAAAGCCTTCAGGAACAGAGTAGAGTGATCACCAAAATAGCAGCAATAATAGTAATGACTGATATTTTAAAATATGTAAAGGTCCCAACTCAGGGAGACATTAAAATCTAAATGCCTTCTGGTTTCCAGATCTGCATAATGAAATTCTGACTAGTGAATTTTTAGCAATGCAATGGAGCTAGTCTCTTTTCTTTAAGAAACTAGGGAACAAAATTTGGTCTGATCTAACACTCCAGTTCTGAGACCAGGTGAATTGTGCTTTCTTAAATATTGTTAGCAGATGTGACCCACCATTGTTTGCTGAGGCTCTTTAAAAATGCCTCCAGACAAAGGAAATTCTTGGATCTTGCCTCTTGAAAGATGAGGTCCCGGGTAAGCCTGGGAGCCTCCCCCACTTGCATCCTGCAGTATAGGGTATGCTGAGCTTTACACGGGACCTGGTGTAGTTAAGGGGCCTTTTCAACTGAAAATAGGAAGAAAATTTGTAGTCATGTTAAAGTAGTAGTTTTACCTCACATATTAGGGATATTTTATTGTCTATGTACAGAGGATAACTAGCTGAATAGACTTTAAGTGGTTGGCTAGTAGCCAAAGTTGGGAATGTTTTAGACCCTGTTTCCTCATTTCCAAATTCTAAAATGGACTGGCTGGGTGGTCTATTTCAAACATCTTCTACCCGCCCTCCCCCACCTCCAGCCTCTTACACACAAATAGTTACAGAGGAAAGAAGAAAAAAAAGTTTTCTTTCTGGTCCTCAAATATATCTGTGTCTGTGACTCTTGTCCCAGGAGGGACGGCCATTTGAGTGTTCAATGGATGTAATGTTCCAAGTAGAAAAGCATCTTTTAGGTGTTTATTTATAATTTACTTGAGATTGTGCCAATATATCTACAGATATCTATTCTAAAAATACAAAGCAATATGAATCATGTAGTATTTGAATTGGTCACAGAAAAAGAGATCAAATGAGGAGCCATCATCAAGTCACAGTACAGTAGGAGGTGCACCTCGTGTCAGGCTACAGCTCCTGCTCTTGCTGTCTTCCCTGTGATATAAGCCTGCAGTGACTCTGGACCCTTTGACAGAGGTCTCCTTAGAAGGACCTGCAGTGTACTTCTAATGGTCAGTTTCACATCCTTAACCACCAATTTAAAATTTGCATGGTAAAATATCACAGAGACTAGTTTGGGTCAAGAATAGTGTATGAGCTTTCCTTGCCACAGAGTCTAGGGTCTGATTTGACACTTGAATGTGAATTCGTTGTTTTATAGCCTGCATATTACTTTTTGGAAGGAATTATACATTTGTGTATACTATTAGTAAATTGGATGTAATATAAATAATTTATTTGGGGATTTAGAGTCACTAATCCAGATTGATTAGTTGTCTGCTAAAAAAATTCATGTGGCCACAAGGAATTTGGCACTTTTCTCCCTATAGCTTCTCCATTCTTTTTCTCTTCTTCGGGTTTTACTTGGCTCTAGGCAACTCTGTTCTGTTGGCATTAGCTTGTTGTTCAGGAAATCTACTGGGATATCTCAAATAGAGATGGGGGAGGGGTGGTATTTACTGCAGATTACTCTACCACATCTCAGCTGTTAATGTCTATACATGGTTGATTTTAACCCAAAGGGAACAAGGGAGTCTCATATGCCTTATCCGTAGGCATCATGTGGCGAATATCCAAGGAGAGAAGTGTAAAGGATGTTGTGGCGAGGCCCAGCAAAATAGGAATCGGCTTCCAACAATCTCTCCATGAAGGAAAGTTTATGTTTTCCTAGATCTCTTTATGTATTTTGCAACCAGAGAGCTTCTCAGCAAGCAGCGTTTGTAAACTCAAGAGGGGAACAAGGAGAAGCCAAATAGCAACTTCCAAATAGGTCAAATGGCAGCAAAGGAGAGCTGACATTATAAGCCTGACACTGAGCATCTGTTAAGGGAAAATCACTTGTCCAAGTTACTTAAAGACTTGTACCTATATTTTCTCATAAGTTATTCAACAGATACTTATTAAGAATCTGCTGGGTACATTTGGACTATGTACTACTGGATGCATTGAGGGAATACAAGGATAGATCAGACATCCTGTTCTTGAGGACCTGATAGTATAGTAAGGGGGAAAAACTTCATTCATTCATTCAACAAATATTTAATGCGTTCTAAGAACCAGACACCACACTGAACAAAATAGGAAAAATCTCTGTTCCTATGGTACTTAACCTTCCAATGGAAGGAGACAGACAATGAACTAATATATATATATAAAAGATGCCAAGTGGCATTAAATATCATGAAGGAAAACAAAGCAAGATAAGGGGATAAATAGCGGAGAATGTGGTGGCTGTTTTACATAGAATGGTCATGGAAGGCCTTTCTGATCTGTTGACGTTTGAGTTAAGATGTGAAGAAGGTGAAGAAGAAAACTATGCAAAGTAGGGACCTATGTCTAGGAAGAGGAAACTATAGGGGAGAGGCCATGAGGCTTGTTGGAGGAACTGTAAAGAGATTAGTATAGTTTAAGGGGCATAAATGAAGGAGAGGACAATCCGAGATGGGGGTAGTAGGAAGCGAAATTATATTGGACCTTGTAGGCCAAGGAAAATACTTGGCAAATCCTTGATAAGTCATGATATGCTCTACAGAGGAATACCCATATCAAATCCATTCATTTTTTGATGCAGTAGATATGTCCTGAGCCCCTGTGATGTGTAATATATTCAATGGTTGGTGCTGAGCAAAACAAAATTCGTAACATTGTCAAAGAATGAGACTCTTATCTTACACGGCAACATTGTTTAGTGTATACTAAATGCTGAGTCACTTGCATGGGATATTTGACTTCGAATACCCACTCATGCAAATGATTCCATTCTCATTTAATGGAAGTCTGAATCTGTCAGGTTTAAGGTCAATCTTCATCTCTCAAAGCCCCCAGATCTCACATACATTTACCATAAAGCTTGATTTTTCTCCCTAATAGTTGCCAGATTTAGCAAATAAAAATGCAAGATGCCAAGTTAAATATATTTCAGGAAAACAATGAATAATTTTTAGTATTACATGGAAAATAGTTATCCAGAAAAATTATTTGTTGTTTATCAAAACCAACTTCTTCCTTTTATCTGGCAACCTGTCCTAATTCTCTGCACACTCCCCTGGAGGTTACATGGGCAAGAGTAACAGCAACATATGAAAAAGTTAGATTAGTCTTTGATGATGTCACTGATCACAGAGGGTCAAACCACCAGAATTTAAGCCACTGAATATGAAACTTGGGAAGATTACCATGAAGTTCTAATGACTTATCTGCTTAAATTCCATTCCTGCTGTATCTGCTGATACCTAGCCCAGTAGTTAACTTGGAACAATGAGCCACTTGTAAGGCACAGCCAATAGGTACAATACATTAGTGGAGACCCTGTCAACCTATACAAGTAAGTATGCAAGTTTAATTAGTGATGTATTAATTGAGTAAGGCATTGGGACAGTATCTGAGTCACTTCTTCAAAGCAAATGCAAAGGAAGTATATCTTGTCACAAGATCCAGTAATTGGCAGACAATTTGCTCATGGAAGATGATGAAAGGAGAAAAATCAGTAAAATAAAGCACTGGGAAATTCCACATTCAAAGGTGAAGTAGAAAATAGACATTTCAGATAGACTTGAAGATAAAAGGTGCCATGTTTTTCATGTGCTATATGGGAAACTAAATATATATGTTTCCATTTATAATTGAGGATTATTTTTCTAGGTATAATAAAACTTGTCTGAACATGTTATAAAAACACAGTGTGATCTTTGAATATTCCCACTTTAAAAAAAAATAATGTTCACAGGTTTAAGGAAAGCAGTTTTGGAAAGTAGGATTAACCTACTTTTGGCTTTACAGAGAAACAAAGACAAAAATAATGATTTCAGTGATAATAATCACCATGATAATAGCTCACATTTATTGTGGACTTTCTGTATGCTGGTATGTTAGTTTGGATATTCAAGAAGAATATGCTCTGATGTGACTAGATGTGCAGGGATTTATTGGAGTAAAACCTATGAACTATAAAGGAACAAAAGTAGGCGGAGAGAGCCTTCAGACTACAGTGTAGATGCTCTTTGACTTAAAATGAGATTATGTCCTGATGGACCCATGGTAAGTTGAAAATGCATTTAATAAAGGCTAACCTACTGAATGTGATAGCTTAGCCTAGCCTACCCTAAATGTGCTCAGGACACTTACATTAGCCTACAGTTGGGCAAAATCACTACAATGAATCACCAACACAATGAGTACATTGTAGAATATTGGTGGTTTATGCTCACATTTAGGTGCCTGACCAAGAGCTATGGCTCACTGCTGCTGCCCAGCATCACAACAGAGTACAGTACCACATATCGCGAGCTGAGAAAAACATCAAAATTCAGAATTTGAAGTATGGTTTCTACTGAATGTATATGGCTTTTGCCTCATCAGAAAGTCAAAAGACCATTAAGCTGAACCATCATATGTCAGGACCATCTATACTAATCTGTTACCTATGAAAGGAGAGGGGGAAGGAAGAAGGATGGAATAGGAAGAATGCTAGACAGTAAGAATCTAAAAAAGTTTCATGTAGGCCAATGGAGAATCTTTCAGCCGAAGTCACTTGTTTTGAAATTCTTTGTCCCGTAGGAACGGGTCTGCATTTGCATCCTCCCCCTTAGTCACTGGCTGTGGGCCTGGAGGAAACATGGACTTCAAACGGATGTAGTGGTATAACCAGAGGGGTAGCAGCTGGGGTTGTCAGGAAAGATGCTCCTCATAGCAAGTGATGTGAGTGGCTCATTTTTATGGCCATCACATCAAGCGTGGTCCTAAAACTTCTGTATTCATGATGTTATTTAATTCTAATATGACCCCATGGAGATAGGCTCTATTAATGTGCCCATTTTATAGATGAGGACACTGAGACACAAAGAATTTAAATAGCCCACAGTAAAGAAGGCAGAATACTCAAAGAAAGGTGGAAAGAGTATTCAGACTTACTCCCACTCCAGAGTCTAAATGTGTAACCATTATATTGTATTATAGAAAGAACAGTATTCAAATTCTCATTCTGTAACTTATTGATTATATAAATTTGGGCAAGTAATTTAAACTCTTGGACTTGTCTTTCCTCATTTGTAATGTGTGATGTCATCACCTTCCCAGGAAATGTGTTCTTGGTGCTCTTTGTTGTTTTGAACTAAAACAATGTTAGTTTCTTTTCTTTCCTCATGTTCTCTCATCTCTTCCTTTATTCCTTATTCTCCCAGGTACCAGCCTCAGCCTTTGAGGCACCCACAGGCTTAGTTATGTCTTCAGAACTAAAAAGACTATTTTTGTGTGGATTATACATATGTATGTATGTTTGTACGTATGTACATACATATAAAGTGCCCAGAACTTGTAACAATCCATAGTACATAGTAAATAAAGTATAGCCCACCTTCTCTTTCATCCACCTCATTGCCTCATGGATGTCAGCCATATTCTAGAGATAATCTAGAACACACACACACACACACATACACACACACATTTTTTTAAAGAACTTTTTTGGGATCTGCCCAGGTTCAGTGGTTTTGATTCTTAATGTTTGGGGATATGTTTTATAGATTAAGATTTCTAGAACTGAGTGTGTGGCTATTGGAGATCTTGTTTTCCTCAGTGCTGGGTTTGCCTTCCGTCTCAGAAGGTTGCTCAACTGAAAAGATTTTCAGCTCTTTCTTGGTAGCCTGTGTGTGAGAGCCTATCATCGCTTCAAGTCGGGCATCATCCTGCATTTTCTGCCCCCTGCTGGTGTTCCCACTAACTGCCTAAAGGCTCTTTTCTTAGAAGGCTCTTTTATGAGGTCAACAGGCCTTGCCTCCCACCACTTCAAGGCAGTGGTGGCGTTTGGTGATGGAGGTGGTTCTATGGCTGGGACCAGCTGTCCCTCCAAAACACATGTGCGGTGCTGATGAGCACTTCACGGAGAGCTCAGCTTCCTGCCTCCTACCTGCCATTCCTAGTCTGGCAGCCGTTAGGGGTTAGTTGAGGGTGGTTACACTATAGCTAGGCTAGAAATATTTAAATGATTAAACCCATGACTCCAAGGATACTGAGAATCTCATGTGCAAATATGCCAGGCTCCAGCATACCTATTTTAGACTGAAGAAAAGTTGAATGCGGGTCTTTGAGTTATCACCAACAGGAAGTCCTTCCCTCCCCCCATGCTCCTTGGGGTTTTCATCCACTCCTGGTGTACAGATCTTATTAGACAAGCAAGTCCAGGAAGGTTCCCAGCCTTGGCCTTGTTCCCCTGTATGATCCTGGCTTCCCCTTCCTGTGGCCTCCCCACTTCTCTCTGATGCTTTGAGCTTCTGCTTTGGAGTATGACTAGAGAGACAAGGCCTCAGTGAATGTTAGGGAGGCAGACTGGGAGCGGAGCCTGGACGTGCCCTGGACCTCGTTGTGCAGCAGTCTCACAGTGTATTGGGCCCTGAGAGCCACAGGATGGGTTGGGGAAGCAGCACTGACAAAGAATCCAGCACGTGCCTAGCCCTGGAACATATAGTTTTCTTATTTTACATTCTTCTGGAAAAATTACATTCTTATGACAAAAGTACATTCTTATTTTTCTTATGAACATTCTTTACTCCTTTTTCTACAGTCTGAAGCATATGGCTCTACAATGAATATTTTTTTAAAATGAACTAAATTTTCATTTGATTTTTCTGTTGGAAGTGGGGTGTATAAAATGAGATTAGTTGTAAGGTATTTATAACAGATGCCATTATGTTTGGTGGATGGCATAAAACAATTATGATTGCCAATAAATTTGGAAGTATTTCAGTTGGAAAAGATATTGTAATGTAGTTTTATTGAAAACATAAAATGTTTATTTCATTCCCCATTTTTTGTGCAGTAAAATAGAAATTTGCACCTCATCCCTTTGATTTTAGATTTCTGAATTATTTAAAAGAATTGGTTAATTCTCCATTTCAAGTGAGCAAGACAAAGTTCATTAGGATATCTGATTCCTTACATGTCCCACATTCACAGATCATGTTAATTCTATAGAGAGGTTTATCTTTTAAAACTGCAAATGCTGTCCATACTGAAAGCTTTTCAATTTAATGCATTCTTGCAGCTTTGGACTATAAGATCCTTAACAGTAGAAAGGGGTCAGTGAGGCACCTTGTTGTCAGAGCATCAGCCAGTTCTAAAAATAGCAGTGCTCAGAACATGCATGTCCCTTGAGTTCCAGGGGGTTTGCAAATCAATATCACGAAATATCTATAAGTAAAACTCAGCACATGCTAACACATGCTCTTGACTAGTGGTTGCCAACTGATGTTCCTTGATGGAGGCCAAAGGAAAAATCTTAAAAGATATAATATATATTTTTTTTCCTTGATAAAGCTATACAGGTAGAATATTTTTGCTTTTGACTCTATTTGTGAACTCCCTGGTTATCTTACTCTTACAGAGACTCTGTGGCTGTTACAATTTGGATTTACTTGACAAAGTATGAGAGAGAGATGAATTATCTATTATTTAATAGAAATGGTAAATAAAAGACTTGGAGAAATAGGTTCAGTGAGAGGAAAATATTACTAGGTGTCCTTCTTGGTGAAGAGAAGCCTCTGCTATAGACCGGTGGTTAATAATAGACTTTAACTTAGGGGAGTAGGGGGGAAGAGAAAAGCAGGTGCCAGTTAGAGCCAATAAAGACTGGTTATGCCAAGGGGCTGCCCATCATCTCCACAGTATATCCCTCCATTCATTCTTCCAGCAGTTATTGTTGAGTTCAGTTCTATTTGAGCATAATGATAACGAGGGTCAGTGGAGAAAAATAGCTCAAGGTAGACGACTCAGACAGCTCTTCTCTACATAAATTGGCCAGGAAAGCATACTTTTTGTAATACAAGATCTTAACAAAGTTTAAGTAGCCTAATTATTCATAATTGTGAGGAATATTTGAGTTCTGGGTTTATATCTCTTTCTTTGTGTATTCCTTCTGTACATGAATAGGAAGGCAAGAAAACTCACCTTGGTTGAACAGTAGTATGTACTAGACACTTTAAATTGTATGAATATGTTAACTTAATTTGGCATAATAATTCTAAGAGATGGGAAATGAGGAAAATGAGGTTCAGGGAGGTCGAGGCACATTTCATGGTCAAGGACGAGTTGAGTGGCAGAGGAAGTGCTGCTTCATCTTCCTGAGGACAGCTCTGGGACTAAACAGAGATACTGGATAGTGAAGTACTTTGAAATGTTTTGGAATGTTTTACACTCAGCTATATAATCTCAAATAATTTGTATTGTGAGGTTTTCAGTGTATTTCTCTATGTCCTATATCATCTCTTCAGCAGATTATAAACTTGAATTTAAACAATGACAGTGGTGATGATATACTTATGGTAGTGGTAGTGGTGGTGGTTAATGAATTAAAGCTACATAATCTGTCAGTTCTTTTAACTGAACACTGACAAATGAAAACAGTAATATGTCACAATATGCTGAAGGTATAACCGATAAAAGAGGGTCTTCAGAAATCCACATTTTTCTAGAGATATCTTATGTACTGTGGATGATGTATGACCATCTGCCATAGTTACCAAGTGTGGGAGATGGTACTATTAATACTAATTTTATTATTATTTTTTAGAAGATGCAAAATAATTATAAATGGGAGCCTCAGTGTTTTCTTTGGATACCCCTAATGTATGTTTGAGGAGACCATTATTCTAGACTGTATACTCCTGGAGGACAGAAACTAATATTTGTGATGTATTCCAAACATAGTGTCTGCTACTCAAATATTTTTTGGAATGAATGAATGAGTAAATGAGTGAATACATAGTCTTGTCCTGCCAAGCCATCTAATGCTGTCTTTCATGTCCTGTGCTCAGGAGTTGGGTTCAGCCCCTCCTCTACATTTCTGTACTATGCATACATGGAAATTAAGTAATCGCTGACTGGTGAAGCTGTTGGGAAATGGGTTTGGGGAGAGAACACTTAGGTTATGCCTTAGAACACACAAACTACTTCACATTGATTTTAAACAACCCTTTTTAAAAAGCACTTAGGCTCCTGTGCCATGTTACCATTGCCCTCTGTTCTTTCTTACCCTCTCCTCTCCACACCACTCCTTGTTCTTGTTGTATTCTAAATGCAGAGGAGTTTCACTATCTCTTATTTTTTGAATTTTGCAAATCTATGTTCTTTCTCCTTAGCACAGGGCCCATGTCTTTTATTCATAAGAAATATACCATCAGTATATTTTCCTAATCAATGAATTCTGATACTCTTGATAAAATAATAAATGAGATTTGCAATTTCTGTATGTGTGAGAGGAAAGTTGCGAGATCCTTGTTCAACAAAAAGAACATTCAACCTACCACGTAAGCTTGGTTTGACTAAGGCTTTGTGTTTCTGAACAGTTCCTAATACACCAGTCATATCATGTTTAATTCTTGGATGGCCAGTCATTCAGCATGTTTCCCTTGGAATGAAGCTTGCTGACTGGCTGACTGATAGAAAGCATCCATAAATGAGAGATGGAGACAAAATTAAAATGTGACTTCTTTGGCATCCACCTTTCAAACCCAGGCCTTCCACTTTACTCTAATTCAATTTAGTAGATGTTGGATGGAAACTAATACAGTTAAAAAGAACTTCATGTAATCTCACTAACATTCTTAGAACATGGTGCTCAAGGTTTTCTGGTCAAGGATATTTGCATTTGCATTTATAGAATAGTTAGAGGCAGAATTCTGCGTGTGTGAGAAGTCCTTGCTCTGAGAATGTCATTTCCAAGCTGTCAAAATCTGATACACGCAAAGCTAAAACTGAAATTGCCTTTTATTCTATAAATATTGAAGAAAAGGCTTAGCATGGCACCAGTGAATTTGCTAGCCAAGGTACTAGCCATACTGAGTTGGAATCAGAAAAAGTTCATATGTTGCCTTTAAATTATAAAATTTATTCCTGAGGGATGCAAGTGAGAAAATGTTACAAACAGTCACAGTCCCACCTTTTCCTGCGGGCCACTCAGCCACTTTGACACCTTTTATGAGTGTGGTTTCATTTGGGACCTAAGATGTTGCATGAATCTTTGTTTCTTTACTGTTTTATCTCCAACCTCTTGATATTTATTGTGAATTATGAAAATATTCACCCTAAATGTTCACATGTTATATTTGCTCATTCAACTGATATTTATTTAGTGATCATTTGCTGATTTCCAGACACTGTTCCAGGCATTAGTGACAAGACTGCTAAAGCCCAGAGAAGTAAAGCGATGTGCATCGAAGAGCACGTGGATTAGTGGCAGAACTAGTCCATTGATAGCCGGTTCCTTGTCCAGCATTCTTTCTACTATATTACTATTCTACATTTCTTAGTCTTACTGCTTCTCCCCCAAAATAAACTGAAATCAAAGTTACTTGAAAAACTATTGAAATCATTCTCTTCACTTGCCAACAAATTATAAAGTTTATTTGAAAGTCATTTGTTCAGAAGTTTGAAACAAATTATTGTAGTTTTACCATTACATTTATTTGTGTGATTCTCTGAATGATGTCTGAAAAAGGCAACATTACTATTAAATGGATTGTAAACTCCATGAAGGCAAGGACTGTTTATCCTTTTTTACTTACTATATTCTCCTTAGTACAGCACCTACCACATGTATATGTCTATAACTATCTGTTGTAAATGCAGAACTGAATGTCTCCCTTATGCCTTATTATAACCCTTTTGTCTGGCTTATTGTGGAGGCAGCTTGAGCTCTCAAAGGTCTGCTGCTGGGGCGGTTGTAAATGATGTGGTCTGTATTCAGTGGGCCTCTGCTTAGAGTGTGTGCTTACTGGTGCACCTCCTCCTGCGTTCTGTGCTTAGATGGCCAGTCAAGCCGCTTACAGCTTTGCTTGCAGTATTGTGGTAGGTGCTGTGTATACCTGGCAGCCTGCAGGCTGCAGACACAGCAAGATGGTTTTGTGGCAATGCGTGAAACGTATGCTGCCAGTCAGGGAGGAAAGGTTTTTCCTGGGACTGAGCTGGGACTAGCAGGATTTCAGGTTCCATATTTGATAGTATTCCCTTTTTACCATCATCTCCATCCTCATCTGTCTATAGCCTTCAGGTTTCCTAAGTGCAGCACTCCAACAGAAAATTTTGTCTGAGGCAGAGCTAAGTGTAAGCAGTCAAAATGTGAGATAAACACGTTACATGGCAAAGCTGACTTTGACATAAAAGATCTTTGCATTTTGAAGAGTTGACAGAGCAAAGAAAAACAAGGGTAAAATAGAAACAGGGTCTATGTTAGCATTTAAGCAAATAAATGTGTGAAAAGATAGGCCAGTTCACATTATTTTAACAAACATTTTAAACTATACTTTCTGGAAAAGCATGAATATAAGACATGGTGTCTCTCTTGCTCACTCTTCTTTTTCATGATCCTGTAGAGTAAAGAACATGGGTAAAATTTGAAGAAGTGATGATTTTGATAGTAGTCTTATTGGGGGAAATTTTTTGAAAGGAAGAGAGTAGTCTTCTAATTTAAGCTTTAATAGATGCATGGGTAGAAGAAGGATGGGACACCTGAGCCAGAATCTTGACTTTTTCATTTGCCTGGCTATGAAATGCTTTTAAAGCATTCAGACCCAGACTTCCCCACTTACTAACTATAACTCACCTTGGGAAAGATACTTAACCTCTTTGTGCCTCAACTTCCTCATTTATGAAATGGGGCTAGTGGTTCTTGCCCTTCTTCATACCTGAGGATTTTGTAAGGATATAAAGAGATTATATATCTGAATACACTTTATAAGCAATCAAGCCATATGTAAAATGAGATATGGTAATAATTTGAGGTCATTAGGAACTCCTTCATTTTCATTTCTGCGCCCATAAAAAATGCTGAGACCAATGAGTACTCTCAACATTTTTTTCTTTCAACCCATCATTATTCATTTCCAAATGAATATGGTTACAAAGCTGTTGCATGGGAAGTGAATAGCCTCTGTAGGCTGCATATTTTACTATTTGCTACACAGTTTCACTCCCATGCCTACATAGAACTAAGGATCCTCAAAAGTATTCTTCCTATGTTTATTGTACCACTTTTATCCTCTATTCTGATGGAAGCTGGAATTCCAAAATTTTCAAAGATCATTTTTTAAGCATCCAAAATTACCCCCAAATAGCTCAAACAAATAAATAAGTGATACCCACAATTTCATTAGAAATGATGTTCCAGCTGATCCAGAATACAGTTAAGGAATCTTTATAGATTTTGTTAGTATATCAGTATTTGACTTAAATTGATTCAAACTCCCTTGAATTTCTAGACTTTTAAAATTTGCACTGAATATATGTACCACAATGGCATTTAGATCCACTGTTAGTTGATGTCTACTAAAACTTTTCTTTTTCTGGGACAATAATCTCAGAGACAAAATAGATCCTAATCTTGTTGCTTGTTGTTTTTGCTAATAGATTTCATTAGATGGTGAGGGCTGTAGGAGTACACTTATTTTCAGTAATTCTTATGTGTATTTAGTTGTCTTAAAAGGAAATATTAGTGTCTTCTTTCTTAAGCTACTGGTCTGAAAGATCTGTCAAGCATAGAATTTAAATTCTCTGACAAATCATCTCTAGAATTTTGGAAAGAAGTTTTGAGCACCTTCTGATTCCAACTTTTATTTCTGCTTTTAAACCTCCATTTCTACCCATTCATTATCTCTGCCCATCCAACGCTTATGTCTTCAAGACATCAAAGCTTGTTTGAAAAAAGAAAAAAATAACTCATAGAAAGAAAACATCCGGTATATATTGGGAAGGTAATCATACAATTGCCTTTTCATGTATTTTTCTGGTTGAACTGAATTCTTTTATCTCCCCTTCTCAGAAAAGTCTTTGACTGTGCCCATTTAGAGGTGCTGCAGAATGAGCAAGGTTCGGTCATTCCTAAGACCTTTTTTTTTTTTTTTGCTTGCTTGATACTACCTACCGAGGGGTTTTTACTTATTTTCTGACATACATGACATAAATTGGTGGAGAAGAGCCTCCTTTGTTAAATGGTTCATTTATTTCACTGGCCTAATGAAAGTTATATGAACCACAATGAATTACAACAGTTACTAGTTTAATCCTCTTTTTACCCTGTATTCATTTAAAAGGTTTGTTCTATAAATATAAGACCTGTAGATAAAAGGTTTCTCTAAAAATCACTCTCTTTCCCAGATGTTTTCATTAGGTAGTCTTCATTTAAGTGGGTTCTATTCTGCATACCATTAAAGGTGTATGTAAATGTTTTTATTGGTTTCTTCCCTATCTTCCACTTTTATATTTCCTCTATAAGAGGCAATGCCGTTAACCTTAGCAATGCTGAGTGTGATTGTCTTTCGATCAGCCCCGTCATTGCAAGCCCACTGATCCATAGCTTATATTACTTAAACCACTGGTTCCTAAACAGGAAAATAGCCCCATTACCTTCTTGGAATAGCAATAGGCTGTCTGAGAAATCTTTTCAAAAAGAAGAGTAAGCAAAAGTACTCCCTCCTTCCTTTGGGAATAGTCCTTTCTTTGATATAAATGTTGTAGTAGTAGAACCTGGGTTTCCTATTTAAACCATACATGAAATGTTTATTGAGAGCCTGCTGTGTTCAAGGTACTGTTTAAGATACATGGATGATACAGAGATGTTTTGGGTGCAGTCCTTTAAGAGTCATACCTTCTGCAGATGATAGACGTGTATGTTCCTAATAATAATACAAAGTAAATAAGCTAAGTGCTCTAAGAATGTAGAAGAAGGACTACTTTAATTCAAAATTTAGAGACTACTTTAATCTCAAAATTTAGAGAAGAAAAGTGGGGAGAGTAAAGGGAAACGCATGTTACAAGTCAATGAAATAGCCACCAAAGGCACTGTGTGGTCTGAAAGTTTATGATAAGCTTGGAAAACAGCCACGTAGTCTGGTATAACTTGTGCAAGGTAAAATGAGGGATGACAGGAAGGTACAGCATCTATAAGGAGGAACTCATATTTTAACCTCCCCTTTCAGGCTCCCTTTGCAATGAAGCAAAGATGCTATCAGTTTAAACATGTTGTGGGACTCACTGTCATCAGCATTTAAGTCTTAACCCACCCCATCATTCAACCAGTCAGAGTTCTGGAAAAGGCATTGAATTGGGAGCTGAGAAAGCTGGGTTCCATTCCTGGTTTAGCCATTAACTAGTTTTGATCTTGAACAAGTAACTATTTCTCTCTGATCTTTGATTTATTTTTCTGTAGATTGGAGGTAATATTAGTACCTAACTCATAGCTGTTAAGAGTCTTAAATGAGATAATACATAAGGGTGCTTCCCATAGTGCTCAAAATGGAAACTACTCATTCTAAATGACATTTTGATACTTCATAGCTCATCTCAAATGAACTGGACTTTATTTAGTTATTGATAACACTGGGGGAAAAAAATCACCCTGTTCAAAGTGGTTGCATTAATTTAGAAATAAGGTCCTGCGTATTTTCTTCACAATAAGCATCACTTTAAAAGTTTGCTTACTTATATTTGTAGAACAGGTATTTTGAAAACTTTTAGAACTGAAACTCATGAAATTATATTTTCGTGCATATCTAAAATAATTATATAGGTCTTTTTCGTTGCTTGACAGTTGTTCCTGAGAGTTCCAGTGAGTTTACAGAAACTCAGAGAAGATAGTCTTCTCCAGTTATGCACTACATGCTGATGTTTTCTGTCTCTTACACATTCCCATCCTGTGTCAAAGGCTCTAAAGATCTCTCAAATTATTGTTAGCCTTTACTATTGTTACAGCAATTTCGCATCTCGATCTTTTCATTGATTAATATTTTACCTTTTTTTGATCTTTGGAATTATCCTCTGAACTTCGAAAAGACACAAGTGTTTGAAAGCTTGATCTGGGCCTGTCTTAGGCTATGGAGAAGGAAGTTTTTATTTATGTTCCCAAATGAGACCACTGCCTCTTTAATTTTTCATTTTAATTTAATCTTTAGCTCTGTAGAAGAAAAGTTTTCACCGAAAGCACAAGCTTTAAGAAAAGCATTTTTGTTAAAGGAAAATCTTACTGGGGATAATTGTAGATAACAAATTTGAAGAAAATGTCTGGCAACACAGACTTCTGCAAGTTTGAAGCTCTTGGTGAAATCTCCAGCGGTCCAAATGGAAAATTACCCAGTCTGTTTCCTCAAGATAGACTTGTTTGTACAGCTACTCCAAGTTTAAATGGTGTAGAACAGTAGGTACACACGCTGTACTTATAAGCTGTGTTTGTATTACAATGCTGTGTTTTTAACCTCCTTTTAGTTTGGAAAACAAGCTGGTTAATGTCTCAGTTATGTGCTTCCTGGATTATTAGTGAATAGTTTGGTTGTGTTTAATAGCTAGAAAGAACAGAACAAACAAAGCAAACAACTTCACTAAGAATATTTCTCATCCCTTCAGTTTTTACTTCTGTTTCAAATGAAGAATATTTTAAAATTAGATACTAAGTCCTACTCTCATGAAATCAGAGAGTTTTAAAATATCTGAGGGTTCTTGAATATATTCTTTTTTTTTTTTTTTTTTACAGAGTATCAATAAGTGTCTCTGGAACTTATAAAATCCTCAAATCCATGTGCAGGCTTGGTTTTCTCAACTTGCAAATGATAGAAGGACGATTTTAATTTTTTTTTTCTTTTCTTATTTGTTATGGCTTTATCCACATTTATTATCATGCTTAGTGTTAAAATACAGTTCATCTCTGATGATCATATTTTATATGCTATGGGCAATCGCAGTAATAGTTAACATTTGTATTATACCCTAGAGTTTTACAAAACACTTTTCTGTGCATTATCTCATAGAGTATCTTGCAGATCTTCTAAGTATAATTACAGGATATCAAACAGATCTATACCCACTTCATCAGAGTCTGAACAATAAGCATTTGGAATTTTTAAAATTTAACACCTGTCTGAAATATTAGAAATTATATTCCAAAAATTATAAATCCTTATTTGTATTAAGTGAAATGACATTATAGAAAATGCCATTAAAGTGTACTATAGCTCTTTTTGTATATTGGTAAATAGCCCACAGAGATTTGTTGAACACGTTAAAATAATTCTCTGCAAAGAATAATCCAATATAACCAATTTTATTTCTGTTTCATATAATAGCTCTTTTCTTATAAATATATAGTACTAAAATTGTAATCATTCGAATTACCAAGCTTACATACATGTGTGTATAGTTTGTATATATATGACTTGCATATGCATATACCTCCATTTTTATAAAGATCAGATGGCTTACTGAAATGGAAAATATAAACAAGTAAAACAATGAGAATTGGGAAATATATAAATTAAAATAGAAAAGTGATATCAAATAAAAAATTTGAACAAAGATTCTACCGTATTGTTCAACATAGTTAATAACATTGAGATATATCTTTGGTTCTGAATTTCCTGGTAGCCACAGGAAAAAGAAATATGCATGATTAATTATGTGATTTTCATTACCTATCAGAAGATACATACCATTCCTCAAGGGAAGAAGTCTTTTCCTGGCACTTAGCTCTGGTCTTTTTCATGTAGTACTTCTACAGGAGGACACTGAGGGATATAGTGGCATTCAGTGTTATTGACTAGATACAACAGAGGATTTGGTAAGATCGCTCCTTGTAGTCTCCACTAACTGGAAGCTGAGAACCTAATGCAAATGTGTAGCTCAATGAAAATAACCCTGAATGATCCATGACAACAACTTACTTCTAGTCTATCAGGAAATTTATAAAAGCTAGAGAAATTTACATCATGATCTTTACAGAATCTATGGAAGTTGGTAGATTTCATTGTGTTCACATGATTTTAAATATTGCTCACAGCCAGACTTTTGATTAAATCTGGGCCATAGACAGTTCCTATTGATGTGTTTTATTTGCTTAAAGAGTAAACAAGCAGAGTTAGCCTTTCAAGGTAGAAACTGAGGCTCCATAAAAGTATTTGCTGGGGTGTGGGGAGAGCAATTATTTGCCTCTGTGGCTGTTTTTAAAGATCTTTAAAAAATTCCATCTCAGGTATCTACCCAGTTGCTTTAAGATTCCTTTAGCAGTAGATAAAGTCTATTGTTGATAAACAGAAATAAGATTTAGAATGCAGAGTCTTGTGAGAGAGCGAGTGTGAGAGTGAGCGAGAGGGAGAGAACATGCTGAATTAAGTCTTCTCCAATAGATGATTGCTATTGGCTTCTTGTCTAAAAGTACTTTCTCTTCCTCCGAGTGGAAAGAACCTTAGATTTTTCAAGGAGTGTTACAGGGTAGGTTCTGCCATAGCCAGTCACCTACAAAAGTAGGCACCAATGCTGTTTTCTTAAGTGCTTGGCAGCACTCAGTCACTACGGGCCTGGTGACCTTTTCTTTGAGTTTCAATAGTAGCACTCTCTGAGAAAGAACTTTCCCATTTACAATACTATATGGACACACTACTGTTGCTTAGGACCAAAAATGTTATGTACACATGAGATAAAGTAGTAGGTGAGAAGGTAAGTGTTTTGATGATTGCAGTGACCAGAGTTTCTCTTTTAACCTTGTTCATTCATTGCAGAGAGGTATGGGCTGGTACCTGTATCCTCACCTAGTCTTGGATTCTTGGGATGGGAACCCTAGAAAAGTCTTTGCTCATAGGAGAAATCATATGGATCGTGGTAATGTTAATAAATTGTTGAGCCATGTATCATGATATTATACTGTTAAGCATAACAGTACAAAAGAAAGATTTGTTCTTTAACGACCTAATTCCTAGCTAGTTATTTTTTAGTGTGTAACTTCAGATTTATTTCTTCAGAAAGCAACTGGGAGGTCCCAGGACAGTGACTAAGTGGGAATATGCAGCAATGATGAGTGAAAGCTTAGTTTCTAAGAATCTTGTTTTTTTGGAAATCCCCCTTAGACTGACTAATGATGGAAGAGAAAACATGTGGTGTGTGTTGGGTAGATCATTCCCCAACAGGATGTTTTATTTTTTGTGTTTAGTCTTCGTCCATAGTAACAATTATAATGAATGCATCAAAAATAAAGCATGCAGACCTTGTGACCTATCTTGTAATCAGCACAAATTAGTTTTAGGGCAGGAAAATCCAGCCGCATATTAGTTTTATTAGATGTTCCCAAACATTTTATTGCAATATTTTGGAAAAAACATCCACAAACAAACCTAAATTTTCAATGTGTTTTCTATTCAATATGTATTTTGTTTTTGAAGGGTAATTAAATTTTAGATTTATAATTTCTTTGTTCTTAATTCATCAAAATGCTGCCTTTTGGGAAAAACAGTTTCAGCACAGGAAGATTATTCCTTTTCCCAACAACCTGTTCCTAGAAGGGGGACTGTATCTTCAGTAATCTTTAGATGCACCCCACCCCTTAAATGTTCACCAAGCTTTAAAATGCTTTTGAAAGTTCAAGCCATTACTTTTCATTTGGTTCTAATGATATTGAAATAAATTTTTTCCTATTCTGATGATCACAATTACTACTGTTGATTGAGTGACTAAAATGAGCTGAGCACTAGATAGGCTTTTCATCTTACTTGATCCTCTTTTTATTGATGAGAAAACTGAGACTCAGAGAGGTTAAACATGTTGTACAAGTCACATAGTACCAAGTGGCAGAATGTAATCATTTCTTCCTTCAACATTTAACAAATACTTATTGAGCACCTACTTTGAGCCAGATACCTTTCTAGTTGCACAGGATGCATTCATGAATAAAGCCCTAAAACCCCTGACCCCCAAGTAGCTTACATTTTAGTTGATGGAGACAGAGAAATAAAACATAAATCAGAAAAAAATGTATAGTGTGTTGGTGAAATTTGGAGAAAAATTTAAGAAAGGAAGTGAAATAGAGTGTTAGTAGTAGTTTGTCTTTTAAAGAAGATGGCCACAAAGTCATTACTGAGATGTTGATGTTTGGATGAAGATCTGAAGGAGGTAAGAGAGTGGGACCTGCAGATATCTGAGGAAGACCAGTGTTGATGGAAAGAAATGAGTAAGGAGGAGACTATGCAGGAAAAGGACTTAGGTAAAAGGTTGGGGATAAGGGACAACTCATACAAGACAGTAGTTGTCAAATTTTAGCAGTGCCACAATTATTCGGAAGACTTATTAAAACACACATTGCTGGGCAGTCCCCTTAGATTTCCTGATGTAGAAATTTGCATTTCTAACAAAGTTTCAGGTGATGCTGATATGGCTGGTCTGAGGATCACACTCGGCGATCCACTGAGGCTGTATGACTTTGGGTCTTACTCTCAATAGCATGAATGCCATTGACAGGATTTGAGCATAGGAGACAGAGGACCTTATGCTGTTGAGAGTAGACTGTAAGTGGCAAGGGCAGAAGGGAAACCAATTCGGGCACTCCTGCTGTAATCTGGATAAGAGATCATGGTCATATCATTAATATGTTAACTCTATTCTCAGTTTATTTGAAGTTGGCTCCTGAGGCAAAAAGCATGCTAAGTGTTTATTATGTTTAACCTTAAATTCCTCTGGTTAAATCTTCACCTCAAATATGTATATGAATTCCTTTTCAAACAACTGCTGGTCTACAAGTTTATGAAAAGAGTGGAAAATATGGGGAGTTCAGAGCTGAGATATTTTTTCAATAGTGTTGACAAGGGTCTGCCGAGGGACACAGGACTTTGTGGAGTGATCCTTGGGGAGGCAGCCAGTTTGCCAATGAGGATGGTTGGTTGGAGAGAAGCCAAAGTTGACCTTTCATTTCCTGATATTCTATCTATGAGCTTATCCATGGTAGGATTGGAGAGGTGACAGTTCCCAGCGTTCCAAGAAGTATTATTTATAGTGCATACAAATGTTCCCTGAGACACTCAAATCTATGAGGAATAAATAAGGAAAGAGAACTGAAATGTGGCACCGCCTTTGCTTCCTTCCTGATATGCCAGATGAGGACAGCGGTGAAAAGAAAGAAAGTTGAACTTGGAGTCTCCAGTCTCCACTTAATAACTGTGCCACTTTGCCTGGGTCTCTTAATCTCATCTGAAAATGGGAGTAATAGTGATGCTTGTCTCACAGCAGGGATAAGGTGAGGATATTAATCAAATGTTAGTTGTTATTACCGCAATGAAATATTGGATTTTCAAGTCTGACACTTTATATATATATATTTTTTTACCAATATCCACTGTACACAAAAATAGCATAGTGTAAAATTAGGGGTAAAAGGGAAAATAGTGGAAATGTCGTGAGTGTTAAAATGCATGGGAAGTATGTGAGCGATTGAGGAACAGTAACCCCTTTGAAGGAGAAAGGAGGAAAAGAAGGCAGATAGAAACTGGAGATACAGCAGAGAATGGGAAAGGGAACTGTTAAGATAGAGAGCCAGAGGCTACATAAAAAAGGAGGGAATGAGAAGAATGGCAAGGTGGGAAGAACTGGTTCACAGGTCAGAAAATAACGTTGAGGCAACTCATTACCATGCCCTGACAGGCATCGGGGCAGATGCACCTTATATTGCCTCCAGTACACACAGATGGCCACTGGCTGGCCTGCAGAAATCTGTGCATTTTTGAGGAGCAGCAGAAAATAGCAAGAGAAGTATGAGAGAGGTTGCAAGTTAGACTTTGAGCCTCTACCTAGCTGTAGTGTCTGTGACATGTAGACTCATGAAATCTGATATCCATGTAGACCTTTTAGGCAGATAATCTAGGAGTGCAGACAGTTTTTACAAGTCTTTATGTAAGTGTTCAATGATTAAGATTCCTTCTTCTGCACATCCTAGAGCCAAACCCTGGGAGAGCTGCTCCTCCAATGGGATGGAAACAAAGGACAACCATCATATCTCTTCAGGGTCTGCTCTCCTATTTAATCCTCCATGGGCAGTATTAGTTCTGTTGAGCCGTGGAAGATTCTGGGGCTCTGTTTGTAAAGGGGTGTGGCTAAAATTCAAACCTGGAGCCTGATTCCAAAAAACTCCCTTTCTATTAGCAAGAAACTGCCTTCTGATTGTTTTCAGGGACCCAGTCAGCCTTTTTGCTCTCTCATGTCTCTCCTTTCTTGCCTTTTGGCCATTTCACCTATCACCACCAGGATTTGGTGTAGAATTTTCTTTTCCCCTTGGCTATTGTTTCTAGGTTGCTTTCTCTTTCTCACCCTGTTCTTCTTTACCACTTACCATTGTTGATTACTAGGTTCACCACAAAATGTTGTTGGCCCCTGAATCACCTTGTTTGTGGAGGTTCTTCACTAATACCACCCAACTTTTACAAATATGTAGGGCCACTTTTGCCTGGGAGTCCTGGTTTCCTTATTTCACAGCATTAGCAAGTCCGTGCACAGCCAAGCATTGTCTGTCCTGTTGCATCGAGGTATGCAAAGCTCTTAGGATGTAAGGAGAGTAGTTTTGTTTCTTTCTGAGGGCCGTCCTTTTCTAATTCATCTTGCCTTCATCTACCGCATATAACCCTGTACTGTATACATAGAAGGAAAATATTGAGTTGATTAATGGAAAATAGATTACCCATGTTAGACTAAAGCAGTGTCTTTAGAAAAAAAAACAAAACAAAACTCTGGCAGGGCGGCATGAGCATGGAAGGATTTATGCTTCCTAAAATAACCACATTGCAATCCGACACCAGAAAATGTGATTTTTAAAAAACATAATGAAAATCAGTCACCTGGATACGTGGGTTGAATGACTGGGTGAATCAGACATTAACCCATAAAATATCATTTCCAGTACCCCAGTTTGATTATGTTTCCTTTTTGTGTTTTTATTAAGTTACACTGAAGTAAAACCACTGGGAGTGTTTTGCTATACAATGAAGTTAGCAATTTAGTCACCTGTTTGTGATAGCTAAACTTTCATAAACCTTTAGCAGATCCATTTGCAGGCAATTTTTAAAGACTCCAGATATTCCTAAGTTTTTTTCTAGTCATAACTGATGCATCTGAAGTAGAACTGGGAGCTATTCTTTGTCAAGAGTTATAAAATATAGGCAGGCTTGCCTTCTCTATAAATGTAAGTAGTTGTTGTTGTTATTATTATTATATCAGCAGTAAACTGCTCCCTGGAGAACTGAGATACCACATCACTGAGAGAGTGTGGCTTGCTGTGAAAATGGGCCATAGGAGTATGATGATATTATCTTGTGGTAATGAATTTACCTTTATGACAGATTATTATCCCCTTCTGTAGCCGAACTGGATGAAGGACAAATCTAGCAGAATAACCTGTGGTACTTGGAATTTATTGGCTTTAAATTTTTTAAGCTGGCAAAATGCAATAGCAGCCAGGTTATCTCTATATGAATGCTGCATAGGGGTACAGAGATGAAGGAAGTTAAATTTTCTTTCTGGTAAAGTTAGAAGGCAGATGATAGTGACAAGCTTTAATGAAACAATGAATACAGTTTAACATGCTTTGCCATGTTAGTGCTTGAGTCAAAGAATACAAAGAATACATGGGAAAAATCCATAGGATATCATCATCATCATTGATAATAAAAATTGCTTAAGGTCTCATTGAGTGCTATGCTATAGGAAAGAGCAAAGATTTATTTTTAAAATAAATGAGATGAGATTTTGCCCCCCCCCACAGGTATGTATAACCTGAATTCATGCTTTAAATGCTGTATGTAACACAGAACTGTCTTATATTAGTGAGCTGTTAAGGGTAGTAAGTTGTAGCTTTGCAGAGAGGCAGACTGTGGCATAATGAGGTAAGTGTCCCCATGGGAAGAAGATGAGCTTGGCATCATTTAGGTTTACATCCTGGTTTTGTTCTTTACTTACAGTGTGACCTCAAGCAAATTACTCAAGGTTTGTCCTAGTTATCTCAGAAAGCGGAGAAGTCAACACCTGACTCTCAGATTTTTTCATGTGTGCTTTAGTGTCAAGTACCAGTAAGTCTTCAATAAATGATCATTGTTTGTGTTCCTGCTGTTGTTATTATTGTTGTTGCTGTTTTGATCCAGGACCCCTGGTAGTGTATAATACTCTGCTATATTTCAAGTAGGATCCTAATTATTTTGAATGACTGAAAGTCAATGCTCCTCAAACCTAGCATCTCTACAAAAGCCATAAGAAATCCATCCCATTGTTTAGTAAGCCATACTGCAGGACCAAACTCCTGAACCATTTTTTATTTGCTCAGTCATCAGAAGAGGTGGAGACCAAGTGTTCATTATCTCTTTGTGAATACGCTGTAGTGTTTTCCCCACTGTCCTCTTCTTTCTTGTAATTTTCCTTAAAGGACTTTACTGCTTTCATCTGTTCTCGGAAACTCTCTACATCATGTTAATTATGTGGAGCCCAGCCCCAAACAGTCCATAAAAAGGGACTTTGTCAGGATTGACTACTAAGAGACCTCTGATTCATGTCCCTACAAGTTACTCCTGTGAATCTTGGAGTCTCGATCTCTTCTTCAATATCAGAATCCACCATCTTTCAATTTGGGAAAAATGTGAGCATCCTCTCCCTGACTACCACCAAAAAATCTCTCTAACCAACAAATCTATCCATGATTTGTCCTTACTTAAATTTTTTTTCACGTTTCTAGAAATGTTCTCTCTTACTTCTTCCTCCAACTTTTTTTCTCTTGCTTTTAACTATGAGAGAGAAAAACAGGAAAATTTTCACAGAGTTTTACATATGTTAAAGGCAGTAACAAGTCCTCTTCAGTTCAGGAAGTAAAAGAAGACCTCAAAAATATAAAAATTTAGGTGGATTTTTTTCTTCTTTTCTGTTTTATAGAATGATTGCATGACTAGGAGCAGTTGCTTCTTTTTTACTTTTTAATTTAGTGAAAGTCTGTTTTTAAACCCATTTGCTTTGAATGCCTAGAGAGTTTTACAGTGACAGAGATATTTTACAAAGTAAGACCCAGTTGGAATTGCTCAGTCGAGATGTGTCTCAGGTGAAATGTTAATCAATTCAGTGCTTCTTTGTGCTTTGGAAATCTCTTCAGTGTGCTGGGCTGGTGGCCACATTTTCTGGTATTGTGGAAGTGGTATCAGACTTTAACAAGTCTATCGCAGCAAGAATAAGACCATGGTGCAGCAGTAGGAAAAGACCACTGGAAATGGCGGGCTCAACCTCCTTCTACTTAAAACTGCCATTTTCACCTCTCTGATCACATTACTGCCAACTTAAGATTCTTCAGGTCTCCGCAGTACTTTAACCAGGCTCAAATGGAGTAGATGGTGCTGGTGCTTTGGGGTATTGAAAAGAAGTAGAGCCTTCTGACCCTCTTATCAAAATGCCTATGGAAGAAGCACCTTATTGCCCCCTAGTGCATGGGGGATGAAGGAGGAGGAAGTTAGGGATGCTAAATATCATGCAATGTTCTGAATAGTCCTGACTGGTAAAGATTAACTTGCCCAAAATGCCAGTAGTGTCCCTATAAAGATGGGCCTGTCAGACTTTTCAGTGTTAGTGTTACCAACTCCTAGCTCCAGCTCTCAGAAGCCAGGCATACCATCTGCTTTATTTCCTTTCTCTTTTCAGTCTTTTTTCCATCTCCTTCCTCCCTCCCACTCTCCCCCGATTCCTGTACCTCCTATGCTTCAAGAGTCAACACAAGTGAAGCTTTCCCCGTACACCCATGTATTCTTAGATGCTACTTCCTGTGTGTTCTCATTGCCCTTTGTACATACATGATTCCATTTTTATCCCCTGCATGATGTTTCCACTCTTATGTGCCTATATAAGCTCCTGGCCAACAGGTCTTCATTTCTCTCTCCCCAGCACTAACACAATCCTGGCAAATTGTAGGCACTCAGTAAGTTTCAGTGGAATTAATTAAGGAACAGTAGGCATTAAGTTAGTATTGCATTGTATTTTCTGAAAACTCACACACACACACATACACACACACACACACACCCAACCACCCACCCACCCATGCTGGAGTTGAGTAAAAATTTGGTCAGAGTTTCTCAACTTCAGCACTACTGACAGTTGGGGCAGGACACTTTTTCTTCTGAATCACTGTCCTGTGCATTTTCGGACTAGATGCTAAGAGCACCCTTCGATTGTGACAACTGAAAATGTCAGATACCCCAACTGAGAACCATTGGATTAAAGTAAAGGAAGAATTAACATGTATGGAATTCCATTTAATAAGCAAAGTATTCATCAATCCATTTAGTAAACACATATAACACTCTCCTCAAATTATTGGGCTGTGTAGTCCAGTAATTTACTACTACTGGCAGATTTTAGTATTATGAAATAATCCGGTCACTTCTCTGATGTTGAGAGGCCTCCATACATGGTGAAGAGCCTTTTGGAATCACTGTTGAAGTCTTAGGTGCCTAGACATAACATCAGCGATATTAGGAAATGGTGCCCACTGTGTTGGCCTCTCACATCTACAACTTTTGCCAGGTGCTATGCGGAGTCCATGCATTATTTCATTTAATTTGAACTCCAGCAATAGAATAAAAAATGGAGGCCCAGAGTGGTTACATAGCTTATTCAATGTCCTCAGCCATTTAGTGGAGAAAAGCTGGGATCTGAGTACATGTCTGTCCAGCAGCAAGGCCTAGGCTTCTCCTGTGCTGCCTGCTTCTCAGATGAATCATTTCTCCCAGTGGGGAGTAGAGGTTGCCCACTTCTGTCTAGAGGCTGACTACCGTTAAAGTAAGAAGAGCCATGTGTTTCCTATTCTATGCAGTAACACCTTCACTCTATATCACTGGCAACCTGATAAATACCTGATAATGATAAGCCTGGTTACATAGACTTGTAATTACACAATTGGCCTGTACTTTGGGTGTTGGAAAGTAGAGTTTTAAGAGGTGAACCAGGGCCAACAAAGAGATTTGTAATATTCCTCATCTTTTGTCTACACAAGACCTTTATAAGTGCAGTATTCACATCACTTAATGGGCTCTCCTGAAAACATAGGTATCAGCAATGCTCCAAGTTTGTTTTTTATTAGAACCCTTTATTACTTAACTTGATTGGCAAACCTAGATGGGTTCTCAAGTCACAGTTCTTAGTGGCATTCTGTAATTCACTGCCGACTCCCTCCACAACATTTTGATTGGAAAAAAATTCAAATTGTGACTTCTTCCCAATAAGATTTACTCTGTATAGAGTCTTTTTAGATGAACAAAATACTGAAACCTTTTTTATAATTTTGTCCCTCATGTGTTCAGTCCCAGCTTCTACCATTTAGTCAGTATGGCTTTAAGATTACACATGTGAACATAAATATGGTAAATTAAGTAGCAGTCAAGGCTGGATCGGAATCATATATATGGAGAAGAGGTAGTAGGGAAGTGGTATTAAAGGATACAGATTGCTTTGAGAGATCATGGTTTTAGTGGTACTAATGTGGAAGAAATAACCTTCTCATAGGGTTGTCTGGTGAGAGACACTTCCCTTTGACTGTGAAGCTAGAGTTTCAACTTGGATATGATCCACTGGGTCATCATCTGGTGGGAAAAATAATCTATTGTAGTTAGATCCTCAGATCAGGGATTTGTATATATACACTGATAACAGTAATAGTTCTCACAATTATATTACTATCATCTATTGAATCCTTTCTCAGTGCCTGGGCCTCTGGGGCAGGTATTTTTATCCATGCAGTTAAAGATAGTGCTGTGGTTAAGAACATGGGTTCTTCATTTAGGTTGCCTGAGGTGAAATCCCAGCTCTTCCAATTACTATTTGTGTCATCTTAACTTAGTTGCTTAGACTCTCTGTACCTCACTTGCCTCATCTATAAAGTGGGGACATAAGAATAGTACCTACCTCATAGCACTTTAGAGATTACAAAATAATAATAATAATAATGATAATGATACATGAAAAGCCTGAAAAGAATGTCTTGCACATAGTGAGCAGTCAGTAAATATTATATTAGCTATTATTACTTTACTGTTATTCTTACACACACAAAGAAACTGTGCCCCTTTTCTTTGCTTCACTGTATTAATCCTTCTGGTCACTGGGGACTGTATAAGGCATCACTGCTCTTCCAGAAAGCCTTCTCTAACTCTGCCTGACTAGTCTAGTGTCCTCCTCTGTGCACCCAGAGCATGCTTCCACTACCAGAGCCCTTATCACATTTTATTGTGGTTGTCCCTGCTGCCCAGACTAGACTACAAGTACCTGAAGTTCAAAGACATGCATCCCAATGCCTGTTATAGTGCCTGAAATGGAATAAGTATTGAACAAATGTTTTTTGGACAAATTAACAAAAGTTTAATTAATGTACTCAAGGTCACAAAAAGCCAATAATTGAATGAGAAACATGTCTGACATAAAAAATAATAAGCTCTAAAAAACATTTCCCTAATAACAGTAATACATTAAATTATGATTCAAGACTGACCATTAAAGAATGTTGTCCAAATTTGTTGAAACCCTCCAAATGTTGGCCCTATTATCTTTTTAGACCTTTATCTAGCAATAATACTTGCGATCTCCCCTGACCCCAACATATACTGTTGGCTCCCTAGCCACAGGGATATCCTTGTTGATCCTTCTAAATTTGACTTACACTTTCATCTTTTTCTCTCAGGCACTCATCAATATTTATTGAGCCTACAGTGTAGAGGCCTGTGGTGTTCGAAAGATACAGAAATGAAATCAAAAGGTGGTGACATTGAATTGGGTCTTGCAGATGTGAATCAAGTCTTCTCACTTGTTCTTCTTTGAAAGGTGTTTTTGTTAGACTGTGAGCTCTTGAGGATAGGGAATATGTTGATATTTGTTCCAAGTTCATCATCTCTACTTGGCTCATAAGTTGGCATCAATGGATGTTTGTTGGATGAACAAATCAGGCTGTAGAGAAAACTTTAGTTTTATAATAAAGCACCTTAAAAAATACATTTAGCTTCTCCCTAACCCTTTTGATGGTAACTGGGACCTCAGAAATTGGCCATCAAGCTTACTGACTTTTTTATATGATTTACTGTATGGTAAGAGCAGAATGCTATTGACTTCACCAGCTGTGTCCAGAAGGGCTTCATGTTCAAATTAGCCACAGGATCATGTTCCTCATGGCGTTGTTGCTAATGACAACACTGAAGATCAGAAATACCTGTTAGTAAAAAATATTTTATTTGAAGTCCCCCGACAGTTTAAAAAAAGTGCTTTTCTCTTTGTGGGTTTTTGAGAGAGTAAACAAAATTAAATATACATACAGATATGTGCACATATGCATGCACACACATAGGACTCCCTTAGTCTGTAACTATCCTACAATCTGGGAAGATTTTATAGATTTCCTAGTGTTGGGGATAGGAATTGAGCAAAAGGAGTGTCCCTTGGTGATCACAAAGCAGGACTACTGTGCAACCTGGCATTGAATAGCTGCCCTTGGCTCTTACTTTGGAAAAATGACAGGTGTTCAATAAAATATCAGAATGATTAGAGAAAAATGCATTAGAGCTGGAGGAGCTGCCCTCCTCCTGAATGAGCAGTGGAGGCAAAGGCGCTCATTGGAGTCCCTGGTTGGTTTACAACATGTAGCTTGTTGTTGCTTAGTTTTGTTTCCTGTTTTGTTTTGTTTTGTTTTGTTTTGTTTCAGAGTGTTGTTGAGTTAGTTTACCAGCAATGGGGTGACTTGGGTCATTTTGGCCCTTGGTCTCTTCTTCTTCTACCTACATCCTTTCATTGAGAGAAGAGAACAGAATGGACATTTATTTTCAATTGTTGCATGTTATTTCATATTTCTTTAGAGTCTGTGGACTTTTAGGAACAATGATACTATCATTGGACAAACAAAATGCTGGCTGATCCTAGGCGTTCATTAATGATGAACATAGCTTGGCAACAAGAAGGGTCCAGAGAGGCTTGGCCAACACGTTCACATATATGGACAGACCAATAAGCCAATATTTGAAATCAAGACTCTTCTAGAAAGTCCAAATATATGTTTTATATTTATGGACTACATGAATGAGAGCTCTCTCACAAAACAAAACAAAACAAAACAAAACAAAACAAAACAAAACAACAAAATAATTGTTTTTCAAATATGATCAAGTTTTAAAGATAAAGTTCTAACTGTATTATATGAACTAGATATTTGGGTAAGGGTAAGGTGTAGGTCCAAGGCATGACTGAGAATGAAAAGGAATTTCAGAAGGATTGTAATAATCATCCTGGCATATAAGAATTTGTATTGTAATTATAGAGACAATAGGCATTTCAGTAGTGGGCAGAATTACATAGTTAAATACCTAATGAGATTTGTAAAACAGTATTTATACGCTAAAGAGTATGTTTCACCAAGGAACAATATGGCTTCCCTTGAGGGGTGTTCAGAAATGTGTAAGGGCATTTTTGGTTATCTCAGGAGGAGATGTTGCTGGCAATCAGTGCTGGAGGCTAGGAATGCTTACAGCCCCTATAGTGCAAAGAGTAGTTCTGAACATTGGAAGGAGTCCCCCTCAAAATGCTGATAACCCTGATAAGAAACACTGCAGAAATTCCAAGAACTCGTGTGCTCTGACTTTGCTAAAGCTGAGTCTTAGATATACTTGGTCCATTCTGTAAGTCAAACAAAGGTTCTGTTCCTTAAAATCAAGGAAATGGCCTGCATCATAAAGTGCTTCAGTGATCAAAGTCAGTAAAGTGAAACATGTCGATCATTCTTCTGCCTAAAAGGGCAAATTCTTTTAGCATTGATTTAAAGCTATAAAGATTCAAGACCCTTTCTTTAATGATGCTTTCTGATGGTTCTCCATTTATATTGAAGTAAGGAGCTGAAATGTGGAGGCTCTGGACAAAAGTAGTTCATATCAAAAAGATGTTTCTACATTTAGCGTTAATATTGCTTATTTTGTATACATTTTTATACCATCCAAAATATTTTCCAATTTAAAAAAGTTGAAATAGTTTTTATTTGAAAAATACCGAAATACAAAATTAGATTTCTGAATATTTGTTTTCTAGAACAGGCAGCATGTGTTTAGTTACCAACAATACTTTTCAACAAACTAAATCAAACCAAATTCTTTAAAAAAAATAAGTAAAACTGGAAAAAAGTGCCATTTGAACTCTCTTTTTCTAAATACTTCTATATATTTTTTATTGAAAACTAGATTAAACTTGATCTGCCAAAAAAAAAAAATGACCTAGGTTCTGTTTCTAGATTGGGTATCTATACTTATCACCCCCAAAATATAAGACCAAAGTATGTATTCTCTTATCTAGGATAATGTTTAGCTCATTTAGATGGTCACTGTGTATTTAAAGAATAAATGAGATTTATATTTAAAATTATTTTAGGCATTATAATTATATTTTATAAATAAATAAGATTATATTTAGGAATTAGGTTCCTAAAATTTATACCCAATTTATTTAAAATAATTTGGAAACTAAATACTGTTCTATCTCACTTTAGAAAAACCTAAGACATGCCAGAGGATTTGTCTTTAATTATAAGTTTTGTGATATTGATTTAGAAAACAATTTTATTTTTACTCAAAAAGTCACTCAAATAAAATTATGTTGACATTTTCATTTACATACACATGTATTCATTTATATGAATACTTATAGTATTTACTATTCCATATCAAAAGAACATAGTTATTTCTCCCTCTTTTTTCTTTTAAAAATTTCCTATATGATTCAAGATCTAATATATATAAAAATATATTTATTATTTATAATAGTAGCTATCATTCTTTGAACATATTTTGTGCCCTAGGTTCTTTGCTAAGTGTTTTAAGTGTATTATCTCATTATTCCTAACAAACTTCTGGGGTAGATACAACCATTTAGTACCATTTTACATACAAGGAAACTGAGACTTAGGATATTTAGGATTCTAAATTCTCTACTGTCCCTCCAACCATGTTATATGTAAATAATACTTTGCAAATATAATTTTTGAAGGACAAGATGAATGAACATATTGCCACATTGATCCCTTTACAAAAGAAAAGATAAATACATTACAGGTTTACCTTGATTTATATTTAGCCTAGAGTGTTTGGTTTTTCTGACCACAAGTGACTAAAAACTATGAAACTTAGTATGTTTGATAGTTACTTATTTACAATTAGATGTATTGTTTAAATTCAAAAGTAAGTCTGGAGAAGCTTGACAGGTGAGGTAGAATTAACTTAATGTTAAGTGAACTTTTGTAACCAATAGTAATAACTCACTAAGGAGAAAGGACACTGGCTTGTCTGAATCCTTGATTGCAAGCTGACACTTTGAGGGAATGTTCTTAGCAAAACACTCACTTCAACGGAAATTAGGTCAGCCTTCTGGAACATTTATCATGTATACCTGTCACCAGCAAGACCCAGTTCCTTAAAGTGAACTGAGATCATAGGCATTGGTCCCTCCTGCTCTAAGCTACAAAGGATAGTCTAAACCAATAGTTCTACAAATATGTGAGCTTGGCAGAAACTCCCATAAATCCAAAGCCAACGCCCATATAGTTGCTGTGGGAATTGAATTCCTTAATACTCTGTTTATAGAATTTTGAAACGGCAAATGGATTCGGTCTGTTCTGAAAAACAGCCTGTCCCATAGCTTGTTTGGAATAACATCTAGAGTTGCTATAGAACGATGTAGGCAGATGACCCATGTCTGATTTGGAAGTCAATTTCACCAGCCTCTGCTTGTTTCATACCGCACAGCCAGGTTGGTTTTTGCCCGACTGGGGGTATTATTTGCATAAAGGAAAGGCCAACTTATACTGAAGCTAAGGAGTTGCTAATTTGATATAGAAACTAGAGTAGTTAGCAAAATTCAGAGCAATGCAAGTTTAGATAAGAGTGTATGGTAAAATCAAAACAACATAAATGAGTCATAACCCGATGTCCTTTCAGTAATTATGTGGCATTATTCTGGTGGTTTCAAAGCAATGTCAGCAAGTATGGGGATCCTACACAGGAATCTGAGAGTGCACCTGCGTCAGTTTATGTGCATTTTAGCTCAATAAATGTCATTCATTGACGGTCTTATGGATCAAAATAGCCACCTTCACCAAGCAGTCAAACCGCTACATCTACTAGGTTATGTTTCCTTATCTTTGAAAGGAAGTAAGTACTCATCTTTTTCGTACATTCTTGGGTAAATATACCTAAAGACTTAACTAAAAAAAATTGCTAAGGTACATGTGAAATGGGTTGAAGAAAAAGATGAAATTATTAAATGTGTTTGTAGGAATCTACCTTTATATCTCAAGAATAAAAAGAACAAGTAGAGAAAAATAAATATTTTTTTTCTGTGTTCATTTGTCATACATATACTGAGGACTCACCATAGATTATATACTGTATAAATGGCAGAATTAAAAAGATGAGGGAGACGTAGTTTTCACTTTCACTGAGCTTTCATTTAGGTTGTGTGTGTATGTCTGTGTGTGACAGATCTTTAAACAAAAAAATAATGGCATCCTATGTGAAATGCCACCATAGAGGTTATTTTAAAGCTCAGGAGAGGGACTCAAAGACTTAAAGAAATTTTATCTATGAAAAGTGGCTTGTAAAACAAAGCACTGTTTTTAACCATATCCTTAAGAAAAATGGGCCTGTTACATATGAAAGTCTAGAAGATTTGAGTGGCTGAAGGGGAGAATAGATATGAAAGAAATCTACCAATGATTTCTTGCTGGAAGAATTAAAAAACAAAACAAAACAAAGCAAAACTTTCATTATCACACTCTATTAAGCCAGGACCAGGAAACAATTTCTAATCAGCACTCTGATCTGGGCAGAGATTGTGCAGTCTTTTGTACCAGGCTTCAGATCTGTGTTCTCTATTCACACATGCTCACTTCCAGCTGTTGTCATTGAAATCCCACATAATCTTTCAAGGTCAAAGGGCAGTCACCCATGGCTGCTGCAGTTAAAAGGTTATGCTGATTTCTGTTGTCAAATATTGGCCCTTTTCTCTTCCAATCACTCCCATTCTACTTTTTTTTAAGAAGAAAAATCCAGCCTAGAATTGTATTACATGACTTTAAAGTCTTAAAAGTGTTCCTCTATTGTGCTAACACGACATGGCCTGAACAGTCTAATTCATTCTGTTATATTTCACAAAGAATTTTCTGGTACTTCGAAAATACTTTGTATTTGTGCTAAGCCAGCAAACTTCAAAGTATAGTGGCCCACACGATTTGTGGCATGCCATAGTATTGGCAGAAATGTATAATATAGAGTCTGTAATTTAATAAACACAGTGAATTATGGCATCAGTAACTAAGTAATTGCTGGGTAAGTGAAAAAGAATTGCACAAAGCAAATGACTTTTAAAAAGATGAAAGCTCTTTGTATCTTGTGGTTCTAAACATTAACTGATTTTATTATATATTTGGAAAACTACGTCTACCTATTTGTAATTTTCTTTCTTTTTTGTAGTCTTGGGAAAGTAATCGCAAAGTTTCTTGTTAAATATATTGTTTCAGTTCATGAATGATTTTCTTTCCATGCTTGGTGAACCAAAATCAGTGTTGAGTGTCTTAAAATTAGCACATAGCCTGAAGTCATCTTCTTCCCTTGTCATTCCTGTGTCCTCAGGTGGTTTAGCAAGCAGGACTCCCTGTAGGTGGTTTCACAGCCCTGAGAATTAAACTTAAAAAGGAAGAACAGGACAATGGGCATTAAGGCTTTTTTTGCTGTTTTACATCTGTAAACCAGGGTAACCCTCAGGTGATCCAGTTTCATGTCTGTTTCATTTAAGGTAATCAGTTTATGATGTATTCAGAAAATACATTTTCTTATTTTTCTCCAGTAATTGTAAGAGTTCATAAGCAGAAACTGAAACGGTTACAAATAATTTGATCCACTTATAGATTATCAGTTGTTATTGTCCAAGTTTAGAGGAAACTTTGATTCAGAACATAAAAAAAATAAAATTGCTTTAAAACCCCTTTTAGTTCAAAAGCAGGTTAATTAAAAAATACTTTTAAGTTCATGGTGCATTAGAAATAACAAATTAATTTTAACATATAAAATACTGATCTTATATGCTAGTTATATACTTTTTCTAACATAAAGCAAAACTTTTTTTCTTTTTAAAAAATTTTTTGTGGTGCTTAAAAGTATCTTGTAAAGCAAGTGTTTCTCTGTTTTTTTTTGTTTTTTTTTTTTTACAGAACTAATTTGTTGTTGGGTCCACTTGCAAAATGCCTATTTCTGTTTATTATAGGCCTAAAAAATTCATGATTCTAAATATTTAGGGGAAATTAATTTGTTGACATAACAAAACAATGAAAGAAAGAATATTTAGCCTAGAGGAGATAAAATTAGGTATTCAAATATTCGAAGGGTAGCAAAACGGAAGAGAGATTATTTTTATTCTGCCTATTCCAAAGGATAAAATTGAGGTAAATGAGAAGTTATAGGAAAGCAAACATTAAATGAATTATTTTTTAAATTAAACCTCATAATTTTATTACTCTAAAATTCTTTATTATGATGATACAATGATGATTACTCCATTACTAGATGACCTTTAAAATCTTTTCATTTCCAGTTCATTTCATGTCATATATCCAATATTTCTAAACATACAAATAAATAAAAATCTTTTTTCACTCTTTATTTAGATATTTTGATATTAGACATAGTCCTAGACATACTTTATCACTTGTAACTCAAACTCATAAACTGACTTTATTTGAAGTCATTGAGCAATCAAATTTAATTGAATGAAATGCTACTCTTCCCTTATTAAGTATGAGAATTGATGAAAAGATATGATAAGGCCTTTGGGTTAGTCTCTGATGTTATATATGATGAATTAAAGTGCAATAAAATTTATTATGTAAAAGAACTAAACAAACCTGTGTTCTAATTCTAATTCTGACACTAGCTGTGTGACCGTAGGCAAGTCACTTAACCTCTCTGAGCTTAAGCTTTCTTTTCTATAAAATCAGAATATTGCCAGCTATACAAAGTTGCATGAGGAATTAGAGCTAATGTGTCTAAAGTACTCAGCAGAGTGCCAGACACATAGTTAATATTGATAAATGAAAGCTATACTTTTGGTGATGATTAATACTACCTGAAGAGTTTCTGTGGATACATTTTTCAAATAGGTAGCCTAACTTTACCATACCTGTCACCAGCCTGATCAGTTTTCTAATATAGGTATGTTAAAGTGATTGCAAGTTAAGATGTAAAATGTCCTTGGGCCTTACATTTAAAGTGTTAATTAGCTCAAAGAGGTCAGCTTCTGCTTTCCCCTCAGCACGTTGGTACATAAACCAAATGGGGAAAAAAGGAAAAGCAGCAGAACAATGTATCTATAGAACATTTGTCAAAAACAAATGATATCTGTGTCTAATTATTTGAGAAATAGCTAAGTAATATTAAGAAAGTCTATTTTTTTTTTTTTTTACAGGAACTCTCAGAGGCTTTAACGTGTAAATATTCCTTGCCATTCCCCAAGGGTGTGATAGTGTTTTCCAAACCTATTTTATAATAGAAATCTTTATATATATTTATATCTTTATTTAAAATTTGTTTTTGGTGAGATATTTTGGGGAAGTACTGATGTGAACCCTAATATGGAGGATGGAACATATCAGTATTTGGAAAATAGTAGGTGGGACATCTTGACTGTTAGCATAGAGAGCATATATTTGAGTAGTATTGGAAGATAACACTGAAAATGTGTATTTGAGGCCAGATTTTGAAGGGCTTAAAATATCTAGCTAAGGAGTCTAAACTTAATTCTCAAGAAAATCGTGAAATACTGATGGCTTTTTTATTGGTTAGGAGACACCAACCATCCATCCATTCTCTCTGCACTGTGCTAGTAGATTAAAGTACAGATAAGACACCTAGTAGGCATAACAAATTTATGGTCATTTAAATAAAGAAAATACAATGAAGAATATTGAGGAGTGTGATACATTTATAAACTCATACACAGTTTAAAAACATATCTATGCAAAAGAAAAAAAAAAAGAATTAGTTCTGTGCTAGCCAAGCAAAATATGTCCACAGACTACAATTGTCCTGTGGGCTGCTAATTGGTGACACTTTAGATTCTAAAGGGAAAGGTTGGCACTTATGTTGGTTAGAGTAAGTACTAGGCTGCTATAACAAAGAGACCAAAAAAATACAATGATTAAAGTACATTGAAATCTATTTTTCTTTTTGGTAGCTCTTTCAGATGATCAAGCTAAGTTAGCAGAGTGGTTCTTCTCCACACTGTCATTCAGGGTCTCAGTTTTCTTCTGTCTTGTGGCTCTGCTATTCCACTGTCTTTGTCTGCATTGTCGAAACTGTTTTAGCTCATAAAAAGAGGAAAAGAGAGTGTATAGGGCAGGTGGGGGTAGAAGTTGATTATATCACTTCCATTCACTTTCCTGTAGTGAGTGGCCAGTCTTAACTGTAAAAGAGGCTGGGTTGTGTGGTCTGTTGCTGTTACCATGGATATGTCATGTCACCATGAACAACCAGCAGTATCAGTACAGGAGGACATTACATAGTCTTTGTTAGTTGTTAATATTTTCCAAAAAAAGTCTTATAAAAAAACCAATTTTAGATAAATACATTACTGGAGATCTTGGTATAAACATCTTCCTTAACTGGAACTATAAGCCCGTGAGAGTAAAGGTCTTGTGTTATTTCGTGTTGTATCTTCAGGACCTAGTACTGCGCTTGCCATATAACAAGCATTCAATAAATCTTTGTTGAATGAAAGCAATAAACCAAATATTGACTTTATCTTTATGGATTTGGCAGAACAAATGAATAAAAAACATAGACTAGGTACCTGTATTGAATAACAGTACCTGAGCAGGGCAGGGAAATTTAGAGCAACAGAAGGAACTCAACAGTACCCATTCCCATGACACATACTTCTAAAACTTCTTTTTGATTCATTTTCTTTTTAGCTAAGACTACATTAGTCTCATACTAATAATAATTCCTTGATGTGTTATAATACACCAGAATGACAATCATAACCATATTACAAATATATTTATAACAATTCTTTTCATCTGAAAATCTCAAAACACCTCTTTTAAACACCTCATCCATATTATCTGTTGGCAAATATCATTTTTTTATTTTACAAATTCTCAGACACAACTTCCTAAATATAGAAATATTTTAGTCTTATTGTTGGTCCAACACTGTATATCAGTTTTTCAATGTTTATCGTAAGCACACTACCAAATAAAATTTTCTTTACTATCATAAAGATTAATTATACAAAGAGAACGTATGTGTATTTTTATTGTACTATGTTTCTTAGTTGTCTAAATTTTTGGCATTTGTTTTAAATAAGGAATTATTTTTTAAATATCTCAAATATCATCAAGGAATGGTAGAATAATTTAAATAGTCAATGTAAAATAAAAAATCGGACCAAAATTTTAGAATTTGGGCTTAATGGGTCAGCAGGAATATACTCCTACCTAACCTTCAAAAAAATCTGTTTTCTAAATATGTTTCAAATTAAAAGTACAGAAGTAATTTAGCATTGGAGATAAGCTAATAAAATTTACATTGTGCTTTAAAAGGCTACCAAATAAGGGTATCTCAAGTCACTCATCTCAATCACTGAATAAATGCTTATTACACAACTAGAACAAAAGTTGTGCTGGGCAATATAAGAAAATGAGACATAACCCTACCCTCGTTCAGTTTATTGTAGGAATGCAGAGCTAAAACAAGTAAACAAATAACTCAAAAAAAGTAGACAGAGGCTATGCCATAAGACAAGTAGAACATAAATTCTACTCAACTTCGCAGTATTGACAGAGCACACCTGGAATGCACTGACTGAGGTCCAGAGAGCAGATGGAGGATCCATATTCTCTTCCCTTAGGTGGCTCATAAGCCAGCGGGAAATTCACAGAAGGAGAAATCAAAATTCGAAGGAAGAGCAGTGCTGATGAAGGAAACTCTTCTTTAGAAGGACAAAAATATAAGTTCTGCAAGAGCAGGGTCATTGGGATTTAGCTCAGGGCCTGCACATCATAGGCAATCCCATATACTTTTGTAATGTAAATGGTGTGAGAATGAGGGAGCTCTCTTTCCTTTGAGTAGCCCATAATATAAGCATGGATAGGCCCAGTCATAGGTTGGTCTTTTACCAGTAATGGAACCTATTTATTCAAGGGTGGAACAGAATAGAGATACGTTCTTTTCAGTGAAATGATCTGTGTATTGTGGTTGACCTGCATCCATTAGCCAAACAAGATTTGATCATTTAGTCCTTTGTTATCCCAACAGGACAAACAAAAATACCATCTTGTGGATAAGCTTTCCTCCTCAGACACATTCGTTCCACTTCGTGGACATCGACACTTCCTTTACAGGCCACAACCCCCTGGATGGTTTGTTCTCAGCTATTTTTTCCTCTGACCTCTGAACAGTTCTGCAAGGTTACCAGTCTTTCTACAAGTTGATCTTTTTTTCCTTTCATGCCTATTTAAATATAGATTAGATGGTCAGTCCCTTTATGAGATGAAATTCGGTTCCCATATAATGGCATTTTCCATAACTGCTGATATCATCGAGGTAAAGATAGCTGCTTTTCTTAACCACCCATAAAAGAATTTCACTTTTTATATTTCTACCTCTCCCAGAAAGCCTAATCTCTTTCTACTGTGAGTATGACTGACTCCAAAGTATTGAAATCTCTACTCTAATTGGAAATTCATTGAACAAGACTTCAGCAAATGAACTTTTTTAGCCATTTTATATAAAATGAAAAAGGATCTGCATCTTGTTGCAATCTCCTCTGCAATTGCTCCTGAACAGTAGTTCAGAATTGGAGAAAAAGTCTGATCATTATGCAATCTGGCTTTTCATCTAAGACATATTTAGCAAAAGTATATGTTTTGCACTCATTTTTGAAAGACCCTATTCAAAATGTAAATCTTGGGACCTTTCAGGAATGCTTAATCAGCTTTCCAACTGAGGATCTTTTAATGTTAACATCTGAATTCAGAATTACTTAAATGTACCTTTTCATATTCTTTTCCATTTTTCTCTCATCTTGCAATAAAGTAGAACACCCAGATTAGTGTTATTTCCCTGAAAGTCATTTTTATGATTTGGTTTGTATTAGTGAGAACGAAATATTAATCTGCTCAGGTTCGCTTAGTAATTACATTAGCCATGTCATTTTTTCCATCTTATCTTAGGTTTCATTTCTTGTTGCTGTCTTCCTCTAGAGTTCATCAGTGGTTTCCAAATTATTGGTGAAGGAACAAAACCAGTTTTATAGTCATTTAAAGTTACATGGCATGTTTATACAGAGCTTTCTTTGGAGACACATTATAAATATAAAAGCAGTCAAGGCTACATGATAATTTCATAATTCTGTGAAGAGATGGTTACATCAGAATTTGTGAAATAATTCTACCCTTATTTTTATTTTTCTGATTATTGTACATTCACAATTTTACCTTCTAAATTACACATATTCTACTTAAAATAAGCCTTAAGAGCCAGGTTTCTGGGAAAGGAAGAAGGATCAAATTGTTATTTTGACAGTGACTTTCTCAAGATCACGCAAGATACTTTTTAAACTTCAGACTAAACCCTTCCTTCCTTCCTTCCTTCCTTCCTTCCTTCCTTCCTTCCTTCCTTCCTTCCTTCCTTCCTTCCTTCCTTCCTTCCTTCTACCACTTGTATCTGTTAAGTAATGCTGCCCTTGAACTCTATTTTAACTTGGTCTTTCAAAACATGAACCATAATCTCAACAATAGAACAACCCCCAGACATTTCTTATCAGAGAACTTGATGGCATCTTCTTGATCAGAAGCTTTATCTAAATGGATTTCTATCCTGTCCTTGTCCTTTTTAGTTTGGAGGGACTCTTTGGATGGTTCATTTTAATAGTTTGCAGATGCACACTGGCTCAGTTTTAGTTCAAACATATTGTTAGAGATGAGAGAGAGAAAGAGACATTTTAAAAAGTTGTTAATGTTTTTATAAAAAGGAAAATACACATACTTGGGCCCAACTTGAATTGTGTTTATTCAGAGGCATCTCTGGAGTGCTCACTGCATACCAGGCACTACTTTAGGACCTGGAGGGCTGAAGATACAGAAGATGCTCTTTCTCAAAGGCCTCATAGTCTAATATGAGAAAAAGACAAAATTATAACTCAATACCCTAAGAGTCCTAGATTAGAGCTATACAGAATAGACAGCAGATCAATATTGAGAAAAGAGAAAAGGAGTTTTCAGGGAATGTTTTTGATAGAGATGACACAAAGCTGAGTTCTGAAAACAGGTAGGTGGCGGCCAACCAAAGAATAGGAAGGACAGGAAATCCAGGAAGAAGGAGCAGTTTGAGGGCAGGGGGTGAACCAGAGCCATGGAGGAACATATATTCACTTAGGCCAAGGAGTAGGCCTGGAAGAAAGCAACAAAAGATAAAAAATGAGCCTGGAGAGGAAAAGGGAGGCTACATGGAGGTCGTATGCCATTTTTGTACTGTACCCTGAGCTGTCTGTGGAGCTCTTGCAAGATTTCTGACAGGGTAGTAAGCTCTGAACACATTGGCTTTATCTTAGATCCTCCAACACCTTGTTTTTTCCTTCTTCAAGGACTTTGTATGGGCTAATCCCTCTGCCTAAACAGCTCTTTCCCCTTCTTTTTCTGGCTCTCTCCTTAGTATCTTTAAAAAGTCAGCTTTTAAGAGAGACGTTCCCTAACCACCTTTTCTAAAGCTTTTTCTATTTGTTTTCTTCATGTAATTTATACCATTTATAATTTTTAAAATATTCTTTTGTTTTACATTTTCAGCTGTCTTTAATCATAGACTATAAATTCCCTGAAAGTAGGGACTGTATCTCAAACCCCTGAGTCAACACCTGGCCCATGGTAGGAATTCAATAAATACTTGTTGAATAAATGAATGAGTCGTCAGATTTGCCTGTAAGAGAGCTCTGGCTGTAGAGTGGAGAACGGACTAGAGCAGAAGCTAAGACTGAGGATAGAGAAATAGTTAGAATATTGGTGAGAACTGGGAAAAGCCTGAGCCACAGCCATAAGAGGGAGGTGGACATGTACATGGAGTCAAGCAATTGTAAGAAATTAAATCAGTGGGATTTATGTGGATGTGGGTTTTTATAAGAGGCAGGGATGACACTAAAACACAGAAAATGAGATGAATGGTAGATGGTTCATTGATGTAGGGAAGTCAAAAGAGTAAGAACAGGTTTTGGGGGAGAAGAAAGTGAGCTCAGCTTTGGACATGTTGGGTCTGAGGATACCTGTGAGCTATCTGGATAGAAGTATGCAATAAACATTTGATTCATGTGTTTGGAACCCAGGAGAGAGATCTTGGCAAAAGATAAAGATTTGAGAGTCACTGGCCTATTGATTCATTCATCCACTCAGTCAACAAATATTCACTTCCTATCTGCTTTGTCCCAGGCATTAAATACAGTGGTGAACAAAACAAAACATTATTCTAGCTTTCACAAATATCGCAGTCAAGCCTGGTAGCTGATATCAGGAAAATAGAGAAGATAACAGAAAATATACATATATGTAGGAAGAGATGAGTGTAAACACTGGAGAACACCAACATTTAAAAGGTGGACAACAGGAAAGGGGCAATCAGGGCAGGGTGGGAGTTCGAATGGATGAACAGGGGTTTTTCCTCTCCCAAGTTCTTGTGCCAATCTAAACTTAGTTTGCAGTATATATTGCTTGCTTTTTGGTGGCAAGATTAAAGCAAGTGTGTTCACACTGGCTCTATACAGAAATTCATGTTAAGTTGTCCTTAAAATAAAGAATTTCAAAGGTTGGAAATAAAACAAGTATCAGCCTGCAGGCAAGTGACATACATGCACACAGAAATGAACAAGAGCTGGAGATCAACCTAGATTTTCCTATTCAACTACGAATTTCCTTGCCATTGTTGTATGTGTTTTAAGTCAAACTTAATGTATATTGTGGTTGGATTTCCTTTGTTATGATCTGTGGGATAAATGTGAAGTGAACATTGTCACAGTAGAGAGAGATGTTATAGTCCTTTTTGTCAAGGCCAAGTTAGAGAATCTTTATTAATTTATTTATTTTTGCTTCTCAGTTCTCTGAATCCAAAAAACAACTCCTTAGGCAGTTTCCAAAGAATAGTTAACTAAATACCTGGGTTTGGTTATTTGGGAGGTAATTGTAAATGGTGGTGTATATACATTTAAAAAATTGAGATATAATCGACATATAACATTATCAGGTCTACATGATTTGCTGCTGTATGGATATATTGCAAAATGATCATCACAATAAGTCTAGTTAACATCCATCACCACACATAGTGCCATTTTATTTTAAAAAGCAATTTGAGATTTTTGAGTATTCTAAACATTAGAGCTGTTTATCTAAAAGATCATAGATTATATGTTTGATTTAAAAATTAACTGAAAATTTTATTTTAAATCTCAGTAAAAAATCATTCTTATGCAGAAGTCCAATGTAACCAAAAGAAGAAGAACTTGTAGGTCTGTTTATAATCCTCTAAAATGTGATTTATTGCATGTGTTTATGTGCATGACATTTAACACACTTTTTGGTAATAAACTATGCATAGGTAAACTTGCTTCCTTTTCATAATGGGCTTTTATTTATAATATAATTATTTATGAATTGTTATATATTCAGATTCGTCTATTTTCTTATGTTGCATTTCTTAAAGGAGTGTTCCGTATTTCAAAGAACAATTATTTTTTAAAAACCCTTCAGCCAACAGCCAACAACTTCTCCTTTGGCCCTAATTTTAAAGCAGGTGATTATACTAACTATACTATACACAGATCTCTCAACTAGTTTCTAGCTATAGGAAACACATAGCATGAGAAAACTTTAGAAGCAGAAAGGGAAATGACATATTATCAATTCCACATTCCTTGCCATTTGTAATTTTTATGTTTCTGAATGTACTGTAAAAATAAACATGCAGTTGATAATAGATGTAATATCAGATATCTTAAAGGAAATTAATTATATCCATCAAAAATGAATTAGATTTGAATTTTGTAATATGTAATTGATGATGAACTATTAATTTATCTTTAAAAAAACAACTCACCCACAAAAACCTCTTGTTCATGAAACAAATATAAAATTTTATTTGTGCTCAAAAGAAGTTGCTTTTATGTTTTAAGGGCTTGCTTTTTCCAGTCTGGCTTTTTAAAGATTTACCCTATGGTGCCTCTAGAAATGAAGAGAACATCTTTAAATCTTGTTTGATTTGAATGAATGAATAGCTAATCCCCGTCAGATGTTTCTTTAGAGAATAATATTTAGAAACTGTTATGGAATTTAGCTATCCTGGCTGATTCTTAGGTAGGCTGTTTTCATCCCAGTTTTAAGGTCTCAGAGGTCAGCCAAGGTAACCATTTATTTTAAATCGTCTTTTGTTTCAGATTTCCTGTTGAGTTTTTTTTTTTTTAACTATTTCAAAAACCACCCAGTTGTGTCAAAGCTTTCCATAACCTCTAGATTCAACCCCCCCAAAAAAACTTTTATATATCTAAATGACTGTACCTTCCCACGGAAACTCTAACTAGAGCAGACTATGAAATTAGACATCATATTTTTTAATCACAGTGAAACTCATGTTTAGAATTCTGTTGCCAAATATCTTCTATTTATGACACGTTGTTTCTTTTGTTTTTGTTTCCCCAGGACATTTGGGCTTCCAGGACAGTTTTGTCACATCAGGTGTTTTTAGTGTGACTGAGCTAGTAAGAGTGTCACAGAGTAAGTATAATTTTGCTTTAATTTGGTATAGATTTGCCTTTGGTTAGTGCTTACTTTTGCTGAGGCCTCCTAAAGACATAAATAGCTTTTAGAATTCCCTTTTCACTCGCCCATTGGAAGACTTTTGCCTCGTAGTTTGTTTAACAACCAGGAATTTAAATCAGGAAATTTTGATATCATTTAATTGAGACAGAAGGAAAGAAATGAAATCCTGAGTGTTTCACATATTCTCTAGTTTACAGCATGAACCTGGTTTAAAAATTTTTTTGAGGCTTCCCTGATTTCTAAGAAATTCTGCATTAAAAAAAGAATTGGTTTTGACCTTTAAAGAATGCTAATGCCCTCAAGCATGAGTGACACAGTACAGTGTGATCATTACCAGTTTGTCAATAATCACCAACAACAGTGAATTAAGAGTACCTGTCACCACCCTGTTCCATTGATCAAAGGGTCACTGATTGTATTTTTTCTATGACATAATCCAAACAGTCCAAGGAGAAGGTAAAGGATATTCTCACTCTTTCTCTTTCACACAGATAAACACATACACACAGTTGCCTTCTCTCAAAAATATCACTGTTTTTATTTTATTTAAGCATACCTGCAATGACTGTGATGTTTAAGGTCCCAATAACAAGAAGAAAAATTAAATACCAAATATTAAAAATATTATCCTCCTCCTACTTCAAAGTATCACTTATAGATAAAATTTATACTGTTAAAACTGGTTTCAAGCTGAATCAAATTATTTGTGGAATGAGGTGAAGTTTAGAGAAATCTTTCTTTCTAAGTTCCTTTTACTCCCTACCCCCATTTACGGCATTACTGTCTTGGAGATTGGTCTCATGACAAGATGTTAGGTCAAGTAAACCAAGCCATCCTGATCTCACAGTTTTGGATTCTGTCAGTTCTTATTTCTTAAGGTTGGAAGACTCTTAAGAATCCAAAAATGGGATACAAGGTGGAGGCAGAGGATCTTGGGATAGAGGGATAAATAGAGAATGACTGTTGAGCAGTCACTATCTGCCAGGCACTGTGCTAAGTTCATGTGTGTGTGTGTGTTACATAAGTCATTTACCCAAAGCCAAACAGTAGGTAAATGGTTAAGTTAAATCTTTTTAATACTAGAATCCATGCTGTTAGACTGGCCCAAGGGAACTTGAAGAAATCTACGATCTGAGGCTAGACAGGGAAAACAGCAGGAAGGTAACTATGATGGTTAGAATTCTGGGAGTCATGGACCCTTGCTTGATTCAGAGGTATTATGCAGGGGGGTCAGAACCCTAAGGAATGAGTCATTAGAAGCTCTAATGAGAAGCTCTGTGAGACAGAAGAGAGATGTTACTGTCATATTATGAAGTATGCTGAAAGCGGCAACCCCAACCAGTGAAACAGAGACTGGACTGCCTTGTTGACTTGGAGAATATATGCTGCCCTAGCATAGCTGATTAGTTGGATATTTGCTATAGACAAATAACAGTGTATAAAAGTGAGTGAGCATGCACGTGTGTGTGTGTGTATTTACTATTTAGGACTTTTAAAAATGACCACTATCTCACATTTTTCTTGTAATTTTATAATAACAGTAATATAGACTGTATATGTCAGAATGTAATTGTCACTATGGCATTATAGGGAAATACATTTATTGAGATCTTACTAAGATCTAAAAAATCCTCTGAACTCTAAGATTGGAGCACTAAACCTTTTTAATCTACCCTGGCTGCTATAATACTTACATTTAATCTTCATTACCATCAGTGTCCTGAGGCCTGGGGGTTGTACAAAAAGTCTCACGCTACTCAGAACCAATACCAGAGTCTTGTCTTTCTTTCACTTTCTGTATGTCCCTTTAAGGTCTTGTATCCCAAGGCTGATCAGTTCCAGGCTCGATTAGACCTCCATAAAGTCTATGATGGCATGGTTGCCAAGTGAATTCTAAACCTGCCTTCAAGACTGCCAGAGGGTATGGCTGCATCACAGATTGAATTTGCAGAGGGACCTGGTTTTGTTTCCAATCCCTGTTTAGGGGCTGAATTGCTGATGCTTGGCATCATGAGCGTCCTTCGGTTCTTGAATGCTTTTCGATTCTGCACACTGCTGTGTAATCGCTCGAGGACTCACTCACACATGGCCTCGTGCTGACTGAAACTGCTTGGCAAGAGTAGGACTAGGCTGTGTCAGCTAAAATATGGCTTTGGGCCAAACTGCCAGCCAGGACCCCTCCCTCTTGCAGATCATTAATCCAGGTTTGTCAGGGTGTATGTCTCAAGATTGCCTTGGCTGCTGGGGTAAGAAACCCTCAGCTCAGGTTTCCTGACCCACACACCTTTCTGAAAGACAACATTCAAGCCACACGATGAAGTTGACATCTTTAACCATTCCTTACTGCTCGGCCCCTTTGCCCAAGTGAGAAGAGCTAAGCATCCATTTTAGAGGTGCAGCAGACACTTTATAGATGAGTGTGGCTAGGTGCACTCTGCAGCCTCGAAATTGGAATAAGCTAACCGGCACATAAGTTGATTAAACACATGCTGTTAACCCTGTTAAGAGTATGACCTAATACTAATATGAAAATTGTAGTAGCTAGCATTTATGAAGCATACACCATGTACCAGGCTTTGTGCTAGGCACTTTGTAAACATTATCTTATTCAATCCTCCCATGGTTACTGTTATGGTCCCTTTTTACAGATGAAGGAGACCACAATGCTCAGAGAGGTTAAGAAGCTTGTTCTTTTTTCTTTGCTATAGTCAGCTAGCTGACTGCACACATTTTTATCATGACCTCTTCTATAACTGCATTATAAAACTAAACAGAATACGGATATCTGTGCTTTTGTTAAATAATCATTTCTTGTTAGGATTGATAAACTTTTAAATTATTAATTTGTACCTTAGAAAAGGTTAAAACTATTTTCATGTAAACCAAAACAAGTCAACTGAAAACAAGTCAACTTAACTGAAAATTTTTTTCCTGGATTTATTTTCTGTTATGATTTTTTTTTTTAATGAACAGACAATTTTTAGAGGAATTTTAGTTATATCATTTTCAGTTAACAAAAAGTACAGGATTTCAATATACCTCCTATACAGTTTCCCCTTTTATTAACATCTTTTGTTAGTATTTGTTACAGTTGGCTAGCTGATATTGACATATTATACTAACTAAAATTTCTAGTTTGCATTAGGGCTCACTCTTTGTGTTGTACATCCTATGTGCTTTGACAAATGCATAATATCATATCCATTATTACAGTATCATACAGAATAGTTTTACTTCTCTAAAAATCACCTGTGCTCCATCTATTTATCTTCTACTCCCCCAAACAGTGATCTTTTAACTCTTTCTGTAGTTTTGTCTTTTACTCGGATGTTTTTAATGGCCTCGATACCTTAGAATTCCTTCTACTGTGCTGCAGATTTTTCCTTAACCCCCTCTTATCAGTTCCAGCCCCACCCCACCACCCAACCATACCTAACTATGATCACGTACATGGCCTGGACATTTCCCATTAATGGTGTCCTTAGCTCAAAAATTTTCTCTTTTCTTAGCTCTTTAGTATTCAGTTTTTAAATTTTCCAATATAAATATTTATTTCCTGCAGGTTTCCAGTTTCTCCTTTTAGTTTTCCTCCTTTTAAATTTCAGAGTGGAGGGAGGTGCTGTTTCAGTATTTTCTTCACAAGGATTCACTAAAATAACTATGTGCTAAGTTTGTTGTTTATAATCATGTTACTACAGGGTGGCAATGACAGAGAAACTTAAGAGAAAGCTGCTGGCTGAGCCTCACACATTCAGAGGTGAGGGTCAGGCAACAAGATTATTGTACTGATCAGATGCATGGAGCTGTTGGAATCACTGCAGTCTCCCACAAATTCCCCTCTCACCCTTGCCTCCTCCTGCCTTTTAAATTTTTTTGCATTTTCTAGAGTCCATGAAAGGCAAGAAAGGAGAGTCACATTTCTCTTAGCAGCAAAGAAAGTACTGTAGCATAAAAGTAAACGTGTAATTGTTCTCTTCCTACCTTTCCCCCCATGTGATAGGATCATCTGAAAGTTGTTCTAGTTATGTATTACTCTCTCCTGAGGGAGAGAGGACCACTATTCAGACCACTAGTCATTGTGTCAGAGAGAAAGAGAGAAGTCTTCTCTGCTTTGGAGGAGGAGGTTTACAGCGCTAACAATGCGGTTCAGAATCACTAAAGTTGTTTTAGCATAATACTGTAAGGAAAGAGACAGGAACCATCTGTTGAAATGGCTCTGACATGATGCTGCATTTCAAACAAAGCCTTCTAGCAGCATTTTCAGATGGGTCTCTTTCCCATGAAGTTGCCACAAAGAGAGCCCACTCTACTAGTTGCTAAACGATGCTGGTTAGATAGCTCGCTCAGTCAGTACCCATTCTTGTTTGCTTTGTACCAGTCTTTTCCTCCAAGTGTGTGCTTTGAGGCTGTTAAATATTCTTCCTGGTGTGAACTCAGAAAATCCTCCCAAAAAATCCACAACTTCTGCCCATTTCCTTCTAAAGTGCTGACTATTTTACTTTAAGTTGGTGGAGTGACTCTGAAACCCTAAATACTTCACTGGGAAAGAGGAAAACCACAAATACACATAGGCCATTGTGACTCTGGCCTGGCAGGTTCTAGTTTTCCAGCAGTGGTTTGTATACCAGAGCCGGCTGCAAGGGTTAAGTAAACTTCATGGCTGGGGATGACTTCATGGCCCTGGAATTTTGAAAAGCCAGGGTTCTCAGTATACTGTGGCCAGCCTTAGAGTCTTTGGGTGTGAAAACCACTCTCAGTTACCCAGAGTGATTTTTGGTTCCTGTTGCACTGCTGCGGAATCTATTAAAATCCAGCAGCTGAATTGTCCTGGCTCTGCCACAAAGCTGGGCTGCTGGGTGGCTTCAGGATTCCCGAACTGTTTGTCAATGGAGAGTGGGAGTGAATGGAGCCAGGCATATGCCTCAGCCTGGCATGAGGTGGCACCCTAGTGGCTGTTTTCTGCCTTAGAACTGTGTACTGTTGCTATATTCTCACATAGGAATCGTCTTTAAGATCCGAATTGTAGTTCATTTTAAAAATTCTTTTTTATAAATCTCTAGGTCTTTTGTGTGTCCTTGGCTACCCATAGCCACACACTTGGATTTTTCTGGTATGCTACTTAGTGTGAACTATTGGCAATATTCTAACTTGACCTGACGGAGCTACTGCAATCGAATTAACTCAGCAACAAAGTATGATAAGAAAATCAAGCTCTTTGATAGGAACAAGCTGAAACTTGAACATTGCAAAATGTTTTTGCAAAGAAGGACTCATCAGGAAATTGATATAGGTCAAGAGATGCCAGACATCCAGTTCTTTGGGGTGCCATTTAAGTAGCTGCTGTATTTTAGATCTTTATTAAAAAGAAATACATTTGAAACTTTCTCCTTTGCACTAGTGGCCTGTTGGTTCTTCTCCGTTAAGTAACACAATAACTATGATCATTGCATGAAAAATAAATTTTAAAAATAGGTTATATTCTTAAGCAAGCTCTCCTTTGGAAAGAAACCATGTGGGCTTGAGCATTAAAAGAAGAAACAAAAAGATTATAATAAAAAATAGACTGCAGCCCTAGCATGAACAGTGGCTGTGACCTTGCCTTTTGTTTGCCATTACACAATTCAATGGCAGTTCACTCAAACTATGCTCTCGATCAATATCCTATTAAAGCAGCACAAAAAGTCTCCATAAACTTAGTGGTTAGCTATGTTTATAAATGGAACTCGGCATAATTAGATGGTCAATAGCAGGCTCTACTAGTAATTTTAAAATGAACATCACACATTTTCCATCTGTAGAAGTCAATGGTACCTATTCCAGAGTTTTTAAAGAAAACCTCTTAAGTTATGGAATAGAAAATACTGATTGGCTTTATATATTTTTTTCACTTTGCCTGTCTAAACCACCTTATCCTGAATATGTTATGACATTGTAAATGTTTCATTTCTACTTTTAATCAACCCCTGGTGGAGGGATAAAATAATAAATATTGCCATACTCTTAGGAAGAAAAATGTCAGTCTGGCTGGTTTAATTTAGTGGGTTTCCTCTATTATAATCCAGTATAATTTCAAAATAAATACTGAAATTGAATTAATTCAGAAAGATGTTTTGCTGTATAATTTTTTTCTTTTAATTTTTTGACATATTGGGGTGAATATTTGGACAGTAAAGCTGGCAGCAAATGGAAAACACTGGTAGTAATAGAAATTTTTGTCAAACTCTATCTTTTGAATCTCAGCTCACAATATGGCCAAACATGATTTTTCTTACCCAATTCTCCCCACCCAATAGGAAAAAAAAAAAAAGCCTCCTAAAGAGAGAAGTGTCTCACCTTTATGTTCAGAATGTGCATATACCTTGTGTTCGATGTGTCCCTGGCAGTGGTATTATGACCATCACATCTGCTGAAATTAGAACCATGGTAGGAATAAGCTCGTGATATCAGCAGATCCATCAATTAATGCTATGCATGAAGGTCCCGTGTTTTCTGTTACACTCATATTGCTACAACCTTCCTGGGTAGGGCTGGCAGCAAGAGTGCTCATATTAGGATTTACGGGACCGTTTGTTCTCTGTTCTTAACTAAAATTCCTACTAAATTTACCAAATTATGAACATTTTTTATTGTAAAGATTTAACTCAGGGAGAAGCAGAAAACGTAACACCCTGTTGTACATACTAATTTGTTATTGTGATCTCTATTCGTACTTTCCTCTATTTCCAATCTTTTCTAGGTAACTTGTTGGTTATACTTCTTATGTTAATATATTATATAAATTCTATATGCAATATGGCAGCATGGTATCATAAAATAGTCTAAGATACAGAGTTTGGGATTTGGTTCTGCCACTTATTAACTATATGATTTTGGGCAATATCTAGCCCTTGTCACCTGTGCTGCCCTCATAGGTAAATCATTCATTCAGTCAGCAAAGATTTAGTATCAGCTGTGTCCTGGGCCTAAGTCTGAGTTCTGGAAATAGGAGTGTTTCAAGAATTGAGAGAATGTCAAGTATCTAATGTAGAGTAGATACTCAACAGTGGTAACTGCCATGATTGTTATTGAACAATGTCTCTCTCTCTGATCTTTCATTGTATCCTCAGAGGTGATCCTTGAGCTGGCCACACTATCAGAAAATTTATTAAAATGTGTGTGTCTGTATGCACTTTGTATGTGTCTGTGTGTATATATAAATTAAGAAGGATTGATTTTAGAATTCATGTTTTAAAAATTAGTTTATTAAAAGGACCATTCCAGTGACCCCTTCAGAATTAATAATTCTGATAAAATAAGAACATGTCAATACTAGATCTAATTTATCTACTTTAGGACATCAGAAAATTCTTGTTCTTCAAGTTTTTGGCCAAAGCCTATGTGTTTGCATTATGGTGGAATTTTTTCTTCTAGGGTACCTACCTAATGGATTATAAGGTGTTTTAAAATTCTCCATCTAACACTGACACATTAACAACTTTTTAAGCAGCTAGTCACACCTTGGTCATTTTTATCAGAGTTTTTAAAAGTAGTATTTAGTTTTATAATATTTGAAAATTTTGCTTTCTCTTAAATTATGGACATGAAAATTCTCTGTGAGTAACTGAAGCATGCTGGAAATTATTACTGACAATTTTAGTAAACCTTTATTTTTGCACTTATAAGCCTCAAATTTTTAAGAACAGATACTCATATCTCATAGATAACATTAAGAAACTAAAAGGTATTTTCGGGATTTCCAAAGCCTGATAGAAGTCCTATATTACCCCCAATAAGGCCACAAATATTATTGAGATCTTGACTAGAATATATTATCCTAGCTATCTTTTGCTGATTACAAAGACTGTTGTTGGTGACCCTACAGGCATGTTTAGGATGAGACTGTTAGAGTCTACACTCATCAAAGCCACACATAAGGTCAGATACTAGAACTGAGTTAATCCAGTGTGTAAATGATATGAATACTTATTAGGATTTTTCAATAGATAGAGGAGAAAAAATTAAACAGTTTTTTATGAGCATATTGAGAACTGTTATTGTAGATAGCTGGATTTGTAGGTTGGTGAGATGGGACTGCGTTGTTATAGTTTGGTTTCCTAGCTAATGGTCAGATCATCCCAGTACTCTCTTGGTTAAGGAGCTTATGTTTAGAAGCCCTTCTCTGGTGTATAGATCAGTCTGGTGAAAAGACTTCTTAGGCCATCAAATCCATCCCCTCTCAAGGAAGACTTAATCCCATGGCCGAGGCTGTATCAGATACTAAACGAGTACCACATTTGACCTCAACCAAAAGCTAAGGCAAGATGATACTCTAAAATGCAGAAAATCAATTTCAGTCCCAAAGGCAGAAGCCACTAATGCAGGAGATCAGTCAGCATTGCTTTCCCCACTGTGTATTGCTCTGTTAGACCAAGTGTCAAGCCCTTTATCCAGTGAAGCACTGGATGACACTTGTAACTATAAAGACCTGTAAAAACAAAGAAGAGAAGGAAGGTGATGAGATAGAGCTTTGTCAGTTAAGTGGTAGGTGATCATTATTTTTCTATTTATATCTTGTTGAATTCATTTCCCCAGTAATTTATGGCAAGGAGACTAGAAATGTGGGTTTTACCTTTGTTTTCTTTGGGCAGATACATAGAGATATCTGGGTTCAAATCCTTGCTCTTGTCTAGCTGTGTGATCTTGATCATAGTACTTAACATCACAACTAATTTTCTAATTTGCAAATAAGAATTAAACAAATACATATTTCATAGGGATGCAGCGAGAATGAAATGAGATAATTCAGGTAAAACAGCTAGCATATTGTCTGGTACATAATAAATGCTCAATAAATATTCTTAGTTATTTTTCATTAATAAGTCCATATAATTTTAGTTCAATTCAGTAAATATTTATTGCATGCATACTATATGAAACATCCTGTACTGTGTGCTGAGAAGAATACAGAAATAAGTTGAAGATAGATTCTTTCTTTATAGAGTAGATATCTAAGTTTCTTGAAACCCAAGACTAAACTTTATTTAAGGCAATAAAGTGCCTGAATACATTTATTTTACAGATTGAACCCACAATAATTATCTATCAAAGATAAACCATCTTCATGGCTCAGAGTGGGGAGGAAGATGGTATCAGTGAACTATTCCTATTTTAGTAAAAGGAAAACATTATTTTTAGAAATTCAAGTTCTTTTGTTTACCTCCTCTGATGCTGCAGACACACATATTCCATAACCTGTGCCCACAAATGTGGATGTGTGAAAACGGTGCTCTGTCTGTGTTAGCAGATGCCTTTGTGTTAGCAGATGCCTTTGATGGGGTTAAAACAGTCTGCGGGGTTTTGGCACTTAATACTACATTTCATGAAAAACATTGCTTAAATCTTATAATAGCAGGGAAGTTTATTTTCACATAGAGGGAAATCCTCACTTTAGTCCAGTGCCTTTCTTTTATGCTTCCATTCTGGAAACCCATACCCTTAGCCTTCATTTGGTCAGACTTTTCAGAAAGGAGGGGTGGAAAAAGGAGATCAGCACATGGTTTACAGTCCAGAAATCTGCTTGGCAAAGGAGTTGCTGAAGACTGTGGCGTACAAACTGCAAAGAAAGTACCTTTATGATTGATTTCCATTCAAGTTAGACTGACTGCAATGTGGTCATTTTTCTAACCCGTAACTGCTCACACTGCAGCAGTCTGCTATCTGCAGGGTGTCTGAATTATAGCAGTCTATGTCTGTGTTACCTCTTACACAAATTACTTACACTGGTTTCTTTTTCCATGCAAATTTATCAGTTCTACAGCCCCTCGTAGCCATAGTCAGGAAACTGGCCGAAAACACAAATTGATAAAATGAGTTAATTTTATTAGACTTATTTTTTTCTTTCTGAAAAGGCAGTATTCAGGAAGCATACTATAGTAAAAGGAAGATAACAAAGGAGTCGAATTTTCTTGCCATAAATTACATTCCAAGTTAATTTCGTTTAACGATGATTCCAGATTTGCTAGAGTTTTCATACCATTGTGTTTTTACAACTGCGCCTTTGATAGAAAGAAGAAGTATTTCCCATGTTCGTTCCTTTTATGCCAGTGACATGAACTTTCTTACAAGATCCTTGCCACTAGAATGCAAAACAACACAAAATTGTGCTGGGCTCATGGAACTGTGTGCTGTCGTTGGATTTAACCTGCCCCCTCCCCGCCCCTCTCCACCACTGTCATAAAGTACAAGTTTCCAAAGTTTCAGTGAGTATATAGGTTATGTAATCTGAAGAGAAATACACCTCTACCTCTTTCTTTTCTCCAATAGTTATTTTATAAGTTAAAAATTGAGTGTTAAATCCTGATAGTCTTTTTTTTGTTTTTGGTAATATTCTTCTGTTGCCAGGCAAATCTAAGGAAGGGGCAACTATGACTGTTAATCTGTAAAATGTAAACCCTACGAGGGCAGGAGTTTTTGTATGTCTTGTCCACCAATGGATCTCAGGCATCTGGAACAATGCCTAGCCCATTACAAGTACACCATAAATATTTGTTGAATTTCATTGAATGCAACCTTTCAGAAGACATGTGCCATCAGCAATAGGCTGCCCACCCCCCAGTCATTTAGTTAATGCTCTCCACTGATTCCTGTTGAACAAGTTGTAAACTCAGTGCACTGTCATCTCCTAGGCAGAGTAGCTTGAAAATTTGGGTAGAATTTTTTTTTTTGCATCATCCTCTCTTTCCAACAATGCAAGCCCAAGCAGATCGTCTCTGGTGGATGGCAGGAGTTCAATAACCACAACCTTATCCAACTACTAATGTGTTCAGAAGAGCAGGTCATTAAGATGGTTGGCTACTAAAGTAACCTCTTTCCTCCAATAGCCCACATTACTATAATGATTCCTTAATAGCAAACCATTTATTAAGAAATGACACAAAGACTACATTCTACTCATGACAGGGAAGAAGGGGGTAGGAGATAAATGACTTAGAAATAACGTCTGAAGAGACAATTTTCAAAAGTTATTCTTTTGAGAAAAACTCCTCAGTGGAACAAAATTCACAGAAAGTTCAAGCTAGAGTAATTACAGTACTACTTAGGAAAGTTGGGGACCCAGTTCTTACTACTTATATACATTTATAGATTTCTAAGTTTCATTTTGTATTGCTTTAAAGTTTGGGGGTGCAAATGGAGAGAGTAATTATTTACTCTTCTTAATTCAAAGCATATTTTTTGATCATCATCTGTGTATACAAAACTGTGGTGAGCTGTTTAGGAACACAAAAGAGGCTGCAGGATCTGTAGGATTAAAGGTCATATGATATAACTCTCTGACTTCATGAACTATGAAAATTACTTAACCTCTTTGTGCTTCAGTTCCTTCCTAGTGGTGGTGTGCAGATACAGTGGGATGGTGTGTTCAAAGACCTTAGCCTAGCATCTGGCCCCCAATAGATGCTTAATAAATGTTAGTCCTTGTTATTGTGATGGTGATAGCCAAAGCAGTAGGTGGTGATGGTGGTAGTGGTGGTGAGTTTTTATATTTATTGTAATTATTACTAGAACTATGAGGTCCAAAGAGCTTAAATGATTTAACCAAGTTACACAGGTGGTGATTGGCAGTGCTGGGACTCTAGAAGATCTCTCCCAAGTCCAGACCAGCACTTTTTCTATGCCCTAAGTTGTCTATTTTTATAGCCCTCAAAATGCAGCCAATCTGGTTGGAGGGAAAATGTTATATATGAGATAATTAAAGAATGATAGTCTATGGTCAAGTAGAAATTGTGCAAAATCAGGTTTCACAATATAAAGAAAAGATAGGAAGTGCTGTGGTTGATCCAAAACTTCCTTAACACCCCCACATTTGATTGGCAGTGGCTGCATAATCTTTGTAACACATCAGAAGGCAGTTAGTTGTTAGCTTCGGAAAAAACATGACATCCCAGGCAGACATTGGACAAGTCATTTAACCCTTGACAACTTTTACTTCCCTAATTTATAGGATCTTTCACCATTATTAGCTAAGAAACACATTGTATTGTATACATTTTATTGATACTTTGTATTTGTTCGAATAATATGATCATTGCTTATTTATGCCCTTTTATAGTACACAATTAGGAACAGGTCTTTTATACCTGTTTATTATCCTGGAAGAGGTGATAGATATGCATTGTGAAAATTCCATTTTCTTTGACAGAAAATTTTTCATTCCCTTTTGCTAGGACTCTTGAATCAACATACCAACTTGATCCCCTTCTGTGCATTCTATATGCTGTTGTCATATTTCCTCAGATTCAACAAGTGTCTTATAACTTCCCTACTTAGAAACTGTCATGGATCCCACTGATCACTCAGTTTACATCCTACCTCAAAACTTATGTACACACTTTGTCATTTGCCTAGAAACCCTCTTCTGTCTCCTTCTCTCCCTCTTTAAATCCTAACCATACTTGAAGGCTTAGCTTAAGCACCAACACTACTTGAAATCAACCCTATTTTTGATCCCATAAGCCAATATGATCTATTACTCCTTTGAACTTTCCTAATACATTCTTTGTATTTCTCCTGTGAGATTGAATACATTTGGTATTGTGTTCGATATTCAGGTGTTATTTTATCATTTCACAAGGTTATAAATCTTGTGGGGACAGTGACACTATATACCTATTACCTCAAGTTTAAGGCAAATATTATATATGAGAGTCAAGGTGGTACGGTAGGAAAAGCACAGTTTGGGGGGGTCAGACATCCTGGCTCTCATATAATCCAAGGCAAGTGATTTAACCTCATTCTGGGGCTTAGTTCCTCTCAGGGAAAAAGTACTTTCCTGAAAAGGTTGTTTTAAGGATTAACTTAGATACAATAAATGAAGTGCTTATCAAAACATGGCCCTACAGGTACTCCAAAAAGCCTGCCAAAATCCCACCTTTTGAGTTCTTAGTTAAAAGTCTCTTCCTGTTCAGATTACAGGCACTGAGAATGCCCAACCCATTTGCAGGGACACTTGTTTGGTGACCCCTACCCTGAGGTATGAGGTTTGTTCTTTAGCCATTGCAGTATTACTGAATCAGAATCTATTCCTGTGATCTGACTTTCCATGCAATACATACACACAGATAGTACTGGGAGTTGTTTCCTTACAAGACTCTTGAAGAGGGCAGAGTTTGGGTCTGTGCATTTTTAGGATTATTTAACCCAGATCGTGAAACTCAGTTTCATTTCAGAAATAAGGTTTTAAAATTCAAGACACACATAATGAGTTTGCCAAGCCCTAAAGTTACTCACCAGAAGTCCAACAGACACTTTGGGAAGAATTGCAGCGCTGCCAGGCCACCTGCTGCTATTGGCTAGATTACAGCTACAGTGTTCTAAGTGGTTCACAGGAAGTAAATATACGGGAAAGTTAAGGAACATTTCTGTGGGCTTAATTTTTTTTTTTACTGTCTCTGAGAGGTGGGCACTCCATGTTATACATATGTTTTTCTTCCTTTGCCCATTCTGGCTCCCTTGACATTTTAAAAAGAGAAGGTGAAAGACATTTCCTGGGTAGAACATGATGGGTAAAGTATTACATATAAGTGCAGCTGCATGTTTAGCAGTAATTTAGCAGAGGGCCTCAGACTGCTGCTCTCAGTGCAGTCAAGTCTGTTTCATTCACATCTTTCCCTGTCTTTCCTTCCAAGAGTGAGGAAATGGGGCTAATCAGGTTTCCTTGGTACTCAGTGGCGGCCGTCGCTCCATCCAGCTGGGACCTCAACACCATCCTGAAACTTGTGAAAAAATCTAAATCCAGACCCTTGACACTGATCAGCCTTATCCCTCTTCTTTAGTTAATGACAGGTGTGCATCTCAAAGCTCTATGAAGGCACAATCATTAAATACCTATTAAATGTCAGGCTATTAAAAGGGAGGATGGGTTATCCAGATCCATATTTGAGTAACTTTTGAGTAATCTCTTCCCATAAAATACAAAATATTATAAAATAAAAGGGGAAATAGGCAAATAAATTTAATATAAAAGTCAAATTAGGAAATGAGTACTAAAATGATTAATGTGAACTGCTTACATTCATAGTAGTCAAGACTAAGCATTACTTTTTGAACTAAAGGAACTTCTTCCATTAAAGCCTGTCATTCAAAGATGTGTTTGAATTTCAAAAAAATATGCAAATTTCCATTTTTCATTTCTTTACAGTGACTGTTTTTATATAACGGCAGTTATTATTAAGGTTTAGCCATTGCTATTAACCAAACAACTAAGTGTTTATTCTTAGAGGTCACTGTATTCTCCCATACCTTTTCTTGATTCCATTGTTTTATTATGGTGCCACAATTTCTCCAAGCAATAATCCTGGGAACATCCCATACCCTCTATTTCCCATTATTACTACATGCAAGAAGTCAACACATTTTCTTGATTTTAACTTCTAAGTAAACTTAGACCAAATTCCTCCTTTCCATCTTTTGAATTTAGACCACACTCCTGTCTTGTCTTATTTAAATTACTCCACTGGCCTCTATGGTTTCACTGATTATATTCTTCAACTGACACCACACCCTCAACTATACCTCCTCTCATGACAGGATGATGTTTTCAGATTATAAATATAAATTTAGTGGTAGTATTCTAACACTTTGTCAGTTCTCCTTTGACTAGGAATCAATTCCATTTGACCAATGCTACTGACTGCCTCCTGGTGTCAGGGCTTATACTAGATACTTGCAGTATAACCCCAACAGTCCCCAATTATAGTAGAGTGTGATAATTATATCTATTGTTTCTGCTTTTGCATAATCTTATAGAAGAAGAGATTATGTATACTTATATAGTTGTACCACTAATTTTACACAGAGTTGTTTTATAAGATTGGTAGATGTTACTTATTCATTTAAAAATACTGATTATGCAACTACTGAAAACAAGGTATTTAGACAGTCTAGGGAGAAAATACAGGAATCACATCTCACACAAGGGTCAGCTCTGAAAATCACATATGGTCAAATTGTCCTTGACAATTCCTTAAATCAGAGGTCAGCAAATTCTTCTATATAAGTATTTTCTGCTTTGTGACCCATATAGTTTCTGTTATAGCAGCTTGTCTCTGCTCTTGTAGTGTGGAAGCAGGCACAACAACTAAATAAATGGGTGTAGCTATGTTCCAGTAAAAATTTTATCTATAAAAACTACAGCTGAGACTGTAGTTTGAGGACCCTGCCCCTGTGGGATGAATATTAAAGTAAAGGCATGTACAGGGCAATTCAGAGTAAGGATAAGCCACACCTTTCTCACTGCAAGTACTTAAAAATCGGTGGCTTAGAAAGATGAATTTGCAGTTCAGAACTCCGAAATACAGATGAGTAGAAGCTATCAGGATCAGACAAAGTTAGGAAAGCCTGACAAATGTTTTGGCTCGTCATTGAAGAAAAGTTTCAGACCAAAACATGGAGGTATTTTTGTTAAAAGCATCCAAGAATGTTGCAACCTCCATGACAACTCATCATAAAAAAAATTTAAAAAAAAAAAAAAGAGAGAGCAAGAGAGAAAAGGTGAAAGGTACGTGAGAAAAAATATGTTTTTCTGGTATAGATTATTTTTATTGTCAACATTCTTTTGAGGTCAGAGTTTATTACTGATTATTTTGGATAAGCTTACCATATAAATTTTAAAATAAAATATGTTAAATGCAACAGTGAAATATACTCTCATTGGTGTTTTATTCATAGAACTTATGTGGTTTATTTTTTTCTTGTTTTATTCTAGCACCAATAGCTGCAGGAACTGGCCCCAATTTTTCTCTCTCAGATTTGGAAAGTTCTTCATACTACAGCATGAGTCCAGGAGCAATGAGGAGGTCTCTACCCAGCACATCCTCTACCAGGTAATGTGATTGATGACTCTGAAAAGGTCATGCTTCATAGTACCACACCTTGATTTTAATTCTCGGCCTGCTAGGCAATTAGTAATGTGCCGATAGCCGTGAAGGTACTAGAAAGTGAATTCAGCCTCAAAAGACTTTTAGTCTAATTGAGGAGAGAAAGCAAATTCACATGTAGCAGAAATACACACACACACACACAAACACACACACACATATCAGAGAGTAAAAACAGTGAACTAAATTTTGTGACAAAGGGTAAAAATAGTTAAAGAATACTTTATCTAAAAAGAGTGAATTGTGCTCAGGTACAAATGTTGGTTAGAGTTGGTGAGATGGAGAGGGAATGGAAAGTTATTCCGTGTGGGGTGAAGACATGAGCAAAAGCATGGGGGAAGGAAGGATAGATGATGAACATAGCATATTCTCAGGGAATTAAGAACAAGGCTACTAGGGGAAAGGGTGTATGTTTTGGGGTGTTTGGCACAAAGTTGACACTGGTGACACCAGTCCCAGTGCCCATGCTCACAGTAGACATTGCAGCTCAGTCCCAGCTCTTCTCTACTGAGCCTCCAAAGGTCTCCAAATCCAGTCTATTGGAGTTGCCCGAAGAGATAAGCCTACTTGATATCCTGATGTGAGGTTATAAAAATGAATGCAGTCTTGTAGCAGAGTGGGGCTGGATCATAAACCCATTGCATCAGGAGACCTTTAAAAAAGTAAAGCTGGGAGAGCACAAGCAGATAACGATTGCAGGGTGCTTGATCCCCTTGAGGTCACAAAGCCAAAATCAAAATGAAGCGTTTTGCAAGATCCTGTTGTCTCTAGATAACCTGGACCAGAGGGAAAGGGATTAGGCATTAAACCCACAGTATTCTTTTACAAATTGGCTTTAGCACTGGACTGTGACAACAAAGAAAAAGATGGTGCAGAACAATCTTTAATGTTTGTGTACTTTGTAGAAAAACATTGGACAAAGGCATATTCCTCTGAAAGCAAGTACCAGAGTTTTATGATTTGAAACAAAATCCAGATTATAGAAATTTTCCTTGGTAGAGACTCAGTTTTACCTTGACTTTATATATTTTAACGATCATTGCAAAAAAAAAAATCTGCTTAGTTAGCACTAATATCTTGGAAGAAACAGTTATTCTCACCAAATCCTACTATCGTCTTTCATGTTGTTTAAATGTTTCGCTTTATTCACTGTCATATCAGCTCCCCAAGAACAAAAAAGTCTGAAATCAAAAGTACATTTATAATAAAAGAATGAACACAATCGGGCACTAATACATTTTGAGGATTTTGAATGTTTGCTGATGGAAAAGACATTGTGTGTAACTGCACTCAGTCAACATGAAAAAGCTTTGCAAACACTTGTGTGCAGTGATTAATTTAAAAGTTGATGGGCTGTTTGTTTTTCTACATGTGCTGCGCATGTACCATGGACGTCCCAGAAAGTGCTCTTCACCCCATCCTTTGACTTCTCCAGCTGTTTTGTTGCCTTTTATTGTGACTCTGAGTGGAAACCTGGTTATTAATGTCAAGACAACAGGATCTTGCAAAACGGCTAATTTTTTTACATATTCTGCAAATAACTAACCCCTATAAGCAGCTAATTATAAATAACATCGGTAGTTAATAACTCAGTAATATGTTTGTTTTACTCTCATTTGGCCCTCTTAGGATGATTTTTAAAAAATTATTCTTTAAATATATAGACTCAGCAAAATTATCTGTGTACAGGTTAGAAAATGTGCCCAGAAGTATATCCCAGATCTACATACAGAAAAGTTCATCAATCAATCAATATTTGTTCATACTGTGCAAATATTAATTGGTCACCTACTCTTTGAGAGACATTGTGGTAGTTACTTAACATACCTGGTGTGATTTAATCTTCATGATAATTTTATAATATAGATAGTGTTGCTATTTTAGAGTGGATCAACCCAAAGATCAGAGAAATTAACTTGCCCAAGGTCACAGACCTAGTAAATAGCAGAGTCCACATTCAAACTCAGGTCTGTTGAAACTTAAATAACATGTTATTCTTGCACTGAATCCTCTTAAGAACGGGGCTGACTCTTTCAGTAAGGAATAATAGAACTCAAGACTCCCCGAAAAGAAGTATCTAACATCTCATCTTCTCCTGGACACTTAGCATTTGTTATCCTGAATTATTTTTACATCTTTGAGGTATGTACAGGTCATGTCTGTACTGTAAGTCCCTTAGAGGAGAGTATCTAACTCTTCCAATTCAGCAATAGACTTTGTCAAGTACCAAGGATGTTGTCTTTGGCTCTGTGGATATAAAGTCAGATAATAGGAGCTTTACAATCTAGTGGTTAGAGACTGACAAATAAATGGAAAATTTCAGTTCAAGGTACTATGGACACTTTGAAAAGAGGCATTTTACAATTTTGTGGTAAGGCTTATAGGCTTTGCACATAGTAAGAGAATAAGTACATATTTGGAATGAAGGTAATAGCCTTACCTTAATTTCTAGGTAGAGTTTTTAGGAACACAATATCAAATTCTACACACAAGAGAGAAAATGCATCACTCCTTAGAAGAGTATTTATCCTCTCTCTTCTGTAGAGATATTACTGCTACTCTCCTATTTTTTAGACTGTTTCAGTGTATTAGAAAGTCAAGAGCAAGAAATCAAAATCAATGACTAATTCATTTCTAAATTAAAAAAAGGAGCTTGATAGTCATTAATTGTAACTTTTATATCCCTTCATAGGAAACATCCCCAAATCATAAAGAGACAGTATAAAAATTGAGATAAAATATACTTTTTTATCTCAAAGAACTTTGTCAAGATAAACCAACTGTCAAGTTTGTGAAGTCAGTCAGCTTTGTTTTGGAAGCCTTCCACCTGTCTATCCTGACACTTCTGACATTTTTACTTCTGGATCTTTTTCTCTCTTCTATCCTGTACCTTTACCCTTATCTTGTGTCAACCCTTAAAAGTCCTTGTTTTCAAACTAAAGTTTCAGCTAATAACTGCAGGTTCTTTCACCTTTGGGATTGAAAAACTACATGAAGTATTTGCATTTTATTAGTGGAAACCAAGGGAATCAAAAGCTTGACAAACTCAGAAAAATATTAATAATGAGAAAATGGTAGGCGATAGAATTGGCTTTTGGGGTTGAATCTCATTGAGTAGTGACACTTAGGTGAATCCTTGTCACAAGTAGTCATATGACTCTTTCTAAGTAATGGCCCAAATCAACAGTTCGTGAGCATATGTTTTTGGCCAGACACTGTGGAAGGCACTTGAGATTAAAAGATAATATAGTCTCTTTCACTGCAGACCTCATAGTCCCTTTAGAACATACAAATCTTACCTTTTATTTGCCAGAGAACTTAAGAAAAATATTTATTTCTTTCCAACTTGTATTCTTCCAGCTTCTAAAATTATTTCAAGTGGCTTTCAATTTTGAAACACAACAGGTAACATTAAGTATTGAAAGAGAGGCTAGAAATCATATAGGAAGAAGATGGATTGTTATATTAGGAACTGGAACCAAGAGTTTTTTCTTAAGTTTACCCCAGAGTTTCCTAGTTGCCAAGGCAAGAAAGGGAAGAAAGAGGTTATACAATCTGCATTTTGTAATACAAGGGAACAATAGAAATATATTTAAAAAGATCATATTTTTCCTGGCTTTATGTATTAGTAGGATTTTTTGCATATATCCTTTTAGAAAAGACTTCTATGAGACACAGTTTTACATAAAATATGGAAGAGTTTTCAAGTTACTATTTTTCACTGAACGTCTAGGAAAGCCAAACAAAGAACATTAAATAAGCTATTAAAGGTATTTCCTTTGGGTATTAAGCTAGCACACAGCAGATATGTTGCTTTTCTGGGTTCTGGCTTTAATGAGAATAGAACTTAAAGGCTAAGAATACTGGTGTGTCGACTTTAGTAACTAGAGTTTCTTCCTTTAAATGGGGCCCTCCACATTTTCTCATTAGGATTGCTGTAATAACCTGTTTGTTTCCTGTCTTCCTGCCCCAAGTTTCCATCCCTTCTTTTCCTTTTGCTTTTCTAAACCTATCACCTGCACAATTACCAGAATGACCCTAAAATATGACTCTGATGTCACTCTGTGTTTAGGCTTTTGCAGGGAGTTTCCACTGCTTGTAGGATAAAGTCCAGACACACAATATCTCTGTAACCTTCATCACCCGCCTTTTGCTGTGCTCCTCCTTTAACTTCAGCCATACCAAACATGTGGCAGCCCTCTACACATGTCACACTTTACTCATGATGTTGTTTCTACCTGAGATTCACCTCTCTCCAGGGAGTGATGTTCAAAATACCCGATAACCTGAATGACACAAGCATACCAATTAGAGCTTAGGCTCAGCTCTGAAATACCCTTGATGTGCCAGACATTAACCCTTTAGGTTTTGGCTCATGAGGCTGTCCTGGGGCAAACAATGAGTGGCTAGGTTGGGAGAAACTTATGGGGCTTCAGACACTTTATCAGTTGATAATAAAGTATTTTAATATATTAAAATTCAAACTGGCTGCCTGAGTGGCGCATCAGCTAAATAACAGCCCATTTCTGCCCTGTCCTTCTCTCTGCTCCATCTTATTGACACTCATTCTTACAGTCAGGAATCATTTCCTCTGGGAACCTTTTTCTAACCTCCCATGTGCATCAGTATTTCCTTTCTCCAACAACCCGTTATATCCTATATGTGGTTTTATTGTAATACCTGTATTTCCATTTCACACAAGTTGAATAACATGTCTTCACTCTGTCTTCATCCCCTAGACTATAAGCCCCATGGAGCCAGGGGCCATGTCTAATACATCTCTGTATCCCAGCATTTAGCACATCACCTGGCATATAAGAGGTATACAGTAAGAGTTTGATGAATGAAAATGTATTTAAAATTCTGTACCCTGACATATGAGGAAGAGATTTCCCAACAAGTGTTCCCACTAGGTATGAAATCTACCCATTCTGATATGTTAGTGACATAATCGGTTAATACACAACAGCATTAGCAACATGAAGTTTCACTACCTGTTACCTTTTACGTTCTCTTCCTGAAGTCTCAAATCAGGAGAAAAAAAAAATTCAGTCCTATTACTGGAGCAAATGGAAACATTGTGGAAATGTCTCAACCATACCCCCCCAAAAATAAAAAAAAATAAAAATTTTTACAGTGATGGAATAGAACTTCATTTTGGTAATCTGTTTGTAGAGGAAGGACATAAAAGTCATGGGTCACTCTTTTTCCATGTCACTCATTGTCACAGGGAAATACAGACCTTCCTCCCATTTTTGTCTCTTTTGTTCACTGTCTTATCTCTAGTGTCTAGATCAGTACCTGGACTACTGTAGCTGTGCAGTAAATATTTTTTGAATGACCAGATCCAAGTAGAAGATGAGAAAACATGGCAAAAAACAAAACAAAACAAAACAAAGCAAAAAAACAATCCAAGCTTTTCTTGAAGGGTCATGCACCCTGGTTTTTATCCTTTCCGGGGTGCCCAAAGGGACTACTGACCTGATGACTAGGGAAATTGCCAGTGGCTACATCCCAGCAATAGCATGTGGAAATATGAAATGTGGATTTACTATCAATACTTCCAGGTGGGGACAGGAGTGGGAGCCAGACACCAGTTCCTCAAAGGAATGAGGAACAGGATGTGGCAACAGCAGCAACTTGAGTGACAATAAAAATCAAACCCAGACATTTGGAAGAACACAGGTCCATGACAATGTTCCATATCCAGTGATCATGAAACTGAACAAGAACCTAAAAGAGTCCCAGTCACTTCCTCTCTTGGCTTTCTTTCAACCAAAGGTGCAATGTCCAAGAGAAAGGTGGTTTGGATTACCTTTAAACATGCACCTGTGTGTTATTTCAGCTCCACAAAGCGCCTCAAGTCTGTGGAGGATGAAATGGACAGTCCTGGCGAAGAGCCATTTTACACAGGTCAAGGGCGCTCCCCAGGAAGTGGCAGTCAGTCAAGCGGATGGCATGAAGTGGAGCCAGGTAAGCAGTGGGCAAGTGGGCAAGTGGCTAACCCTGCAAAATCTACATGTGCATGGGGGGCCCACACTGTGCATTAAAGTGAAGAGAGCAAGCTCAAAGCAGTTGACTTTTTGACTTTTCACCATGAGGACTTGTTTGTATGTGGCTGCTCTATTTATAAAAGGGTAGCAGTGAAAAGCAGCAATTCAACTGAAATGAAAGACTGGTAAGAATGGTACGTGATTTTCTACTCTGACATATTTTCACCTACACTGCAAATCAGCATTCCGTTTGCTTTTGCTATTGTTATACTAACTGCCTTTTGGGTTTGGCTTTTTGAATTGTCTTTTAATAATCAAAATAAAAGTATCAACTTTTTCAACTGGATGGATAACATTAGAAAGGGGAATGGATTTCCTGTGTTATAGTTTATATAGTACTTGGATTTTTATATAATGTGAAACTTTAAAATATTCTTTTTCTATTACTGGATATCATTATGATTATTTTTCTATTTAAATGGAACAGTGGTATTTATGTCCATCTTTACTGAATTAAGCAAATGATGACTTCTAATCTCACCTCCCAGGGTAGTCTAGTCTTGGCTCTGGAATTTTGAAAATAATGTGAATAATTCTGATAGCAGAAGCTTTTTTGAAGTCTTTCTCCATGTCTGACCTCCACCTGGACAAAGGGAATCTTCTGCAGTGCCTTTCCCAGTATGCAGGGTCCAGCAGGTAAAGAGGATTAAAGTGTGGGCTTTGGAATCAGAGGTGCAGAATGTAATCCTGGCTCCAGCTCCTGACGGCTGTGTAATTATGGGCAAATTGTGTAACCTCTTTGAGCCCCTGTTCCTGCTTTTATAATCTGTCAGGAACAATAGCAGTTTCGATGCTGTTGAGAACTAAGTGAGGTAACATACATAAACGACCTAGGAATTATACCCAGTACAGAGTTAAGATTGAAAAAAATATTTTCTGACCATTCTCTCTGACCCATGCCTCTGAGTAATTTCCTGCAGGAACAGATGAGCACCAAGAAAATCTGAGAACTAACCCCTTCATCTTCAAATCTTAATTCCTTTCTCTCCTCCCTAACATCAAAAGACAATGCTTAGAGGGTGTGACTATAAAGGGATAGTATGAGGGAGATTATTGGGGTGATAGAACTGTTCTATATCCTGATCGTGGTAGTGGTTACAGGAACCTGTGCATATGTTAACATTCACAGAAATGTATACCTTCCACCTCCCTTACCTGCCCCCAGGGAGTTTTACTGTATGATAATTCAAAACAAAACAAAACCTCAGGCCCCACTGGCTGAGTCCTTTATCTTGCTCCTTTTACTAAAATACAGAAATTTCACTTAGACTTGCTTAATATACCTAATCTTCTCACTCAGTTCATCATTTATTTATTCATTCACTCATTCAGCAGTCTTCATTGGGAACTTTCTCTGGATGAAATGCGATGACTGGTTCTGGGAACTTGGGGATGAATGAGAAGGCTATGGATCCTGCTTTCAAGGACTTCACAACCAGGGGTGGGAAACAGACACATAAGAAGCACATGATACAGTGAGATGAGAAGTGCAAGAATGGGGATATTAGCCTCTGTGCCACCTTTTTCTGTTTTTACCAACACAGCACTCAAGATGTGGTGGGTCTTCTATAAAGGTCATACATCAGCTCCACTCTACACAGTTCGCCTAAAGTAGCTAAGAAATAAAACCAGGCCTAAATGAAAATGAAAATGCTGACTCCTTATTGCCACTAACTGCATCATCAGCACGACCTCAGTATAGTGCCAATGAAAAGTTTATGTGCTATTAAAAAATTAAAAGATGTAAAACTTTTTCAGATCCATCTTAAAAGGCTGGTTGGAGCCCTAGCCAGTTTATCTGCTTCAGTGAAAATGAGAATCAAAATATGCAGGTTTGGTACATTTGTGCTTGCGTATGGTGCTGATATAGTTTTAGGTATCTCAAAGCTATTTTTATTGTGCTGATATACACGAAGCTCCTTCACCATGAGACTGTTCTTTGGGTCCTTAAGTAGATGGCTTTGGGGCATATTTGAGAGTAGTGAGGTTGGTTGAATATAGAGTACTTTAAGCTAGTAACTCTTACTCAGGGTAATTATTTCTCAATCAGCATGTTACATAAAGACTAAATAATCATGAACTTTAATGTCTGAATACCCAAATTCTCTGTACTCATTAAATAACTAAAGTTTAATGGCTGAATCCTTTTGAGAGGAGAGAGAGATTAGATAAGTGATAGGTAGGTAGATAGGTAGGTAGGTAGATAGATAGATAGATAGATAGATAGATAGATAGATAGATAGATAGATAGATAGATTATACCATAAGATAGAATATACCACAGTTCACACACACACACACACACACACACACATTGACTAGACGGATTCTTCATTCTCTATCCCTATGTCATTAACAGAAAAATGCAGTTTCGTGGTATATGTATGTGAGGGGTGAGGGAACAGTGGATAAATTTACATTTGGCCACATTCAGCATAGAAAGTCATAATTGAAACGGGGCCTGAGGGGACATTAAATCTCAACCAAAGGATGTTATACACGTTCATGGTGACTTTGGTGTCATTAACTCACACCAGCCATTTTAAATGGATAATTTATGCTGCCAGATGGTCCTTTTGGGGGATTTTCCATCTAGCCCAATCCCCTTTTTGGCACAGGGAACATCCTTATGTTGTTCCCACACTGGTCGGGGCCTCTATGGCTTTTCCCCAGGAATACAGTTCATTGAGTGGGAGGCTTTTAGTGGTTCACTCATGTAAATTACCTTCAGAGCATGTTGGGAGTTATGTACATCTGAACACTCCAGCAGCCTCTCGGTTGCCTATATTTGGGATAATTCTCTCAAACATGTCCTAAAGGATACTTTGTTTATGCCTCAGATGTGACACAGGGAGCAAAGCCTGTACTTACTCCTCACTCAGAGAGCTTTGCATCTGTTTACCTGCCCTCAAATGCTTTTCCAGGACTCCCCAGCCAAAAGAGGGACGAAGGTTGCCAGAAGAGACAAATTTCCTTGAGCAACAGGAAGGCTTTGGAAAGTAAAACAAACCAGACATGCAGTAAATTACATGGGCTCTTTCAAATGTCTTTTGTAGTATCCTGTTCCCCATTAGTTTATCTCAGCACTTTTAGTGCACAGCTCTTATTATCTAGGAAGAAGGGCATAGGAGATTAAAGATGATGTTAGTTTAAAAACATCAGACGACCTCACGCTAACTTTTGCTTCTCTTACAATGCTGCATTTGTTCCCTCCACTTAGTTTCGTTTTCCCGTTATCTCAAAACTGGGTTAGATTCGAAGCTTTGAAGCTAATCACGCCCTGATGAAATGAATCCTATGAAATTCTATCAAGCAAAAATGCACATGCCATCAACTGTTGTTTATTTATACAAATGAAATATTGCAGAGAAACTGATAATACAAATAAAGAGGAAGGAAACCAACAGGCGCCTACATTGGGTCAGACACTGGGCAGGGTGCTTTCACATATATAGTAAAAATTATAGTTATAATTATTTGAGTACCTACTGGGTATCAGGTGTCTTTTTATAAATTACACTTCTCTAAAATATGCAAGATAGAATGATTCTGCCTCAGTAGAGATGAAAACTGAGAATTATAATTCAGAATCCAGTCTTCAACTTAAATCTGATTTCAGAATATAAGTCTTCTACATTCAATAACCTCTTTTGTCATAAACATTTATGCCTGTTTTTTAAGTTTTCATGTCTTGGGCGCTTATTTAAATTAAAAACATAATTAAAAATAATAATAATTAATCAGAATGACCTGGAAAACCCCCCAATTTCCTTATCCCAAGTTCTTATTATATAACATAGGCTGGGGAAGGGATGTGGGCTATGAAATACACATAGGATATGATATATAAGCAAATAGTATTAACTGTTAACAAAGTGAAATATCTATCATTTTTGCCCATAAAATCAAATAATCTTCAGCGTTCAAATCTGTGTTTAAATAATAGCTCATCAGAGAGAGAGGCTCCCAGTAATCTGAAATAGCTGCTGAGGCTCTTCTGTCATTTCATAATTCATAATTCTGCTTCTCTTTCTTCATACCACTATCTACTATTAGTGACTGCTTTATCCCTCTGGAATATACACTTCATGAGCAGTGGGACTTAGTCTGTCTTTTCTATAGACTAAGCATCCATAATAAGAGTCTCTGGCACATGATGGGTACGAAAGGAAGGAAGGAAGGAAGGAAGGAAGGAAGGAAGGAAGGAAGGAAGGAAGGAAGGAAGGAAGGAAGGAAGGAAGGAAGGAAGGAAGGAAGGAAGGAAGGAAGGAAGGAAGGAAGGAAGGAAGGAAGGAAGGAAGGAAGGAAGGAAGGAGGGAGGGAAGGAGGGAAGAAGAGAAGGAGAGAGAGAGAAAGAGAGAGATAGAAAGAAAGAAAGAAAGAATGAATGAATGAATAAATGAATGAATGGAGCCTATAAAGCAGAGAAAATTGGGCACTTTTAATAAATCTGAAAGCAAAATTTGCTACCAGTAGTTCTCTCAGAACTGATATTTGCTATAGTCTCAATCTATAGGCTGTTATTCAGTCAAATTCAATTATTAACAAGTAGTAAGCAAAACTATTGCTAAAGGCTCAGCCAAGAGCCCCACGGACAAGTAGTAGTGTATGAAATTTTATTACAAGTATCCCTTGACTTAAACAGTTTTTAAAGTAAATCAGGCGTCATGGATTATTGAGCTGCATAACTTCCTGAATTTGAAACTGCACCTGTATTAACCACATACATACTGTCAGTTTCAGCAGAAGTAAAGATAATTTTTTATTGTGAAAGAATATGAAATTATAGGACTTTTCAGTGAAATTTAATATGTTTTTGAAAACAGGAGAGGCTACTTAAGTTTTTTCTTACAAAAAATATTTAAAATTCTATCATGTCTTCAATTATACTATAATTGTAAAACCTTATTAACAGACACAATTACATTAGCTGAGATGCTAAATATGCTAAATGGTTCAGTGAAAAGTTTTTAAGTCAAATTTGGTAAGTGGTATGTTTAGCTGTAGTTATTTTCTTAAAAATTTTTAGAGATAAACTTCTTGTGGAGATGAACTTCTTCCCAAAGACTTAGTAGTCCTCACTTTTGAAGGTCAAAATTAAGCACTATAATGGTCTGCTGTGTGTTCTTATCACAATTATTAAATAAATAAACAAATACATTTATTTTAAAGGCATTTGTAGAAAAATATTTTGGTAAGCATCTGGTCAACCCACAGCCCAGGACATTTAGAACTAGAGTTCAGTGTCATTACTACTAGAAGCACAGTTGGATTTTTGCAGACTTATGTTAGTGCATTGTAATTTTAAATATCTCATATCAGATTCACTTGGATTCTCAACTCTACTGGTTCTAATTTGACTGCCAACAATCATTCATCAATTGTAGGAGTGGGAGAAGTTTACCAACTTAAACTAGTAGCTCAGATGCATAGGAGGAGGCCTATTATCGATGCCATATAAAGGCAGTAGACTGGTAAGAATAGTACATTGATCAGAGGACACTCTGCTGCACTGGCATATATTAGAGAAAATTATTAAATCTCCCACAATCTCCTGCTGTAATAGGAATAGTCACTGTTACAGAACGCTGCCATAGGATCAATGTCTAGGCATTTCTTTTGCATTTATGGAGCAGTGGGAAAGCAGCATTATGTGACAACGTTGTCTTCCATTATCTCTTTAATATTGGCACCTGCTCATTAGAGACTGCCACACTGGGGAGAACCAGTACAATAAGAAGGGCCTGGTCTTTAGTGTCCTCCTTTATCAGAGAAATTTCATCCAAATGAGGGATTCTGATAGGAAAGCTATATTACAAAATGAGTACTCTAACCACCCTCAAAAATGTCCTTATCTTCATTCTCAAGGTTATTTTTTAATGCCAAAAAGGGGACCTAAAACAATCTATTGTAATTGGAATCTAAAAGGCTACCTATTAGAAGAAAAGAAGTAATCTTTCCACACACATATGCATATGCTTTATATATATATTTGTCATACACATATATATGATAAGGCATGGTCAAAGGTTGTTGAATTCCCGAAGCCTATTATAGTACCTGGCACATGGTATTCAATCGATATTTGTTGAATAAATAAATAAATAATAAGATGGAGACCACACATGTCTCATCTTGTCTTCTGAGTAGGGCAAAGTGCTCAGGGAGCAGAGTGCTGCATACATTTGTTGAGTGAATGAACATAGCTCCACTTGTATCAGGGAGCCCAGATGCACATTTTTGTGAATACAGACGCTCCCAGGAAAACAGATGCTGCATTTCAGCTGGTCTTGTCTGAATAAATAAATTACCCCAAATCTTCACATTTTTAATTTTATATTTGAAAATGAGGGGGTGTGAATATTCTAGAAGAAAGAAAATAAAGTAGCTTACATCTTAGGTTTATATGTGAAAACTTCCTTCTTGCCCTGTTCCTGTCACGATCTTCAGCATAGCCTTGGTGGCTTAGGTAGGCAGCAAAGGGCTGGCTCATCATATGGCCTTATTTAGCATGTTCCAAAGAGGGATTTTTAAAGCATATTTTATTCCATCCACAACAGTCTTCATAGGCTTGCTAGGAAGGCAGAAAATAAGAAAGAAATAGAATAAACATATTATAAAGAGGAAGGGGTACAAATTAAGAATCCAAACTCTACAATTCTTGTACTTTGCCATAAACAAGCCTGTGATTTTTAGCAAACTACTTACCTGAATTTTCATTTCCTCATGTGTAAACATTGGAGACAATAAAATAGCTCAGCCTTCCTAACTCATAGCTTTCTGAAACTCAAATGAGATGATAAAAACAGGAGCTATCATTTTAAGCACAAGCTGCATATAAGGTACTGTGCATGGCAGTATATAACATATAACATACCTTATACAAACAGTATTTTTAACATATATTAAGTACAGTATATGCAATAAACCATAAAGCTTTCTACAAATATTATATATCCCTTTTTTGGTAAATACTTTGAAAACTCTGAAATGCTATGTAACATGCTATGAAATTAAATTGAAAACATATTGTACATACCTGTGTCTATTATATACAAGATGATTAAAGGAAAAATAAATAACCCAGTGAAAGAAAGAGGGATAGCTGTTTTTACATATACCCACTGGCTCTAATACGAAGTATCACATACGCTAAGAATCATGCAGATTAAGAGTGAGTTGTTGGCTTAGACCACAATCCTCTGCCGCAACTGTTTCAAAGAACTGGTGCAATAGCCATTGCGTTATTAAAGGAGCATCAGCAAATACTGGTCCCCGATTCTTCCCCTTTTCATAATATCAGTCTTATCTTCATTTCTGAGAAGTGTACAGAAAACCCATGTGCTAGGAAACCCCGAGGAAGTGCACACGGCAATGCCATCTTGCTCCAGGAAAAGAAATATCTGCACCCATGGATTCATATCTCAGTGTTCTGACTTGTGGGTAAGGAAATTGGGCCGAATCTGAGCAAATATTTACTTGGAAACAAACAGAGTAAACAAAATTTTTCTGAATTGAGATTAAATTTGCCAAAGGGGAAAGTAACCAGAAAGTATAGTTGGAAAAAGAGAAACAAAAAAATGTAAGTAGATGAATGGACGGAATGATCCACACCTACATACGTACACACACACATACACACACATACATACATACATACATAAAGTCAGACTTATCTAAAAGTTTGCTGTGTTGATTTTTCTGTATCTAATAAATTATATTTATCTTATAAATATTATTAAATATTTGTAGAACTCAAACAGAAGGCAGTTTTAGCCTCTGATATAAAGAGAAAAAATACTTCTTTAGTGTTCTTACACCTTCTGTTCTGTGAGCACAATGTAGAGATTTCATACACTCAAGTAATACCACAATTTGATTAACAGTAAAAAGTAAATTTTCTTATATTTTTTCATTTGGAATGCTGCTTAAACTTTAGATATGTGTGTTTTATAAGTAATAGTTAATGTTCATTGAGTACTTACAATGTTCATACATTGTTCTAAGCTTTATATATGTATATATAACTATGTATTATATGTAACTATATACGGCTTTTTAATATTGTTATATTTACATATACATATACATATAAATGTGTCTATATGTGTGTATGTACTATACATTTGTTTAATTTGTAAAAAAAAAAAGATACAGATAGCTAATAATGCTATTTGCAGACTGATTTCCCTCTCATGTGTTTTTCTGTTTTTCCTACATACTGATGATTCTATTTAAATATTTAATCAAGTATAATACCATCAGTTTATATGAGAATGAAGTTCTGTCTTTTTGGGGTCATCAGTTTATAGTAAAACAGTTTTTTAATTCTTGAGAATAATGGGCTTTCTATGGGACGAGGGGGAGAAGGGGAAGAAAGACGTCTGCAGACTCAAGCAGCTCTCAGGAGTCAATAGCGTTTCCGCCCATGCTGTGCAGCAGTTTCTGATTCGACTGTGCACAGCCCAGTTGCTTTCCTGCTCGACAGAGGATTACAGTAATGCCTATTTATCCAAGTTTGTCTGTCCAAAGATTTCGAATGCATCATAAACTTATCAAGTAATCAAAGACATGGCAACTATTTCAAGATGATGGGTGAATTACACCCTAGAAGATTACGAGAAATGCTCACATTGGCATAGTAAATCAGGGGCTTCTTCTTGATGGGTTCCTGAGCAACACACCAAGCATGCAAATGGAGAGGGTTCTCTCCAGCCCTGAGTCACAAACCATGTCTCTCAAGTAAGAGAAAACTTCGGGAATAAGAAAGTCACTTTATTTCAAAGCACCTCTTAAACTTGATGAAAAATTAAACTGCAATAGAATGACAGAACCCACTGAAATACAGTTAATAGGCTTGCCTCTTCAGAATAAGGTATTACTGAACTCCCTTTCTTAACAATTAAAACTCCCTGTGAAACTTTTGGATTTTTGAATACTGAGTTACTTTGGTTTCTGGTTCTCTGGTCTGTTTGGAGTGAGAAATTCTGTGCTTGTGAGCTAGCGCCTTCGGCCCAGCTGTGGAAAACAGGCTTTATAGACAGCTGTGAATGTTTGGCATTTGTTCAGATAATACACCAGCTCTCCCAGCTTTTAATGTGGTCCAAACATCTTATTGTCCTTCATTTTGAAGGCACATTCCAATCTCTAGGGATTTTTTTTACTTTGTATGTCATGAGAGGTAAAGTTTTCACGTGCATCATTGGAAATGCACTCAAGTCATTAGAAATTTGAAGAATGGCAACCCAATATCCATTTCTAATTTGAAGTGTCCTCTGTAGTACCAGATTATTCTACCATGTTAGCTATCCCAACCCAGAAATCACTTCACTGTGATTAGCTTCCAACATTCATAAATTATAGGATATCATGATTACTTACAACTTAATGCTAGTCAGAATTTGCCATCTGCCTTTCAGCCATTTCATGAACCTGACTGAAAGGGGGTTTATCAAAATGGCTGTGCAACATCTTTCAGGTCTTAACTCTCTTTAGGGACTTATATAAGCAGAATTTCATGTTCTAATGTCAAGATACATGTGTAAGGATTAAAAGTAGTAGTATGGGATGCATAAAAACGATTTTTAGGCCAGTTATTCTTTGATATTTATCACTTCATAGTGGTGACACCTGCTTCTAATTTTAAGAGTTCTTTTTTCAGTGGGTGATTTTTTTTTTTTTCAGAAAAAGAAATCTTATCCTCAAACAACTCAACTGGTAATTTTTCTCCTTTTGATGTGCTTGATATTTTTATGAGTTTGTCCATCAGCATTGAAGTCTTAACATGCCTTTAGTTTTTAAAAGAACTTTGAAATACATAATCATTATATTGGATCACATAAATTTAAGTCCTAGACACACATTTGGAGACTTTTGCAGTGATATAATTTATCAAATGTCATTATCTGCTACTTGGACTACTTGATAGTTGTCTTAAGTTGACTAAAGCCAGAGAAATAAATTCTGCCTTGCAGAAGTAGTTCAGTAACTTACATTCAATATCCACATTTGGTTGTTTTTCACAGTTAAGGACAGGCTTTGTGACAGTTGTCATTTAGGGTTTAGTAAGTCTCTTTAGATACATATGGACATAGTCTTTTGGTTTTGGAGTAACCAGCCTATTATGCAAACCTAACATAGTCTACTCTTTTGTTTTTATCTTATATAAACACCTTCTCCCAATAGGTTCTGGATGAAGTTAATTACATGAGTAGAAAAAATTGCAAAAGATGATATATTGCTAGTAACCAGTTCTGATTGGCCTGCGGGGAGTTGTCTGTATAAAATTGGATCCTGTGTTGGGTTCCAAAAAGAGGTGTGAAAATGAAGGAGAAGTGATAAATCATGACTCCAGAGAAAATGTTGGCTACAAGTACTTAGTTTAAGTGAAAACCAACCTTTAGGATTTGAACAAAGAAGACAAGGAGGAAAAAAACGGTGAATTGTTAACTCTGATATAAAAGCATTATGTGGATCAAGTTTCACCAAACTTTCATGACACTATCCACAAAGGCAGTGACTGAATGGAACTAATTTACTTAATTGATATGAAAAGCTTTGCTAAGCATTTACCCTTAGTGTCAGATAAGTAATTTTCAATATAATATATCCAAGATATGGAGACAGTTTAAAAAAACCACGATTTTTAATAATTGCACTCATAAGTAAACGGATCTATCATTACATTGTCACAAAGGATGACAGTGAGCAGAAACATCCTGCTAATCCCTCTCAGATAAGTATTCAACATAATTAGACACTGTCTCTTCTGTTCAGTATAGCATTAATCAGAAGTGCAACTTTACACAGAAATCTTTTTTCTGGCATGCCATTGTTTAAAAAAAAAACTATGTTGTCAGATACTGGGCTTCAGAAAATGACCCATGTAGTTGTGTATAGTTATTTCCCTTTTTATTTCTTGTTGTAATAGTGCTTGATAATAATATGGTCCTTTTGCATCTACAAAACTGCATTTAAAGTAAGTGGTTCATTTTGTTTTGCAAACTATCAGAATAATGAACTACTTGAAGTATTAGTAAGCTTTGAAATGACTCATTGGCTCATCTGTCTAAAACGAAGGCATAACTCTTTTAGAGAGAGATTTTCTGAAAAGGAAAAGGCGAGACGTTTTCTGCATTAAATAAGAGCTTAAGAGACAACCTCTTTCTGTGAAAAATTTCATGTTAAAATGATGAAATGTGTTGCCCCCTTCCAGCATCCACAGGCATTGCCTTTAAAAAATCCATTTCCTTTTACTTCTAGCTTCGATTCTGAGCTACTGCATAGTTGTAAAGTGGTATCAGCTCAGTGTATTGCATAACTCTATCTTCCCACTTTCTCAGCGACTCAAAGGCCTTTGATGGCAAAGAATAGGGTTATTGAAGGATGACAGGCACGTTTCACTAAGTAACAGGTGGAGGTCAAAGTAGTTTATTTGTGGGGATGAACAGAGTGCAGGGATGGAAAAATCAAATGCTTTGCCATAATAAGGTTTAGCAAGAAAATGCTGACTACACTAAGCTTAGAATCTAGCTGACATAACCTTTTCTAGTTTCCACTACTTTATTTCACAGTTCAAGCAATTTGAAGAGGCCTAAAATTATATTTCTTTTTTCTCCCATGCAGTGTTTCAATCAGTTTCAAATTTTACTTTAAAGTAAAGGGTGCTCTGCTTGTATCCAAGGAACACTGGGACTAATAGGTACCCAGTGAAGGTGTATCTGAGACATGGGTCATCAAAAACTACACATCTCTATAAATTAAATTTTAACAGTAGGACACTTAAATCCAAACTTTCAATCATGTTTGAACTGACAGAAGTGGGCATACTTTAATAAGCACTTCTCATCATTAAAATTAGTATTATAGGTGAGGGAAAGTATAAGGATGTTTATCAAGCTCAAACACTGAGTTACCCCTAGCTCGTTGGAAATGGGGAGGAAAGAGCATTTGGATTTTTCTCCCCCTCTTTATACAATTCTGTATTTTTATAGTGCATATGTTTTGCTTATATAACTTAGAAAAGGGCCAAACATGCTGCAAAAAATAAAAAAGTAAGATTACCTGCTGCTCTATAGCAGAAACAAAAAAGTGAAGTTATTTGGTGATATATAGACCAGAGTTATCTAATAGAACTTTCTGCAGTATGCAAATGTTCTATATCTACATTGTCCGATACTGTAACAACTAGCCAAATGTGGCTATGGAACACTTGAGATGTGGCTGTGCTGAGCAACTGAAGTTTTAAATTCATTTAATTTTAATTAATTAAAATTTAAGTAGCCACATGTGGTTAGTAGCTGCCATATTAGACAAGGCAAAAATAAACCACATATATGTATGATTGCGTTTTTTACTTTTCAACTGAGTGTCTAGGCAGAATGAATAAAACATTTATGCTATATTATACTGTATTTATTTTTCATGCAAAGGAAGTAATTTGGTTTTCTCAATAATTCCTTCTTTATTTTCAGTCCTCTGTGAATGGGTGTGATTACTGTGTTGAGCCAAAATCAATCCTTCTTTGAACACATGGGAGGATAGGAAGGCTTGGGGGAAGATGAGATGGGTGGAGAATCTCTAACTTGAAAGTATAGGGAGCATGAAACACAATTTTTAAAAATTTCAGTCCTGACACTGGTGTGTCTGTATTTACCCTGAAAGGAGAGGAAATCCCCTTAAAAAATCAAGAGACTTTATTGTTGGCCCAGGAACCAGATTTTTCTGACCTATTCCTTGTGTCTATTCTTTACTCTCTCTGGTTGTAAATTTTTACTCATAAATGAACATTTGTACTACATTAGAGAATTCATCATTTCTTTTTTCCTGAATAATCCATATGATTTTTACTCCATTCTCCCATTTTTAAAAATTGAAGAAATCACTTGTATCTCCAAGCCTTTTAAATTATTTGAACTTCTTTATGATGTGGGGGTCCTTTTAGTTCATTTTAAATGGTTGCCTACAGAGTAAGAAGGATAAACCTTAGAAGCTATATTAGCTTTCATTTTATTCTCCCCACCATAAAAATGATTTTAAAACATTTTTATTCACTGAAAAGGTTAAAAGTCAAAATAGTCTGAATGTTTTACCTTTCTTTTTTATTTCGAGTGTGTTCATCATCGAGTGTGTTCAATAAATTACATTAGAATGGACCCTAATGGAATTTATCATTCAGACACAAATCTAAGATGAGTGCAGTATCCTGGACTACCTCCTCATATCATGTAGCATGTGTTTATACCTACAGAAACAGAGTGGTCTTTTAACTGTGAGATTAATCTATCCAGTCACAGCCTTTCTTTAGGATCACAGTTGGAGATGATCTCATCACAAGGTGCAGCTGAAACTGTCCTAGGATGGTCCCGTCCTTGCCTGTAGGACAGCTGTTAGAAAGTGCATCTGGAAGAGATGAGTCTGAGCATAAATTTGGATGACTGGTGCTGAGTACCAGTACCATATTTTGGTAACATATTTTGGTACTGGTACTCAGCCTTCATCCTGTGCTTGAGAAATGGCACTGAAATTTATGCTGCACCCTTAGTTTGATAGACACGATCAGAGTATCTATTCCCCACACTCAGACCTGGAGGTTTAGGGGAATCTGAATGCCTAAATGTAAAAAGATCCGTCACGGTAGCAGTTAGCACATCATTTAAGCTGAACAAACTACTTAAGTGTCATTAATGAGCTCTGTTTTAAACCAGCTCATTATTGGCTTATATCAGTAAGATAGATAAATAATCAGAACTTTTTTCAGAAATAGGCATCTTGGAGTAGTACAATGAACGGAGGGAGAGCTTTGAGCTGCTGGATGCAAAACCTGGCTCCTCTGTGTACTAACTGTGTGACCTCTCATATTCTTCGAGACTTCTCTCCCTTAATTATCTTTTTTTTGAGTCATTGCTTTCAGCCCATCTGCTGAACCATTCCCAGCAACAGGCAAGCATACTTTCCTATTTCCCTTCTTCAGAAAACTCTGCCTTACTTCCATCCATGTCCTATCTATAGCTACTATCCTATTTTTCTGCTTCCTTCTACAGACTAATTTCATTACAAAGTTGACTTACACCCATTTTTCCTACTTCTGTACCTCTCATTGATTTCGTAAACTATTCTAACCTATCTTCTATGTGCCTCACTTTCCTGGAGCTCGTATATTCTCATACATGGCCTCTCAATAGTGTTCAATTCACTCAACCACAACCTTCTTGAAATATTTCTTAGTTTATATAAAACTACACTTTCCCATGAGTTAAATGCCCCAGTTTAGTTGCCTATGTTGACACTGACTTTAATAGCTCAGAGGCCTCCCTTGATGTCAAGATTTACTGAATTCTAAATACCTGTGTGTTAGACTTTACCTAAGATTCAGTGAAATATTACTGCATTATAATATACACTAGGTTTGGGGGATATCAATGACTCTAAAAGAAGAATTTTGATGCTTTCTGCTAATGTTTTCAGGAGGCTTTATAGAGAAAACAGCTTACTGAATAGGAAGAGGCCTAATGTAAATATTAAAATATGTATTTATTTTATAATGTGACATCTTTAGGTTATTAACTTCTTCTAAATCAATGTGATATTTATTTTTTTGGAAGTTCTTTGTTAGAATTACTGATAATACATTCAGTATGTTTAATAAAATCCTAATTTACCACTACTGAGGCCAAAAAAAACCTTAGTATTCTTAGTATTACCTCAGAATTGTTTTTGTATTTTGCAGATTTTTTCACAGCCAATATAACTTTTCTTTGAATTTTTTCTTAGAATAACCAAATTATAAACTTCAGCTATCAATAAATATACTTTATTGACTTAAATAGGATACTTCTTACAGTATACAAGGGGAACTACATGAGGGAGTGTGTGATGTTTTACAAAACGTATAAGCTTTAGTAGAGACCTAGGTCTGAAATACCATGTAATAGCTATATGATCTTGAGCAAGTTGCTTAGCCTCTTTTGATATCTAGATTCTTCAACATTAAGTTATAAGTAGGCAGGATAATAATACCTATTTACCCGAGATTGAAAAGTAAGGATCAGCGATATATGTAAATTCAACATTTATCTCATAATTAAAGAATGAGATTGTAAACACATTTGGGTAGTAATACATTTTGAGGATTTTTGAATGTTTATTTATGGAAAAGACAGTGTGTGTAACTGCACTCAGTCAACATGAAAAAGCATCTATCTCTTATAAGGGGATATATCTCTTATCTCCTTATCCACAGGAGATACATTCAAAGGCCCCCATTGGATACCTAAAACCATAGATAGTACTGCATTCTATATATACTGATTTTTCCTATATGTACATACCTATGATAAACTTCAATTTGCAAATTAGGCACAGCAAGAGATTAACAACAATAGTTAATAAAACAGAACAGTAATAAAAGCTATGTGAAAATTCCCTCTCTCATATCTTATTGTACTGTGCTCACCTCACCTAAAGGAAGCACTTTATGCTTTCCTTTGGCATGTCCAAATTGCCAGCATCACTACTCTTGTGCTTTGGGGCCATTATTAAGTAAAGTAAGGGTTACTTGAACACAAGCACTAGGATACTGCAAGAGTTGATCTGATAACCCAGATGGCTACAAGGTGACTAACAGGCAGGAGCATAGATGGATACGGTAGACAAAGGGATGATTCACATTCCGGGCAGGATGGAGCGGGATGGCACGAGATTTCATCATGCTACTCAGAAGAACACGCAGTTTAAAAACTTATGAATTGTGTATTTCTGAATTTTTCATTGACTGTTTTCAGACTATGGTAGATCGTAGGTAACTGAAGCTGTAGAAGGTGAAACTGTAGATAAGACCACTACATGGCACATAGTAGACACTCTATAATTTGTAGCTTTCATTATCTTTAGTCTGCTTTTTTTTTTTTTTTGGTGGGGGGATGATCAATATACAGAGGTTTAATGACCATCTCTTTAGTTGCCTCCTGGCTCTCTTGAGGCCATTAGAAGGATGAAAGCTTCCAACAGCCTTTAGGTTTTATATAATAGTTGTTTTGATAAAGCAGTGATAAAGATAGGCTGTTGGGAATTAGATGATGACAATGGACAGGAGAATATCTAAAGTCAGACATGAACAACCAAACTTTCAACATTTTATGGTCCTTTCTAACACCCTTACATATTGGATTTTAAAATTAAAGTGCAGAGTTTGATTGTTTCCTGAGTTTCTTCCAAACAGATTATGACAATAAGTGAACATTATTAAAACTTAAACAAAATATTTTAATTTAATACTGTGAAGAAAGAAACATATATAAGTTAAATCTTCTCTGACAACTTAAATTATATCACCAAAACTCCTACAATGGATAGGGCCCTGCTGTCCTGAGCAGCATTAAGTAAGGATAATTTTCACAAAATGAATTTTTGAGTAAGTCTTCTAACAAACTAAGCACTAACATTAACTTGTCATAGTTTTCCTTTTTAAAAATCCAGCATGTTGTTTCAGCATTGTCACCAGAATAATTATAATTTATTATGAACTCTCCCTTTTCCCCCTTTCCATTAATATTGTATCTCCTTTGACTCCTAAAAAATCCTCTTTAAGAAGTTTTCTTAAGCAAAGAACAGTCTTGTACTATCTTCTCTTTTCTGTAAAATTTGCTTCGCAATTGTCACTATAAAGTTCTTGGTTTAAGTGTTTGGTAAATCTCATAACTTGGGAGAGAGGAGTAGATGAATTTAATTATTGTTTTTTCTTCTAATTCTTTTCACTTTCTATAATATCAGATTGCAGCAAGAAGTTAACAAAAACAAACCTTAGTTTGTTAAAGGAGACCCCAAGAATTATTTTTTAATTTCCTCGTACCATTTGACCTTATTTTGTTATTGATGTTTCTTGAAAGAATCAGTGGGAAATAGAAAATTACAAAAATGTTTATGCCATTGGAAATAACCATTTATTGACCTTTTTTCTAGAAGTTGTCTTACTATTTTCTAGGTGAGCATAGGCTAGTGGAAAACCTCACAACCTAAGATAAATTTGCTTAAAAAATTGGGAACTTCTGAAATTCTAGGAAGTAATTAGTATACAGTAGGCATCTTTAATACATTTAAAACATTTCTAGCATTGAAAATAGTTTTATATTTTAATGTCATATTAATTTGCTATTGCTGTATAATAAATGACTGTAAACTTTGCTTAAAACAACATGAATATTATCTCACAGTTTCCACAGATCTAGGCACAGCATAGCCAGCTACTCTGCTAAGGGTCTCACAAGGCTATATCAAAATTTTGTCCAGGCTACATTCCTTGTTGTAGCTCAGGGTCCTCTTACAAACTCTTCTGACTATTGGCAGAATTCAGTTTCTTATAGCTTTAAGACTGAGGTCCCAGCTTTCTTACAGCTAGTTGTCAGCTAGGGGTCCCACATAACCTCCAGAGGTCCCTGCAGTTCCTTGCCATGTGGCCCTCTCACAGGCACTTTTACAACATGGCAGCTTACTTTTTCAAAGCCAACAGGAGAATCTCTCTGACTTCTAGTTCCTCTTTTAAAGGGCTCACCTCATTAGATCAGACCCACCCAGGATAACTTTTTACTTAACTAAAGTCACCTGATTAGGGACCTTAATTACACCTTCAAAAGTTCCTTCCCTTTTGCAATATGTCAGCATAATCACAAGTGGCATCTATCATACTCACAGGTGCTACCCACATTCAAAGGGAAAGCGTTATACAGTGTATGTACCCCAGGGGCCAGGAACCTTAGGGCCATCTTAGAATTCTCACTATTAAACACTAATGATTAATCTAATAGAATGTGGGTGAATACTGTATTTGGCCTGTTGGTCTTCTCACTTACAACCTCCTCCAGACATCAGGGTCACTGAATGATTAGAAAATTTCATGTATGTTTGCCTTTGTTCACTGAACACTATTTGAAATGACTCAGGTAGTTTATAAAAATGGCAAAGTGGAGAGAAATTCAGAATATCTGATAGTTAAAAAATCAGTGACAAGCCAAAATGCTTCTTAAAATCCATCTCCTATTCTTTTTACCACCATTGGGATTTTTATAGCAACCATTGGGATTTTTATAGCACTCAATAGGAGGAAATGTCCCATTGAAACAAAACATTATGCTAAATTTCTGCTTCTCATTCTATAAAATTCTTTTTTTACATATTGAAAGGAACTTTGAAGGAACATTTTGTCTGTTCCAGAAAAAGGATGATGTTAATTTATCTATAATCTATTCTAAAAATCCAATAATTCTAAAAATACATTAAAATTAAGGTTTTGATTCATTAAAAGAAAGCCAAACAGTCATTAATCTGTACAGTAATTGTATAACAGTTGTGTATAGCTAATTGGTAACAGAAATTTTAATAAGGAGTTTATTTTTAAAATAACATATAGAAACCAAATTTGATTTCAAAAACAAAAGTTGAGATTAATGTTCTCTCACTTATTAATATAAAGCAGTTTACTAACATTTTGAAATTTCATCTGATCAATTAAGTATACGAACCAAATTAACCAAAACATACATTATGCATATAGAGAAAATATTAAAGTATATAATAAGGAAGTATGTTCAATATGGGTCTTTAAAAATTGAAAACACAAAGTAATTTTGAGATTCATGACCGCCTTAGAGTTCGTATTACTTGACTATGATAAATTTAGACTATTATACATAGTGTGGCTTGTTCTTCTTGCACTGGACATTATTTCTTCTCTCTTTAACCCTTTCAAGGCAGATTTGAATTATGGAATTATGCTGTTTTTGAACCCCTTTATCCACTTGATGATTCTTGATGTTTCTTATTGCCTAAGTTTAATTTCTGCTTCCCCTTTTATAAAGGTAAATAGTGGATTTAAATCATGTCAAAATTTCTGCAGTATTTAGAATAACAAGGGTTAGAACACATGAACTTTTCAAAAATGATAACTCTCCCTTGAGTTCAACCATTTGCTTTACAAATACAGTAACTATAAGGGACTATTTTCCCATTATTTTTTTCTCAAAACATTCCCTGTGCTAGAAATGCTTTGAAACCCTTAGAAACTATAATAAAAATACTATTTTTAAAACTAAGCTTTTATTGTATTTTCTTAATGTAAAAGTAATATATGTTCATTATGGAAAAAGCAAATAAACAAAATGAGGCAATGAAAATCACCTAAATCCAGCACACTGTGAGAACTACTATTACAGTTTATGCTATTTCCTTCAAGTTCTTTCTCTATACACAGAAAATATCTTTAAATGCTATCATTGTGTAACATCGTATTTTATAATTGCCTTCCATGTCTGTATTCTATGTCATTAAATAAATATCTTTCCATGTGATGATTCTTTTACAGTATTATTTGAATTGATTCTATCAAATGCCAATTGTTGGGCATCAAGTTTTTTTTTTACTTTTATCTTTTCTTCATTTCTATTATAACGGATGAGATGAGCAAGTTAGTTATTGTTGAAGGTTTTTCTCATGTTAAAATAAATTAATTAAAATAATTTAAAGCACCTTTGGTATAAGGTCGCTGGAAAGACAAAATAATTGGGATGAGGTATTTGCGTGCACCTATAGCCTCCGTTTTGAAGGGCCCCAGAGGCCATGGGTGCATAAAACAACTTTCAGGAAACACTGGGGAATTGGCACTCTGTAATTAGAGAAACTCAGTAACTCCAAAATGGACTGTGATTTGGTAGAATAAGTTGAAATCAATTACAAACTGACTTATTAGGAGATTGTTCATTTTCCATTCATAATCAATTTCTTTTTTTTTTATTCTTTTAAGTTTGATCTTTCAGGTTGCACACGCTGTTATCCCATGAATTTAACTGTGCTTATCAATCATCTTTCTTGCCAGGAATGCCATCTCCAACCACACTGAAGAAGTCGGAGAAGTCTGGTTTTAGCAGCCCCTCCCCTTCGCAGACCTCCTCCCTGGGAACAGCATTCACACAGCATCACCGACCTGTCATTACGGGACCCAGAGGTGAGCTGCTCTACAGGCACCCTTGGTTGTGCATAGATCATGGCCTTGGGACCAGCATAGCAAAATGAGAGACAATGAAGACTCCCCCAGAATGCTCCTGAAGTCAGTGAGTGTTCCAATTTCTTATCCTTGGGGAAGCTTTGGAATGTTAGCAAACAAAGAAATTTAACCTAAGGCAAAAAAAGGGAACAAACCTCTTTCTTTGTCAGTACAGTGTTGCAAAGAGGTGGGAGGTAATTTGAATTGAACCAAAATCAAATTTTCCTACAAATTGCATGGGAGGTATGTGTGTGAGAGAGACAGACAGACACAGGTGAGTATATTTCCATGTAGTCAGTTAACTGTCTTCAAGTATAGTTGACTCCTGAACAATGCAAGAGTTTAAAAATCCACATGTAAGTGGACTCCCACAGTTGAAACTTATGTTATTCAGGGGTCAACTGTGTTTTCAGTTAGCGGTTAGGATTCCAGTATGTAGAGGGTCAATTTAAGTTATATGCAGATTTTCAGCTATGTGGTGGCTTGAACCCCTAACTCTCATGCTGTTTAAGGGTCAACTGTAACTCTCTTGTCCCTGATGATACCCTTTCCTTGAAACATGACTTCAATATGTGTCATTTACATCAAGGTTGTTTATATCATAGTGTCGACTGTTGACTGGCAGTCTTCATTCACTCCTTTTGAAGTGGTAGATAGTTTGTCTGGTTCTCATTGCAATGTTGTCATTATTTTTGTCTTGTGTGCTTTTAAGATTATTATTAAAATGTGTCCACAAGAAACATGATTTGTATTTCACATTAAAGACAAGCTTTAAACCTCAAGAGAATGTCAGCAAGTCACTTAACTTGATCTTATTGCAAGATGAAAATATTTATTAGTTTGTTTATAAAACTCCCACAGTAGGAGTATGAATAATTGTAACCACGTTTGCTTTCTTCCATCAGATTTTTGTTTAGATAGGTCTGTGATCTACCAGCTGATATCATAAAAAATCCTAGAAAGTATGGTCTCTCATCTACTTTGACACATGCCTGAGAAAACTGATATTTTTTGCATTAATCTCACTGTTAGTCCCACACATCTGAATGCCTTTATGAATACTCTGTGCATCTCAGGGAAGTATGCCAGTTGAGAGGGCTGTCTCATGCACAAATGCAGAAATCATAATGAAGAAAATAAGTATTCTGACTATTGTGTGAAGCAATTTCTATATCCACAATTATGAAAACTTACTTGCTCCATCTTTTTTCACTTGTATGTGTGTATGATATAATCAGAGAGGAAATATATATACATACATATATTCTAATTTGAAAACCTTGCATCTAAATTGGATTATACATCCCAGAATGCAGAATGAATCTCTTTAACTGGGGTAGTATTATGATATTATCCTCATAGTTGATACTAATTAAGCATCTAAACTGTGGTGGAAAATAAGAGATATGAAACCCTTTTAGTCAGAAAGAGGATTTTTGGTCTCATGGAGATAAGGCACGTGATGTTTCTCATCTTTTTACTGTCAGGTTAATATATTGTAAATGCTAAATGAATGTTAAAAGCAGAAATTTCTACAGGAGTTAGAGGGAGGGGGTCTGTGAAGTTTTATTCATTCATTAATAAAGATTTCCTGAGTGCCTGTCACTGGGAATTAAATGGTTCCTGTCCTCATAGAGCATACGGTCCAGTACAGGAGGGAGACACGAAAAAATAAGCATTTAGAAGATGGTGTGGAATGTACTGTTACTTATCACTTTGTATCAAACTTCAAAGTGTAGATAGATTTTAAGTCAAATCTTAAAAGTTGCTTACATGAATGGAGGGCATTCCAAGCAACAGAAAGATTCTGTAGCAAGGATAATAAGGATATTAAGGATAGAGAAGAATGATATGCTAGCTATCAGGACAGCTGGGTGAACTGCCTCTTTGCCTTTCCATTCACCTTCTGAATTTTTTAATGTCCTCAGCAATAAAATCGGGACAATACTACTGCTGAATTCCTCCCAACTTCTTATTCTCATACAGAAACTACAATAAAACAATATCCATAGAGACTCTGAAGAACATAAAGCAATGTTCATATAGTATCCTTTATTCAATAAAAATGAAGAGTACTGTATATGAGTCTTGCCTTAAAGCCATAGTTCTAGAAATAATTATAATGATTCTAGCATTTACCCTTGGATACTATGATTGGGAGCTTTTTCATGCCAAATAATTAAGCGTATTTGCTAAAATGATCCGCACTGAGTTGAACCACAGTGGATCTCCTTAGCCTTTAGAACAATGAGTTTTGATCTCCTATCATATTCATGAAATTGTTTTTGAGGAAAAGAGAAAGATGCCTAGTTTAAGAATTATGGAATACCAAAGATTCTTTGTTTTCACCAGAATTCAAGATGGTTCCCAGCGTCCTCGGTTCTCCTTTCTGGAAAGTCTGCTCAGGTACCCATTCTTATTGCACCCTGCCCCCCTTAGTGGTCTGATGAAGGGAATTGGAATAGTTGAGATGAAACTCTTCAGTGGCATCTTTGTGGTAAGAATCATAGAATTGAGATAGGCTAACATAAGATATTCTTGGGCTAAGATATTTTTAAAAGATTGGTCTTTAACCTTTTGTTATTTAAGAAATATTTGCTACAGGTACCATATTCCCTTTTATTGCTCTCTGAACTAGTTGGAAAACTAATACTGGAATGAAATCACATCTAGGACTAAGAGTTGATGTTTTAGGAAGATGAGGCCAGATTTAAGGAGGGAAAGTATTACCGAGGGAATGGGTATGGAATAGATGTGACATGTATATAAGGGATACTTTAACCTCACGCATATCTTTTACTATGTAGCATTGCCACAATCTGCAACTTAAATCATTAGAGAATCCAGACAGACAATCAAACTTCCAAAGGGCCTGGAAGAAGAAAAAGGTGTATCCTTTATCAAGGTCCTGAGACATGGGGCCAGGAATGCTTTTTACTGCACTGTTGCTTAGTCATGTGGTATATTCACTTCTAGCACCCAGGTTGCAAGGTTTCTGCTGCTTTCCTTAAAATTTCTTAAATTTCTCATGGAAGTACCTTGGCTAGACAAATACCAGTTTGTAAGCAATACTGTGTAACATATCTCAATGTCCAGGCCAGAGGTGATATTTTAACGGAGCTACAGCATGGCAAGGTCACTTCACTGAGAAAAAAAAAAAAAATGGTCCTATTTTTCACTGTGAACCCAAGCTATATTTGGAAATTTACAAAGGAAACCTTTCTTTGAAGATTACAAAGCAAACACAGACAAATAGAGCCTTGAAGAGAGGCAGCATTGCATAGTGGTTAAGCACAAATGCTCAGGGGTCAAAAAGACCCAACCCATGTTTGAAGCTTGTCTCTGTCACTTTTACCAGCTGTGAACCTGGTACATTGCTTCTCTGAGTCATAATTTCCTTATCTATAAATTAGAGATCATAATCTATACCTTAAGAGAATTCTATAATGTAAGAAGTAGGTAAAATCATGTATTCGTAGTCATTCTTACTGTACCTGGAAATAGAATTTGAACTTAGGTCATGCAGACAATTTAATTACTCATTTTCACCCAGGCTTTGAAAATCTCATGCTGTTTACTACTGCCTTCGCCTGTTAACATTTTACCCATTCCAAGACCAGTTCAAGTACTACTTCCTACATGAAACTTCCTCATGATGCTGCCATCATCTCACGCTCCTTAAATTTCTGTAGCCTTTCATGTCTACACATTTCCTCTACCAGTGCTGTCTTGCTTAGTTAATGTACATGTCTCATCACTCTCCTAGAATAAAACTTCTGAAAGGAAGGCTAAGTTATACTTATGGGTATCTTCATTGTGTCTTACACAATGTTTTATATGCAAATATTGATTGAATAACAAGAATTCAAATTGTACATAAGTGTACACAAAAGATATTTATTCCCTCCCTGAAACTGATAGGTTCTCATTGCCTCAGATGAAATAAGGATGATAAATATATAACAATGAATAGAGTACTTTCTTATAAGGAATGTCCAAGATGGGGAAGAACCATGGCCTTTCATACAAAGAAAACTTCTGCAAGATTATATAAGTGAAGCTTTGATATGCTATTAAGAAGCTATGGCTTTTCTTATTTTTTGCCCCCCAATCAATTCCCTGTTTTCATCATTGTGAAGGTACAGATGTGTGGTTTCTTAAAATGAATCTCCTCTCTGATATTGGATTTCTTTGTGGCTTTGAGGAATCACTTAACCTTGTGGCCTCAGTTTGGTCATCTGTATCATGGGGATAATACTTTGCCACTTATGTAGTTAAAATTAGGTAAAGGGGTTAAAGTACTTTGGAATATCTGGGGGAGTAAAGGAGATATTATGTTTCAGCATTTGTATGTCACTTTACATTATTACAATTACTGTGTACTTTAAGCAGAAAGATTGGGTTTTCAAAGACTCTCTTACCAGTACTTAAAATTTCAACTGTAATAAAGTATTTAATCACGAAAATTTGTCCTGCCCTTTGCCTTTTCTAGGTTTTTAAGTTTGAGAGTGATTGAAAGGCTCTAACTCCTTTTGAGAATTATTTGGAGTAATCATCAGTAATATTTTAGAGCTTCTTGAAAGTTTGTCTTCTTGAAACTTATGTTTCTGCCTAAGTCTTTGCCCTTTTCAAAAACAAGATAGTGAAAGATACTTAATGTAGATGATCTGCACCGAGTACAGTAATTCTGTGCTTTAAGGATTTAGAAATGAGGAAGAGCTGCACTATACACGTTGTGAGGCAGAAGTTGAAAGTAACTGGCAATTAGACACTTGTTGAACTTCACCTAGAACCACAGAATTTCAGAATAGTGTTCTGAGAATCTTATGGTCTAATTGATTCCCTGTATCAGCTAAGAATGTGTTTGGCTGTAATTAAAAGAAAAACTAACTAAATGGGTCATATTTTTTTCATGTAAAAACAAGTATGTGATTCTTCTCTTAGTCATGCTTTGGTGGGTCGTTTTCATCTTCATGCTGTGACCTCATGGTCACAACATAGCCACTGCCCTCCTGCTTTGCATCTGAATTACAAGCAGAAGGATAAAAAGAAGAGGCAAAAGCAAAAAGTGCCTACCAGCTCATTCTGCCACCTTGTATAGAATCTTACATTGCATGGGTAGAACTGTGCCACACAATCACTCACCTCTAGCTGCAAGAGAAGCTGGAAAATCTAGGTTTTTGTTGTGGTTTTTTTTTTTTTTTTTTTTTTTTTTTTTTTTTTTTTTTTTTTTTTTTTTTTTTTTTTTTTTTTTTTTTTTTTTTTTTTTGCTAAGCATACTGCCACTCTTTATAAAGTTAAGGTTTTATAAATAGATATATAGAAGAGCAACATGATAGTTAGCAGTTAGTAAGCACTGCATATTACTCTTACAGATGAGAAATCTGAGCTGGTCAGAGCCAAGACTAGAAATCAAGTCTCCAGTGCAGTGCTTTTTCTACTATATCAGTAGGTTCTGCCTTTTTTACACCTGACTTGGAGAAATAAAATGCATTTATTTAAACAATTAGCTTGTTTTTTACATTTTTTATTAGTCAAAGACAATACATGCCATTTAGATCTTTTGATAAGCGTGACGTAACCATGTCATCACACGCTGTTTTTTAGTAACAACCATAAACAAATCACTTGGCCTTTTTTATTAGCCCCATGAATCCTTGCTACTTATAACACAGGGTTTCTATTAGGTGCAAGTCACCTCAGAAAACAATTTTTGAGATAAGCATGGCTTTTTCAAATATTGAAATTAGCTTGAAGACTCCCATTACTGTCGGGGGACCCACTTATGTTTTCCACAAATATTTATGTACAAGGTGCTCTACTCCTTGCTGAATAAATGAGGAAGCTTGGATTCTGTCCTTGGAGTGCTTGCCACCTAGTAGACAAGAAACCCAGCAGTTGCATTGCTGTGATAGGGGGAGCACGGGCATCAGGGATAAGGGCATCCTGATAGAGAACTACTGTGTCATTTGACACTGTAGAAATCCAAACGAGCATGAGATTTAACCCCTCTTCTCAAACAGAGTACTTTCTCATTGTGAGTGAGCAGAATAAAACCATAGCAGACAAGTCATGCTTTCAGGCAACTAAGTACTGAGGAAATGAGAGGTACAAAAAGTGAGCAGGAGGCTAAACCTCCATTTCTTTGAGTCAAATACACACATACACAAAAGGGAGTTTAGAAATAAAATTGCCCTGATTCTGAAAATATGGGTAAGATATACTAAAACAATAGCCATGTCAACCAAAGATTTATTGTGCAGCCTTCAAAGAATCGTCCCAGTTTTTGTTTGGAGTGGTAGTCAGAAGTTCACATGCTCCATAAACCTCTTTAATTCCATGGTCCTGTGGCCAAACAGGGATCCCATTTTTAGTGATAAAACATATGAGGGTCTGCAGTTAACAGTGTCTCCCAGCTGGGCCAAAATATATATACTGAGGAGAATTATGAGAATGAAGATCACCTCCCAGGAAGTTGAGGTTACCAGGTAGCGTGGAGGAGTGTAGATTTATAGACAATAATAGAGGAGCAAGGAAAGAGGGATAAAATAGGAAAGCAACAGTTATCCCTAGATAGTGGGGCCTGTTAGAGCAGGGGCCACATCTTTATTCTTCCTCCCTGTATCCCTTGGCCTTGTGTCTGGCATAGGGAAAGCACTCAATAAATATTTGTTGAATAAATAGATGAGCGCATGGATTTGATTGACGGCAAACAGAAAGTTTGGGAATAACAGGGGAATTCTTTCCATGCCCCACGTGTAATAATAATATATTATTCAAGTGCATGTATTTTTGGCAGCATTGACAGAGGTGCATAGCATGTTGAATAAATGCTCAATATATATTTGCTTGGTTCTAATTAAGAACTTCTACTTTGAAAGTCATCAAGGAAAATGCAGAGCTCCAAATGGTTTGGTCTACTTTTTATAGAATATTTGCTGTTGTATTATAAATTTTTCCATCCAAACTAAGGACTCTCCCGAAGGAGTATTCCCTAGTACTTTATTGTTACCATGCCATGTGCTGCTCCCTTGGCAGAGGTTCCTATACCTAAAGCAGCAAATTTGTTTAGCTTTCTCGTATCATATCTGCAAAGTTCTTTGCCTTTTAAGAAAGCTTTTAACTCAGTTGTAGAACAAGTTGGTGTCCCTTTCAATGGAGCTGAATCTAATTTTTCTCTCCTGGTTTTGTGCAATTGAATCATCTCAGGAAAATGAGAAGCAATTAAGTACCTGTTGCTAACAAGGCGCTGAAATAATCTGCCAACAGACACAAGGTGTTTATTTATTATTGGAGTATGTCATTTGAGAAAACATTATGTTGTCTTTCTACAAAAAGAATTGCTAAAATTGATTTTTAAATGCAGGTACTTGTTAGGTAGACCCAACAAGTAGCACCTTTGAGGAGCATTGAAAAGAGAAATAACAGGACTTGTGAACATTGATCAAAGTTAGCTCAAGTGCCAGTGCCTAGCCTGATGGGAAATGTCAATGGGATTTAAAGGAACTGGATAGTAAGGAGGAAAAGCAGCTTTTCAGCAAAGGCCCTTTAAGTCGCAGTTCAGGAAATTATTAAATTCATTAGGCAGATACTTACAACCAGCTATTACTGTCCAGCCAAAGGAAAAAAACAATGCCAACAAATGTTTTAAAACTACGACTAAACAAAAGTCAGGAAGCGTGTAATTAAAACTGTACCTTTATTGCATTGTAAAGAGTTTCACTGTGACATGGAAAATATTTAAAGGAGAAGACTGGTTAGCTAATTTGTCTGCAAAGGAGCTGCTTAGTGGAGAACTACCCTAAATTAACTCTAAGGCCACCCACAGAGCGAACCTCATAAAGGGCCATGGATGCTCAGCTTGGTGTTGTGTAACTGTTCAATAATTACTGGATAAATGCATAAGTAAAAGCTCTATTACATTAATAATTTGTACTGAGATAGATGTGTGGGACATCCTGCTGGGTTAATTTGTCATCCCCCCCACCACCACCACCCCGCCACCCCGCAGCAAACTTCTAAAGAGAGCTCTTCTGCAGTAGAATCATGTTAATATGTTGTCCCAAAGAGGACAGGTTAGAGCAGTAAAACCAATTGGATCCTTAATCCCTTAAAGAGGCAAAATACCCCTGGGGTGAGAGCCAGAAAGAATAGGGTGACTAACCATGTGGACCTAGATTTAAACTCATCTTGACAAAAGAAGCTGCTGTCCCTTGGAATTACTTCCCACCTTTCCACCCCCCGCCCCCTGCCCACACACACATTCACCATAGACCCAGGCATGCATTTACAGTGAAGGAAATGGTTCTGAGAAAGGTTTCTTAGAAGTTCTCTCATTGATTAGACTTCTGGGTATCACTTACACTATAAATCACATAATCAGATAAATCTCTGTCAGTTCTTTTTTTCTGGTTTAGCTTAATAGCTTAATATAATGTTGATTCCATGTTTAGGCTTAATTATTTTCCTTTTTTCAGAGTAGAGTAGAAAAATTCAGTATTGGACTTGCATTCTCCTCTTTATGTGGAATGTTTTCTTTTATCATCCCACGCACGCGCGCGCGCGCGCACACACACACACACTTCAAAATTTCTGTTTTTAATATGAAGCTTACATTTAAGCTTCAGTGCAGGGTTTTCAACCTCCCCTATTGACAGAACCATAAATCATGTTAAAGTTAAGTGAATTACTGTAGCATGAAACTGTAGCTTTAACAATGTTTATGTAGTATCAGCTTATCATCCATGTAGGCAAAGGAGGGTGAGCACTGATATTCAAAATGGGAATGTACGGTCCTATTAATATGGTTGCAATATCATGGAAAGTCACCCATTTCTTGCAGCATCCTTTGCATTGTTGAAACTAGTATATTTAATCACGTGTATGGAACGTTTTTAAAATGTATATTTCTGAAGTAAATTTACATTTGTCATTTGCCATCTCTTCATATTAAATGGTGCTTGCTTTTTATACCCCAAACAATTCCTTTTTCTTATGTGCAAAACACATTTCTGGAACATTAGAGTGGCCCAGTTGTATTATAATAATAAGGAATCTGTGAACAAAAAATTGTGAAAGGAAATAAACCATTTAACCTCTGAAAAATAATTCAAATGGGAGCCCCAGAGTGCAGTGACAGAGCATGGGCTGTGGAGTCGGCCAGAACAGAATTCAAACCCTAGCCAGCCACTTGTGATCTACTTAAACTTGTGCAAGTCTCCTATCTTCTAATGACCTTTTTCTTCCACCTGTACAAAACCTTAAGGCTCTAATAGGAGAAGGCAGTGAAATGACATTGGAAAGGGCTTGGTACATAGTTACTAAATGTTAACTATCTCTCAGATTTCCCTTGTCCACATAGAATTATTTGCTTTCTTTGTATGTGGTTCTGTTGAAAGGATTCTCACGTCCTTTATTCCTTACTCCCTGTCCCCAATTCTCTCTACCTGCTCCTGTGGGTCCAGAAGGAGAGTGTGTGTCTCCTCATGGTGGGGGAGGGGGCATGTGTACCTAGAAGAGAAGGTGTGCTTCCAAGGAAGTGAGCCAGCCCAGTTACCTTATCCCATCACTCTTATATGGCTGAAAGAACAGGGGAACCTCCCCAGTGAGCAAGTGGCCCCTCTGCCATGGGTAGCCCTTTAGCCACAGTGGAGATTTGCTGTGGCATGTCTTCATACGGATATGGCTCTTGCTAAAGGGATAAGCACCTTCGCTGTTTACAAGAGTCTGTTGTTTACAAGAATCAATTCAGCAAATAATTATTGAGTATCATCTGCCAAACACTATGCTAAGTTGTAAAAAAATGAACTAGACAAGACAGTCCTGCCCCTACAATCTAGCAGAACAGACAGACATTAAACAAATAATTATTACTATGATGAGATTAATGAGAGGGGCATGCACAAAAGGTATGACATAGCACAGGTATTTAAAGGATTTGTGGGGATTTGGATTTATTTGGGTTGTTTTGTTTGGATCCCTTCTATTGGCATGCAATATGAACTTAGAAAACCTTGGCATCCCAGAGGATATCTGTAGACCTTCCTGAATCCCCAAATTCTTGGATACCATAATACAAATTGTTGAATAGTTACAGACCCAGTAAGAAACAGAGAATGTGTTAATAAGGACTCTTTCAAGTAAAGTATTCTTACAAGTGAAAGAAACCCAACCAAAATTGCTTAATCACCCCTCCACTCCCCCAAAAGAAAATCGTCAGTTGGTGCATGTAACTAAAAAGACCAGGGGCTCCTGGCATCAGGTAGAGCTGGATCCAGATGCTCAGGTGATACCTTCAGAAATCTGTATAACTCTTTCTCTCAGCTCTGCTATCCTCAGCTTCACTCTTAGGTTAAATCTCAGATTGTGGCACTAATAATGAGATCAGCTCCAGGCATAATTCCCACCAATTTTACAATCCCAAGAGGAAGACAACAGCTTTTTCACAGTGGATGGAGGAAAGGTTCTACGCCTGGATACTGATGACTTATCCCTCAGATTGGCCTGGTTTGGGTCATTTACTCACTTTAAAAACAACCCTGATGTTTAAAAGGTAACAGGGGTTCTCACTGGTGTGGCCTCAGTTCCATGCCCATCCATGGAGTCAGGAGGTAGGGTTAAGTCCATCCCAACCACACAGACTGAGGCTGAGGGAAGGATAGTTACGCAAAGAAACATTAGAGCTCTGTTTGCAGGGGAAAGGGTGAAGGACTGCTGGGTGGGTCCACTGCGGGAGATAAACACAGTGCTGTCCTGAGCACTGGGCAATAATGAGCTCAGCTCACTCCCTAACCCAGTGACTTAGGGCTTGTAGGGCACAAGTGAATCCTGGCTTTAGAAAAGTGATGATGAATCCATGCCACAGACCTCCAGGTCCATGGAAACAGTTAAAAACAGCTCAACAATTTTTAAAATTTATTTTATTGTTTTTAATTATATTTGATATTTAATATTATATTAGTTTCAGGTGTATAGCATAGTAGTTAGATATTTATATAACTTACAAAGTGATAGTTTAGTACCAACTTAGCACCATACTTAGTTATTACAGTATTATTGACTATATTCCCTATGCTGTACCTTATAGCCCCATGACTGTTTTGTAACTGCCAATTTGTACTTCTTAATCCCTTCCCCTATTTCACCCTGCCCCGAAGATCCCCGCCCTCACCATCTGACAATTACCAGTTTGTTCTCTGTATCTGTGAATCTGTTTCTGTTTTGTTTGTTCATTTATTTTGTGTTTTAGGTTCCACATGTAAGTAAAGTTGTATGGTATTTGTCTTTTCTCTGTTTGATTTATTTCACTTAGCATAATACCCTCTTGGTCCATTCATGTTGTCACAAATGGTAAGATTTCATTTGTTTTTATGGCCAACTAATATTCCATTGTATATATAATACCATATCTTTTTTACCCCATTCATATAGTGGTGAACACTTGAGTTGCTTCCATATCTTGGCTATTGTAAATAATGCTGTGGTGAACATGGGGATGCATATGTCTTTTAGAATTAGTGTTTTGGGTTTCTTCAAATAATACCCAAGAGTGGAATTTCTAGGTCATTAAGTAGTTCTATTTTTAATTTTTTGAGGACCCTCCATACTATTTTTCATAGTGGGAAAATAGTTCTTGATTCCGTTATCTTGTGCTGTCACATTGCATTGTATGATCCTGATTACTTTTCATATATCTTAATTTATTCTAAAAAAAAATTCTAAGAAGAATAAATAACCCAGAATGTAGCATACTGCCTGGCATATAATAGATTCTTAACACAGACTTTTTTATTTTTCAATTACAGTTGACATGCTGTCTTAATTTCAAGTGTGCAACATAGTCAACACATACTTTTTACATGAGTGAGCCCCCAAGGTGCTAGGCATCTACACACACTAATTCTAATTCTTTGGAAAAATTTTTAAATTCATTCTATTTTACTTAGTTTACACACAAGAAAATGCAGGCTTGGAAATCTTAAATAGCTTTGCCGACATTAACATAAGGAGTGAATGATTTCAAGCCCAGTGTAATCAAGCTCTAAAACCCACATAAGACATAATTCCCATTATGCAGTAGAGGAAACTAAGGAGCATAGGAATCTGGCACCGAGCTAGTTGATATTTAACCTGGGATAAAAACTTGATCCCCTCTGTAAAGTACAGCACAGGGAATATAGTCAGTAATGTTATAATAACTATGTGTGGTGTCAAATGGGTTTCTCGACTTATTAGGGTGATCACTTTGTAAGTTATATAAATGTCTAACTGCTATGCTGTATACCTGAAACTAATATAATATTGTGTATCAACAGTTAATTTAAATCTTTAATTAAGTTAAATTTTTAAAAACTTTATCCCTTGACTTCAAACACTGGACTGATTGATTTTTTTCATACTTTCTCCCATTGTGTGAAATCTACCAACAGTAGGAATGAGTCCTTAAATTTTACAAGTTGACTTTAGGAAGATATTTTGAATTCAAGAGGATACTTTGAAAGTAACCTATGCTTTAGTAATTATGAGGCTCAGAAATAGGAACTTAAACTGCAATGTGAGCCTGATAATTGGCAATGGGGGTGGAGTGCTGCAAGTCTATAGGTGGCTCTGTATTTGTCCTAAGGTTGGTTTGTTTGTTTGCTTCTTTTTGCCTTTTTGTTTTTTAATGTCAGCAAAGACCTGCAAACAGTACAGGTCCCAGCACTTGGTAATCCCTTAAGGGACTCTAGTACTTCCACAGATTTTTATGTTGAAATTCTCTTTTGCAGGACTGCAGTTATAATTCCAGTGCACTTCTAACATGTCATTAGCAAATTCCCTGCCTATTTCTGTTAACCTCTGTAATCATCCACTATGGTGGTGGGTTTTTTTAATGTTGTGTTTTATTTTTTTATTCTTCATCTCTCGTCTCATTGTATTGCTTGCATATTATGTAAAAGCTCAAGTTCCCTTCATGAAACTGGAAGCCTGTCAACTTTGCTTATTAAACAGTCACTCTTCATATCTCCAATAATCACAGCTGTTGTGTGGTATTTGAAAGCATTTCACATCAGCCATTATGGCGACTTAGGCAATTAGTGCATAAATATGGTAGATTTGGAGAAGAGGTTCTGTCAGAATCCAAAGGCTGGGGCTCTATCTCACAGAGCTTGAACCAGCACTCAGGGTTTTTTAAACTCTAAGTATTACAGCCTTCCCAAAGCCAAGGTGTCTTAGAGACTGAACTTATACACCTTAGGACTTAATATTCCAGAAACATTTTGAAAAATAATTTTTTTTGAACAGGCACAAGGATTCTCTTGTTTTAGATCTTTTAGATTTCAGTGTGATTACTATGCATCGATTGTAATGAATTATTTGTAAATGTTATCTCAAAGACTCAATTCTATACACCCACTGGAATTTAATGCTTGGTGAGCGTTAGCAATTGTTTAGTTCAGACTCCTCATTTTGCAGTTGAAAGAATTAGAGGAGAGAGAAGTTGCCCACACTTCTAAGCCAGGTAGTGATAGAAACAAAACAAAAATGCAAGTCTCTTTAAGTAGAAAATTTTCCTAAAAAGAACCCTAGATCTTCTTTAAAAAACTTTTTTTTTAACATTTAACATGTACTATATCTCTGATAAATAACTTCAATAATTAACTTTGTGAGCCTTAAAAAGGAAGTGATAGAGATTTCTATTGTGTGTGAGTTCAGGGAGACCATGAGGAGGCCATGCTCAGAAAGGTTAGGTCAGAAGTGTGCCTGGATATCAGGAGTCTACATGATGGAGGGAAGTCAGTATGAATGCTTAAGGGTTATAATTCTATGTGAAAAATAGAATTTTAAATGGAGATAGTCCTGTAATTCTAATTTTCTGTGTTAAGTGTTAGAGTGTGATATTTAAGCAAAGGTAGGGATTCAAAATGCATTTGTTCAGAAAAAAAACCTATATAGGCCATTATAACTATGGCTGTAAGATCAAGATTATTGCTATTGTTGCTTTGGTTTTACATTTTGTTGTTTATGGAATTTTTTTTTCAAGACGCTCCTGTCATATCCATAATGATAGTACATACTCTTTCACCAATTTTATGCGTTCATTTGTCCAAGAGACAGGCAACAGGTACTTCTCTTTCTTCCTGTGTATTCTGCAGTCAGAACAGGTCCACATAGGGACAATTATAATGTATTCATTTTTCATCTCCTTTCTATAATGGTATTACCATTAAAAGAAGCTATTTATTGATCACTTAAACATATAGCCAAGAACTAGTCCATGTGCCATATATACAATGTCTCACTTAATCTTCATAACAAATCTATGAGTTATCATTAGCCCTGTTATACAGATGGCAAAACTGAGTCACAGAGTTCAAAAACTTAAAGCACAGATTCTAAGTGATGGAACTAGAATTTAACCATGTCTACCTGACGCAAATCCCATGGTCCTCATATTATACCACTCTACTTTTCTGACACATGTATTTAACTTGAAATGATATACACACAGTATAGGAAACCAGCAAAGACCAAAGCATGTTGGTGTGATAAAGGTGAAAAGGGACAATCAAGGAGCTACAGTGGTGGGCTGTGGGGGGGTAAGAGTGGAATGGGAGAAGGTGGCCAAAAGGTAAAAACTCCCAATAAAGAAAAAAAGAAAAGCAATAGTGGATAGTTAGTGGAGATATTGAAAGCAAGAAGATTGTTTTGGAAAGCTTCAAAAAGTTGCAGCTTCAGCAGAAAGGCCGGTCAGAATAAGGACACCGTCTGGTAGGGAAAAGGTAGAAGGAGCAGTAATCGTCAGGTGCTTAGTCAAAAGCAGTGGCAGGTGTTTGGAGAATGAACAAGAATTATGTGGGTCGTCTACACCAGGGGCCAGCAAACTGGCCCACAAGTCAAATCCAGCCCTCTGCTTGTTTTTGAAAATAAAATTTTTTTGGAACACGGCCACATTCATTTGTTTATGTAATATCTATGGCTACTTCCGTACTATAGTAGCAAGTTGAGTCATTGCAACTGACACCATAAGGCCTGCAAAGCCTAAACTATTTACTCTCTGGCCTTTACAGAAAATGTTTGCCAACTCCTGGTCTAGACTGTAAGCCAAGGCCTTTGAGCAGGAAAAGTCTTTAAGTAGCTCAAATTGATCTCAATAAAAATTTTAAAAGACCTTGGCTGACCTGCGTATCTCTCTCTCTCTCTCTTTCTCTCTCTCACAATTCCCCCCGCCCAGGGGGGCTTCTTCCCATTTCCCCTCTTCCCCTCTCTCCTCTCATCTGCTTTTCCAAAAGATATAGGAATTTGATTTCCACCCTGAAGAGCCCCTTAATTCAAATGGAATAGACTATATGAACCATCTTGGAAGTCTACTGTAGAATAAAGTTACTTTGGTGGTAATCATATAAAAATGCTGGTATTTTCCAAGTCATCATGCAGTGTCATATATTTCTCTCATTTGACATATCCAGGTTCTTTCACATGCATCTCAGTAATGTTCACAATATGTACTATATGTTTTGAAAGCCTTGGCTTGCCTTGAGTCAAAGATTTGTTATTCAGAAAACGTTCTGCCTCCTAAAGTTTTGAAACCCATTGCCCATTCTCCTTTTCCTGTCTCTCTGTTAAAACAAATCCCATAACTTCAAACTTCTAGGCTTTCATAAATGACAGGTCTGACTCATGCATGATTTATAATAATAGCTATGGACCATTAAGATAGATTTCTCAGCTTTAGGCAGGCTATAATGGTGTTATATGTTGTGGTTTTGAACTTCTGAAGAAGCAAAGTACATAGTAGTTGACAACCCAAACAATTGCAGTCCATTTGCCCTTATGGAAAGCTTTTTTTTTTTAAGGGTGGTTTTTTTCTTTCCTCTTTGTTCTTTTTAGAGCTCTGCCTTATTAAAATCTTTACTTCTAAATATGAGTAGTCAGGAGTTCTCAATGCCACCTTTTGCTCCATGGAAATGGTTATTTTTGTCTAAAGAACATCTTCCTTCTGAAGACAGATGAGTCACTTTTTCTTGTAACCGTGCTTAACAGAAACAGTTTGGATTCTCACCTGTTGCTACTGACTTAGTGTTGATTAATGGTAAGACTGTGAAGTTTTGCAAACACTAGGGCTTAGGAGTGATTGTTCAGTTCCGTGAAAGATGAAGGCCATATGTGACGCTGCATTAAGAGAACACTGCCCCTGAAAGGAGATTAGATTTTATTGTTTGTGCCACTCTCTTGACAGCTTTTCATGGAGTCTCTCACAGAAGAGAGACTAGGATTTAAGGGTTGGTGCGGGGAAGCAAATGCTAACACGAAAAGAATCTGGCTCTCTGTCCAGTCTGTGAGAATCTGCAGCAGTTCACGGACAAGGAATAAAGCAATTAAGACAACGTCAGGGTTAAATACAACACATTTCAACCCATGAAATTTTGGTTTGAGGGAAAATGTAGGAAGGCTATTAGAATTCCTGGAGATTGAGTTTGGGCAAAATCTCTGAAAATGGTAAGGAGGATTACTTTCTTTTATCTCTTTTTCTTTCCTAAAACTTAGAATGAAATACAAGGTTCCCAACCTATCAGGCCACCCCTCCCTGGCACCATCTTTGAGCTGGTATATGTGCCTAAAGGCACATATAACCTCCATATAGTGAACTCTCGGACTAAGAATCACTTGTTGCATCATATAAGTCTCTCAACATACACAATAATATAGTGATGACCTTTACCTTCTCCTTCCCCAGTCTTAACCAGTTCTACTTTAAAAAGAGGAAGCACTTTTTTGTAAATATATATTATACTATGTTAATATGTATATTTAATTATATTAAATTTTAAATTTTTCTCTTACAAACTAAAACCAAGAGTATTCTAAATAATTGGGTATGTGTGTACGTATGCACATGCAAACAAGTAAACTAACCTGCCTGACCTACTTTCTTTTTGTTAAGTGTCCAGTAATATGATCATTTTGTAATAAATAACTGAGCCCTACACCCTTTGGGAAATTCTGGTTCTGTTTCTTTAATTGTGGTGACTTGGTTCAGAATGCATAGGCAGTGCCGTTCCAGCCAAGAAACCTGATCAGATTTCCTTCCTTCCCATCTTATTTGTGTTTTCTTTGTGAAAAGCCCAAGCAGTTGTTTGAAACAAGTCTGGCCTATGGTTAAAGTTTAGAACAGATCTATCTAGAGGGGAGTGTTTCTGACACTCTGCTGCTCCTGGCCTAGGGTCCTAAGAGTATTAGACCCCAGAAGCAGCTAATTTTGTAGCACCTTTTAATACACAAAATTGTATTAACATCAACATGGATACAGATGGATGCACTGCAATAAACTGTAACCGCTTGAGAAAAGCCTTTATTGACTCTCAAGTAAATAATGCACATTTTAAAAGATCTAAATATGCATTTACATAATGTGCCATAATTTTTATTGTGTCAACTACTCACACACACATTCATGAGGTGTTTTTCTCCATCAAAAATTTGGACTCATACCATTCTTTGTGCATTACATTAGCACCATGCCAGATTCACAATGGTAGTTTCTCTTTTTACAGGGCCTGATCTGACAGTATCAAAATACATTCAATGAATTTTATTGGTTGAATGATTGATTGCTTGATTCATTTAACCCCTCAACATTTTCTAAAATGATTTGAAACTACTTAGACAAAAACATAGGTACCCTAAAGACATCTAATTTCAGATAAAAGAGAGAAAACAAGAAATACAAAAGAAGAAAAACCAAATTTTGACTTTGCTGAAACCTAAAGTCTGAGCTTTAGAGCGATGACTACAACTAGCAGGGTATCCAGAAAAATAGCATGTATTTCATACTGTTAACAGAACTTTGTGATGTCTGTAACACAACTATTTTCAGTTTCAAGAAATTAAAGCTCAGGATCTCGAATGATTTATATCCATTTCTACAGTGAACTAATGGCTGAACCAGAAAGTCCAAGGCATGAGAAAGTAGGGGTTGTGAAGGATGACCCTATGAAATGCAGACTTGGCAATTGTCTAATTTGAATCTACAGGCTAAATGATTTCCTAGCATTAATTAAGAATTAATTGATCTTTATAAATTAGTCACTGTAGGATGAACTCTATTAGTACCATGTATTCTCAGGTTTGTGTTAAAATAAACTCCGCACCACGAGGAAAAGGTGAATAAATTTATTTTTAGTAAAATGTAACAAAGAAACTAAGGTCTAAATTTAAGTTGTTAATGATTTTCTTTTACGTGCTTAAGAACAAAACAACAAAAAGAGGGCAAGAATTTTCATTAACAATTAAGGGAGGGATTCCAAGATCCTATTGAATTGTTTTCTCTATTAAGTTTAACTTTGATCTGCCTGTTGCCCAAGTGAATTTTTTCCCTTGGGCAGAATTCTCCGTTGGTCACCACAGTTTCATAATCTTAACAGTCATTCATCACTTTATTGAACACCTGAAGCATTGCCACTTTATCATTAAGTTCTTCTTCACAGAGACTCTTAAGAACAGAATTGCCACCTTTGTGGTTGGCATGCTGCAAAAGTTGAGTGTATCATTTTGTTATGCTCAGTATGTTCCCAGCCTCATTTGGAAAATGCCACATTTCATCTCTAACTAATAACTATTCAGTCAAATGAAGGGCACTAGGACAAAGTTTCTTGCTACCAGCAAGGAAGAACATATCATATCAGATGGAAAAAATTCCTTTCATTTTTTTAAAGCCAATAGCATGATTTGCAGAGTAAGAGATGACCAGGAGCCAATTAACTTTTCACCTTTTGTATTTTAACACGAAGATAAAAATGGATCCCCAGATTTATCATTCATTGTATGAAGTCCTAGGTTTGACCTGTTTTTCTACAAACTCCCTGGCTTTTGGCAGGTGAAAAAAAAAAAAGATTGAACAAAAAGGTTGAAGTCTGTATGTATTTGTATGGTGGTTTTATTAATTTCTGAACTAATTAATTCAATCCCTCATTGTACCTTCAACAAATATTTACTGAGTGAGTGCCAGATACTGTTCTGGAGATGTGGCATTGAACTATTAAATGAATGAGAGAACTTTTTACTAAAACGGAAAAGACTGGGAGAAGAGCAAGTATGAAGTAGAAAGTGACAAGAATTCTGGTTTGAATAGTTTATGTTCAAGATGCCCTCAGTTGTATGATGGGAGACAAAACTTGGTGTTTGGCTCAGTGTTGTATCCCAAGCACAAAGTAGGAGGCTGTGAATATTAATTGGATAGGTTAAAGGTTGCGTGAATGAAAGGGTTCCATCAGGTCATCTGCAAGATGTGGACTGGACTGTTGCTTCTACTCCAAACCCCCATTTTCACTCTTTAAAAAGTACAAATTTTGTTCTGAACCTCAAAGTCCAACCCATTCAAATTATTGATCAAAAAATGCCGCAGTTCTAAATATATCCTAGTATGGAACAAAGAACCTGTGCCCAGGGTTCAGTAGGGATGCATCTTTTCTTATAGCCCTCAGCCATGCCAATGGGACAGTGGTAGAAAGTATGGTCTGTCTTGCTTAGGTTCTTCTTCAGTTTTATAAGTCACTCTTGGTATTAGGAAAGTCTTATTTTCCAAAAATTTGGGCATTCCTTTGTTTTTTTCCTTTTCAGGGGCTCCTTGAGTTTAAAGATTTAAACTGCAAAAAGTAAGGAAAGATAAATACTCTCATCTGCTTTTACTTGGGAGCTGTTTCTCTGGCCCTCTTGGAGAAGTGAGAGCCATCTCGGCGTTAGTTGGTTTGAGTATCTTTAGCCCTTCCCATGTGCTGCTCTTATCCTGCAGCAGGTTTTATCAATCAGCCTTCCAGCTCAAGGGCAGAGGTTTTCTCAGAAAAATTATTCAGCACCTCACATAAGCTTTTAAATCTCATGTAAGCTGCTTCTTGTACCAATGAAATTTAGCAGAGTTCCAATATAAAGGAGTAATAGTTGTCTGAGTCTTTTATCAGTTTTTATGAGTGGAGGGCCAACAGTTTAGCAGGGATCACTGTCTACTCAGCCTATGGGTTCCTCTGCTCTAATATTTATGCATTTCTGAGTTTGGCTTTGAAATGGCAAAAAAATAAATAAATAAAATAAAAGAAGGGCAACATAAACCTTCCATGTAAAGTGAGGCATCGAAATTGCACAGGTTCATTAAGTGATCATTTACTACATACTTCAAAAAATTTTAGCCTGAATTAGTCCCTAGAAATTTCCTTGAAAGGGGTATAAGACTTTTAACAATGAATTATTGTCTATGGATAGTTCAGCACGAAAGGGGATCCATATGTGCAAACCAGAATTTGTCATACATAATGTCAGTTAAATCAGGTCTAATCTACCAAATACATTTTTTATTGCTTGCTTCATTAAAAAGGCTCTTAAGGTAATGAATAATCTTCAGCTTCACCAAGAATTATTAATGCCTTTATAACTCATGTCCACTGAAAATAGAAAGACAGCTTGAAACTCTACCCTAATCTAACCTCCATGTTTGTCTTAGAGCCTTAAAGAAGAAAATCTATCAGACCTATCCAGTGTTAAATTCAGTCACGTGAGTGATATTATAAATTGGGTCAGAAGAATTTTTGAAAAAGGAAGTTGAATAAGGTTTAAAAGCTGTGGCAAAGCACGTTTTTCTTTCATAACTCTGTTGTTTTCTTTTCCTACAGCAAGTCCACACGCAACACCATCGACTCTTCATTTTCCAACATCACCCATTATCCAGCAGCCTGGGCCTTACTTCTCACACCCAGCCATCCGCTATCACCCTCAGGAGACGCTGAAAGAGTTTGTCCAACTTGTCTGCCCTGATGCTGGTCAGCAGGCTGGACAGGTGGGGTTCCTCAATGTAAGGAAACCTCTTTTTTTCAATTTCTTTAGAAATATTAACCAAATGTAAAAATAACAAGGGGGAGACCTTATGACCATGTGACATTGTACTCTAATGTTGTGCTGACTGATTGCAGGCAAATGTCATATTTATTCTAGATTGTGGGAAAGTTAACTTACTCTAAGAGAGATTGGCCAGGGTTTTAAAGCAGTGTTTGTGTTATGTTCGCAACTGTCAAGTTTATGGATATAAATCATCTCAAGGGTGAACTATATAACCTTCTAAGGTCTGTGGGCTAATAATTCCACCTCATGCATACTAACCCTAGGGCTCACACAGTTAACAAAATAGAAAAAACAAATAATTTTAAATAATGATTGGGGATGGTAGGGAGAGGTAAGGGGATGAAAGGGCACAGATGTTTCAGATCAACTAAGTTGATATTTTTTAAAAAGTACAGTCTTCTAACACTTTAGATCAAGTTGACCAGTACTTGAACTCAAGATGCTAGAAGTACAGTTTATTATGGTTTGTTATTTCTGCAAGTAGTTATCTTTCCCACTTATCTTTGTGTAAAGCTAAACAGTATTCAGTAGTTTCAAATGAATGTTTTCATTTTTTTCTCAAATAAACCAAACAATCACAATTTGAAATAATATTTCAAATGTAAAAGTGATTTTTAAAAATCACAAATTTTATTTCAAATATAGAACTAAATGTTTACAATGGATAGCTGTATCCCAAGGCAAATAATAATAATGAGCAGTAAATAATGACCAGCATAAAGCCAAATGTGATTTTTCTTTTTCTCCTAATAACTGCACATGAACCACAGATGAGATATAATTATTATTGCCTAATTTAAAATATTATATATGTCATAGTGCCCTATCACTAATTTTCTTCCCTTGCAGAAATACCTGATTCTGCATATCTGAGACAGAACAGGCAGCTTTGACTAATGTCTGGTGATGTGTTAGCAGATACATTTCTGTCTAGACAACAAATCAATATGGTGCCTTTTTCTTTTTGCTTGTGTATTCATTTGCTTGGCTTATTCTAAAGAATTCACTTATGGACTTTTAGCCCACTCAGAAATAACACACAGGCAAGTTTGTTGGCAAGAAAGCACCGCATCCTGATTGTCAGATGAGATAGTCTTTGAGGAACAATACTAAATATATATGTTAATGTTGATAAGGAAGTGAGACTGCTTTTGCAGAATTATTAAGCTGAAATTTAAAAGCCTGGGACAACAGCATCTCCTTCAACTGAATTTTGATTCAAGGCTATAGTCTAAATATGAGCTTTATTGTTGGTTGACTAGTGTCATTTGGAGTCAGAAAAGCCACTTGGGAAACCGTGAAAAAGCTGAGTGACCTCCAGTATTAAGCATCTGACTTTTAAATTTTTTATTCTTTTTTTTTTAATGGTCTTGACAGCATCCTATATAACTGTCCAATGTCCAGTTTTGCATTTTGATCGGAATTTTATAGATTTGAAGGCAGGTCTCTTCATGGGACCATTCTGAAAATTAAATGGATTTTATTGCTTTCTTCAGAAGGATGCTTTCTTTTGTTAAAAGCTGTTATTTGGTTGTTCTAACATCAAGCAGCCAAACAACTATGACTCTTATGGCATATGCTTATATAATTTAAATCAAAATTAGAAGTGATATTTTTCTCTTTGCAGAATTTTGACAGCTGAATTCTAAAGTTTCTGTGCCTGATGTTATACAATATGTGTAAGAAATTTCTTATGTTCACAACATATTTATTAAATGTTATATAATATCAACTTTGAGGCATGAAAATAAAATATTTTTTATCTCAAATGCATATTTAGGAAACTTTATTATATCTATATAAATAGACATGATGGAATAGTTCTGTAACCTATAAAATACTTATATATTAAATAAATATTTAATAATCAGAGAATGATGACAAAGGTAGTAGTTAATACAGAATCAAAACATTCCAATGAAAAGTTGGCAGGTCATTTTGCAGAGCCAGATGCAAAGAAGGTCAGCATAATTCAAAAGATAAGTTTAGGATGCATCGTGCCTGAGGCTGTACTTTTGCTGTAAGAACAACCCAATAATTCTTCATCTATATGCTCTTATGGAAGAATTCAAGCAGCTAGAATACTTAGTAATTTACGTAAAAGGTGCCTAAGGAATCTTTTGTTTAATGGTTCATGTCTGTTTCTTCTTTTTCTTGTGCATGTTTTGTTTTGTTCCCACCCACACAGCCCAATGGGAGTAGCCAAGGCAAAGTGCACAACCCATTCCTTCCCACCCCAATGCTGCCACCGCCACCGCCACCACCGATGGCCAGGCCTGTGCCTCTGCCAGTGCCAGACACAAAGCCTCCAACCACTTCAACAGAAGGAGGGGCAGCCTCCCCCACCTCACCAAGTAAGTATGGCTGAGACAAGGCGCCGGTCACTGATAAAGCACTACGCACTTGAATCCACACCCAAGCTTGGTACCTCACTGCATAGGCTTTAGCGATAGGCACAGATCCCCAGCAATGACTGTAACATGAGTTTGTCGAGACAAGACCAGATCAAAGGGAACATCACCCTAGGGTTCTACCAACTATACCAGATGTGGAAACGATGGGGTGTTTGGGTTGGAAAAAAGGTATAACTACATGCCCAGGACTGAAATCAAGTTCATGAACTATTACATTTTGCATGTTATCTGAGTGGCTTTGAATGCTGCTCACATGATCATCAAATAGCATCTACATGTATGAATTTGTGTTAGCAAAACATTCTTTATACTTCTACAGAACCCCACCTTTCAGTAATTTACAGTCCAAGAGAAATGTACTTGATGAGCATAAAAGTTATACACCTTCTACATCAAATAGGAAAAAAAAAAAAGATCTAATTAACAATTCAAAGGTCTCTACACTGAGCATTCACCAAGAGTTTGGTGAAGTAATCTGATGAGTTAGTAGCCATGGAAGTTGCATGGCTAGGCTTGGTAGTGAGAGGAGATAAAAGAGGAGTTGGATGGAAAGAAAAGAGAACACTTGGCTCTTCTCTGAATAGCCTGAAAACATGCGATCAGACAGCACAGGATTTCAAAACCTTTTTAGGTGATAGGAATCATTACTTGATGAATTAGAGGGAGAACAGTTCTTTAGATATTTTCTGATATTTTAGAGATGATAAAAGCATAGAAATAGCCCAAACACACAAAGTTGGCTTTTATTAGTACCTGAAACAAGGACAAAAAGAGTGATGCCTGGAGGCAGAGTTTCCAGGTGATAGATGGATTACCTAACCTTGAGAAAGGGTGGATGAGCACCTTCCTACAGCTTTACAGAGGGATCAGAGTATAGGAAAGGATATGTACTATGACAGTGATTCTAATGAGAGGAGGTCTTCAAATGTGAGGTTAGATGTAAGAAATCTGTTGAGGCCAAGATTAGAGTAGACCAGGAAAGAAGTGTTAAGATTAAGAACTTGAGCAACAGTTAGAGAAGTTGAGTGGAGAGAAGCTCAAGGAGGGGTGTTTTGTAGACATAAGCTCTAGGACTGGACAACCACTTAGGTGAGTATCATGAAGTTTTCTTACTTTCAATGTTGGGAACATAGTGGCATTGGATGCAGGAAGAAAAGGGTCAGAGAAGAAAAATGAGCCTCTGTTGACACCATGTGTGTTGGATTTATTTCTGGGGATACTAAATCCAAAATGTCTAGAGTCCTTCATGGACATGTGTCCAAGGCTGAGCTTTGGGTTATCTGGTATTTATTCATTTTGATAACACATGCAGAAGTGAGTGGCATTATGCATGAATTCTGGCTTTATAGCAAAAAGATTGAGGGTCCAAGGACAATTTGGGGAGATTGACTTCTCTTGGTAAGAAATGGTTCAACTCTTTCCAACAAAGGAGAAAACCCTGAGTGTCCAATGACATAGGAAGTAAACTAGGCTTGGTCTACAGATCTTGGAAGCTCAGCTTAGAAAAGAAGCTTCTGAGAAGCAGAGACTCATAGATGTGTCCTACTTATTGTCCTGCTCATCTTTAAACAAGTCAGAAAAATATGCTTATTGTACACATTCCTCTGTATACCACCTTTCCGTTCATCTACTCCCTATCTGTACAGGGCAATTACACAGTCCTTTAAGAGCCCTATAGTAATAGTCTACCCTATTTATGTGAACGTCTCATCACCTCCACTATCAATTCAGTGTTTTATGCATTCATTGCATGTTTTCTAGAAATGGGGATGGGACTTTTCTGAAACAGTGCAGAAGAGTGGAAATACCATGTGCAGCTATTGAAGTCCAAAGGACAGAGACTCAAATCCCCACCTTTCAAATTATTAGTTTCTCCTGGAATCACAGTCTTCTCATCTATAAAATGTGGGTAATGATACCTACCTGGCAGAGTTATATGAAATCAGCTATGATAAGCACCACCATGAAATAAACTGGGACATTTTATTATCCACCAAAACTTTTACCTAGTAGAAGGCTTGAGTAATGATGAAATATGTCTGTAGGACATGCAGAAGCTGCCCAACACCTACATCAGGTCAATGACTTTGAGTGCATACTTCTGGGCTCCACTCCATGGGTTAAATCAACTGCCTTGTGTAGAAAGATACCTCTCATCCTCTCATGCCCAGCCTCAAACATTCTTTCAACATTATGGGAAGAAGTGTGGAGGAGGTCTTGGCAGATCCAACTCATATAGTTACATATTTATTAAAGAAGCATTTAAAGGTTTTGGAGAAAAGGAGAATTTCAAGAGAGAGAGGCCAAAAAGTTTGATATAGGTAATTTGATACTTACTTTTTATATCATAGGATTCTAGGAACATAGACAAAATAAAGTGTTCTGCTGGTGGCATAGAAGGTTTTTTTATCATCGTAAATTTTAGCCCTTAGTTTCTGGACATTTCTAAGGTTTGCTGAGTTCATAGCAATATGTTGTTTCACAACAACATATTGCCTTACCATCTTCTCCCTTATTAAAAATACAGTGATAGTCTGGGAAACCTGTCATTTATAGCATAGGAGAAGCCTCTCAAATTAAAAATCTCAAAGCTCACTGGACCACATTGAGAAGATTTTTAAGGACCCCTACAAAGCATCCTCTTCCATGCCCTAATTTCTGAATCAATTGATAAGTAAAATACATGAAAAAATCAGATGGAAGATCAGACTATCACCTCTACTATTAGAGAATTTAGTTTATGATTCTGGGCAAATGTGCTTCCTAATGCCAAAACCCCAAATTACACAGGCAGTTCTACCTAGTCACTGGTACTGCTGGACCACCACAGGCCTCCCTACATGGGGTCTGCCCTCCTCTGATGTCATAGAGGTCCAGGTGGCTGTGTGTCTCCCTAAGAGAAAGTGCCAAGGAAGAGATGGGATGAGTCACATCCAGTTTTTACCTCTAATTGCTACACTAAGTGAGAAAATGGAGAGGGGCCATGAGTGTATGGAAGGCAATAAATAACAAGAGTGGAGTAGCCCCTACCTCCTCTCTGAACAATTGTCTTTGATGACTGCCTTCCTTCATCTATGTATTCAGCCTCCATTTATTGAACACTTGTCATGTGCCAAGGACTGTGTTAACTGCTCAGGATACAGAGTTGGTTAATGCTGCTCTAAAGAAATGTGGGATTTATTGAAAGAGACATCTGGTAAATGGGTTGTTCACATGGAAACACTGGGACAAGGGCATGCATGGGTGCTACAGGAGGTCTTGGGAGGGAGTTCGTTCAGTCCAGGTGCAAGGCTTCAGGTAAAGATTTCTTTTGGAGAGGGTGGCTACTAAGCCGTTTAGTAGGGATAGCATTACGGTATTTTAAGTCTGAAAGAGGAGTAGAACTTGTCTTTAGAATACAACTTGTGGGTTGGGCGTATGTCTAAAATTGGATTATCACTGGATAAAAAATTAGGGCAAAAATATCATTTCATAAATTATGTGCTTTCTTAGAAATTAAAACCACAGGATAGTTGGATCCTGTTTATCAGTTTATTAGAGCTCAACTTTAGCAAGAAGAAATATCATGACAGGGTATTAAGTACACATGTTCAACATCCCACCAATATGTTCGAAATACATTTTCATGCAAAAAAGAGTTTAAAAATAAAAGTAGGAAATCATGCCTAGGATCTGCTATATTACCAGCTTTTCTGGGCCTTGACTCCCTTATCTGTTAATGGGCACGACATGAACTGTCTTACCCGCTCTCCTAGGCAGACTGTCAGGATGAACTAGGGTGACAGATATACTGTGCTGTAGACAGTTAAAAGTCCAAGGCACCATTTTAATATCCTCTTATAATGAAATACAAATGGATGCCAGCCTCAAGCAGGGTATGTATTTTTAAACTAATCAGTTGCCTCTGGCACCAGTACTCAACTTTGCAGCTGTGGCCAGAAAGACAGGGTTAAGGCATATTTGGGGAAAATTTTGCCTGTGAAATAAATATATTTTAATGGGGGAAAAATCCTTTTCAGTGCCCTGAAAAAAACTGGAGTAAAGGTGTAGTTAACAGTTCTGCTATCTTTCAAGGAGAGCATTTATATTGTTGATTTGTTTGGAGAAAGATTGAGGTACTCTGTCAGATCTCTTTAGGATACCATGACAAATAAAAGGAATAATCTGAGTAACTCACAATGGATGTCTTCTGTTCTTGCTGATTAACTATATTTGTGTGTTTAGATACCAAACGAGAGAATATCACTTCTTTCATTTATTCAATAAATAGTTAATTGGCCATCAGCTATATGCCGCGCAGTATTCTAAGTGCTAAAATTCAGCAAGAAACAAAAGAGATCAAAATTTCTGATCTCATGGAGCTTTTATTTTAGAGAGGGAAGAAAGACTGTAAACAAAATAGTAAGTATAATAGGTAGGAATGATGTAAGATGATGATATGTATGTGCTACATAGGAAAATAAAGCAGAGTAGTCTGGAGTAGTGGGGATGGGATACAACTATAAGTAGGGTGGTCAGAAAAAAACCTGTCTGAGAAGGGGAAATTTGAACAAAGACCTGACAGAAATGAGAGGGTGAGCCAGTAGGTAATCCAGGTAGAAGGAACAGCCAGTACAGCCTGGCATGTTTGAGGAATAGCCCAGGGGCTGGTGAGGTATGAAACAATGGGCTAGTGAAAAGACGGGGAGGTGAGATCAGAGAGGTAAAGTGGATGAGTTTGGGAGCTCAGAGGGCAGACGGTGTAGGTTCTTACAGGTATTGTAAGGACTTTGGCATTTGCTCTGAGTGAGATGGGGAGCAGAGGAGTGATACCACCTAGGTTTTAGCAGAAATACTTTGAAGGCTTTGTTGAAAATAAATTGCAGGGGGCAAGAATTGAAGCAGGGAGACGAGATGAGAGGCCCTCATTGTTGTTTTAATCAGAAAATGTAAATCGTGTCTCATACATGCCAGCCACTATCCTAGGCACAAGGGATGCAAAAGTGAACAAAACAGACAATCCCCTTCCTTTGGGAGCTTATATTCCTGAGGAAGGGGACAAACAATAATTATAAGTAAATGAGTAAGTTAGGGACCAGTAAGTACAAGGAGAAATGTAACACAGGAGGAGAAGATGCCACCCTGTTGCAAGAATCCAGGCAAGAGGTGCTGATGATCTTTTTATATTTGAAAGATAAAACTTATAGGATTTACTGACACATTACATGTGGCTTGAGGGGAAAAAAAAAAGTTAGAGAAATCAGTAACGACTCCTAGGTTTTTGACCTGAGCAACTGGAAGGATGGAGTTACTGTGAAGTGAGATGAGAAAACTTCCCGAAGAGCAGTTTTGGTTGAGGGGTTGAGCTCAGAAATTTGGTTTGCCCATGTTTGAGATTCCTATTAGATATCTTGCTAGTGAGACTAATTATAATAACATACTGCCTGTTGCAGCTTTTTACAGTTTACTGAGTTTTTCCACACATAACATCTCATTAATTGGTAAGGGACTCCTTTTCAAACATGTCATACAATGAATGGATATTCCTAAGAGTCCTGAGGACAATAACTCAAGAAGAGGAGAAACCTCTCATTAAGTTTGGCTCTATTTGTGCTATGATCATTCATAACGTACTGTTCTTTTTCTTAATTGTATTGTAAGGTCTACTTTTTACGTCATAGGTTGGCACCAACATTACACCATAAAAATGGACTTTTCCATAAAAAATATTGAAGATTGGTGTCATAGCTTAGAATTTCTTTTAAAATTAATTTAAGAATGCATAAAAGAATCATAAACATTTTGTCCATGCCTTCTTAGCCATGAGCTTTTGATTTTTTTAAAACTAGAATTTTATTAAATAGAAACATGTCATAACAAGTTTCCTTTCTAATTTATTTTTATAGCTGATGAATCTTGTACATATTTTTATATGAACAAATATGAACCTGACATGTTATAATCAAGAATAAAACAATAATCTATGACCAAGATGGAAATTTTCTGGTTAGCAAAGCTCTTTACATATATACATTCTCTCGTTCTGGCTTCCTAGGACTCCTGTGATATCAGGATTTTATAGACAAGGGAACTGAGATTAGAAAGTGAAGGTTACTTTCCCAGGATTGTACTTCCTTGTAGCTTGGTAGGGACTCAAACATAAACCTTCCTATGCTCTTTCTACTACCTCATACTGTGACTAAACCAATTACAAAACAACCTGACACTATTTCTGGGAGCTACAGCTGCCTGCTTATGTCTGAAATTAATCAAAACAACAGTAAAGTTTTGAGCTTTTACTAATATGTCAGGGACTTTAAAAAAGTTTTTCTATGTATTATCTTGTTTTAATCCCCACAATAGTCCTATGAAGTAAATACTTTAAATCACAAATACACTAATTGAGAAAGACAAGGCAGAGAGAGATAACTTTCTCAAGATCACCTAGCCAGGTAGAGCAGCATCATGATTCACACCCAACCACCTTTAAAACCTGTAGCTCATACACTTGGCCATAGCATCCTATGAGTTTCTTTGCTTTAGTTCAAGGCTTCCATATGTTAGCAGTGAAAACTCTATGGACGAAATAGAGGGGAAGATGTTAGAGGTCATTTATCCTCTAGTATGAATTGGTTTCTGTTGCTGAGAGTAACTCATTATCAGGGAAAGGAAGTGAGCAGAAAAATTGGAGGGAGATCAAACAGTAACAGCAAAAGAGTGAAAAATAGGAGCTATTGATAAAGGCAGATTTCCTTTATTCTCCAGTGCTCTCCAGAGTTTGAATTGTTACACTGTAGATTGGTTCAGCCTCTTCAGAGGACAATTTAGTTTTCCATATATATAAATTTAAATGTAAGCTGTGCATATAATTGAACATGTAAGCAAAGACATACCTCAAGCATTTATTGCAACATGTGTTATAATAAAAGAGTGGTAATACCTAACAATTCACTAATATGATATACATTTAGGAAACTTTTTTTTAAATAAAAGAGGTCTACATTAATTCATGGAGCGATCTTTGAGTTGTACTAAGTCAGCAAAAGAGAACGCTAAGAAGAATGTATAGAATACTACCATAGAATGGGAGATGTTTATACACACTTCATTGTGTGTTGAAGGACAGAAACTGGTTTGTTGAGGGATACCTCTTTGGAACCTTATCCAGTGAGAATGAGAGATATTATTGAATTTTAAAACCCATTTTTATAGCAAATATAATAGTCTCTTTATTTTAAAAAATATTTGTCCAGTGATCTTCTTTATACCTCAGTACAGTGACCAAAATTCACACAAAGCAGTGGGTGCAAGGGGTGGGGAGGGGCGGGAGTGAGTTAATGAAAATCTCATAAAATCCTTGGAAATTCTTTTGAATATCTAGCTGTTAACTATACTAATCTGAACTTAGGGCATGATAGCAAAAATGGGTGCTCTTTCTGGTAAAGTATAATAAATATTCTTTTTTCCTCACAGATAACATAGACTTTAGTAAAGGTTAGCATGTTCATTCTCAGTAGCCATTTGCTCAGAAGTTCTGCTTTTGGAACCCATTGAATACAGATACACATGTACTATATCTTAAATCATAATTTTTCATAAATGCTTTTTTTTGCAGAGTATTTCAATTTTTTTAAGTTTTAGTGTTTTTAATGTTTAATGTTTAAATTTTTAATGTTTATATTTACACAGGAAAATGAAAAATGGTTATTGAAAATCAGGCCCTCTGATAGCTATTTTCATATACATTACCTTAGTTGCATTCGATTGTTATTATAAATCTGCAGAATTGGAATTTTTATCCTTCTTTTAAAAAAGAGGAAACTTAAGACCTAACCAGGATTCAAACCCAGGTCTGTTGGACTCCAAAGCCCAGTGCTTTCTACACTATCAAGAAACATACTGTGTTTCAAGATACAATATCATACATCTTTCCTCTGAAAATCCTAATATTCCAGAAAGAACTTTTATGTATATTCCAAGAGTAACAACTCCTGGATACATTGAATTAGATGGAAAACAGAGAATAAGAATAAGACATGAACATTGTAAAGAAGGAGTGACAAAAGAGAACAAACAATGAATGATTATGTTCATTAGGGCTTCATAAACTATTTAAGTGTTGTTTTTGCCTCAGTTTTTTACTTTTTCAGATGACAGAAATGACAGATAAGTTTTAAGATTTTCTTTGTAAAGGTGGTATATGACAGGGTCGGAAACTTGAAAAATATAGAAAAGTATAGAAAAATATAGAAAAATATTATATTCTCATATAATCAACTACAAACAACATTTTGGTCTGGTTTCCTTTCATTTTTTTTTAAATGCATGTTTATGTGTGTATTTATATATGTATGTACACACACATGTATAAGATGATGGTGACCCACTGAATATAATATTTGTATGCTATTTTCTTTCTTTCTTTTTTTTAAATTTATTTTCCCATTACTGGTGATGGTCGTATGCTATTTTCTTAATTAGTATTTTACTTCTTGTTTCATAAAAAAGTTAGAAAATGTGATTTTTAAATTCTTTTTACTTATGCCCCTACTGTAGGACATTAACTCTTATCCCAAACTATGAAATATGTTCCAATATATCATAGAATATATATTTCTGTCCTCAGCTTGAATAATTTCACTAGGATAGATTTCTAGAATTGGAAATACTAGTACAAGCAGTCTAAGTATTCCTCTTCATGAACATTTACCAAATGGCTTTTCAGAAAACCATTTACATCATTACAAATCACTTATGTGACTGATTATAACATTAACTCTTGAGAAGTTTGAATATGACTTTTTTTAATTGTTGGGATATAGATATCTTGGTGTAATACCCTTAATCAGATTTTAGAATCAGTAGTCCCTGACTGGGTGATTTGGGCATTTTCTTTGGTTGTTTTCATATGAAGTACAGTGGAATTCTGGAGATTCCCCATCTTGTTAGCTAAGCCTCTTCTTAGGGATCACTCTCTACATTGCTCCTATGCCCGTTATACATTCACAGAGAAATGAATCCTTAGTTAAAGGGCTAGGAGGATTAGAGTAAATAATATTTATTATACTGGACTCTTTACATACAAAGGCTCAGAGAGGTTAACTGGCTTTCCAAGATTACATTTCTAGTAAGAGACTGAATGGATTCAATCCAAAATTTTCTGGTTCTATAGTTCATTTTCTATTGACTACATTGCACTGCTGAAAAAAAGTATTATTTGAGGTTTTCAGGTTCAGTTTGTGGTTTACTTAAGACCAAAAATACCTGGAAGGTATTTAAAAATTATTCACAGAATCACTCTTCAGAAATAACTATTTTTTTGTGCATATTTTCCAGTCATCTTTAAACATACTTAGTCATGGTAGATATGTGTGTGCATATGTGTATGTACATATATACATATATACACTTTGTAATCTGATTTTATTCATTTTATTTCATTCCATAAACATTATTATTATTTTTTTAAATGTTTTTAATGGTTGCAAAATATTAAAACATATGGATGAAGCATTAACTTATAACTTGGTTCTAATTTGTTGTTCTTATAAGTAATGCAGTAATGAACATCTTGGAGCATAAATTTTTTCTGTACTTTTAAATATTTGTTGAGGATAAATTCCCAAAAGTAGGTTTCCAGAGTTACATTGCCTTTTGAGAAGCTGCAGAAGCCTTTCAAGAGGGAGCGATCCAATATATTGATCTAAGTTTCTTTTTATAGTAAACTCTAGCTGAATCCAGTGTTTATTTTCAATGGCTATTTAATATAACTTTCACCTGTGCCTACCCATATACATTGTTGCTTCTGATCAATAAATATGTTCTATCAATTGAACAACACACAACATACACAGAAAAATAAAATAAATGACTGTTACAGTATTTGGATTAGCCATTAGAAATATATTATATGAACTGAAATAAGGCTGTATTCTTATTCTTTAAAAATATTATGAAAACGAACATTGTAGGCAATTTACAACACTCATTGTAAAGCGCCTCTTTATCACACAGATTTTGGTAACATAAGGTCAAAATGCCACCAGTTTACAGGTTGCTCTGATCCTCTCTGTGTGTGCACACATGAATTGTCTAATAACTTCCTTTTTTGCATGTTTTACCCCAAATAATAATATAGCTTGAACCCCTACCTCCCCATGAGGATCTTTAATATAAGTAGAAATAACAGCAGTGGAAGGCCATCTGGCTAAATTGATTCTTTTTGTGATTTTGTGAACTATTGACACATTAGACATGTCATGTAAATTGTTACCATACATGTTAAGTAATGCTAATATATTAAAGTTAGAGTTCATTAACTTTTCTGGAAGAAAGCTTGCGGATATGTTGTTCTATAATAATTTACTAGCGATAAGTAGGCTTTAATTTCATGCCCTGAGGGCCGTGTCTTTTTTTGTCGGTAACTTGTTTGTAGAGACAAAAGATTTGCAGATATAATAGAATGAGGTAACTGCACAGATGTAATCAAAATAATGGAAATTCAGTGCGGTTATCTTCTAGATTTTAAACATCTGGTTGAAAACTGTAACATCCATTTAATCATGTGGGGATTTCTAAATCTCTGAATACTGGAGCATGTGTAAGCAAAGGCTATCTGTGTTTCCTTGGCTGTATGATGATTTTAATAATGCTAACTCAGGCCCTGTACACCTGTCAATACCGATAGATTTCTTTGAAGAAAAAGCACTCTACTATCTTCCAGGGTCTGTTTTGTGACCTTGCAAGAAATAGTGCTGTTCAAGTTTCTAAATGAGTTCAGTTGTAGTGGGTTTCAGTTAGAGATTAGACAATCTATTTTCTAATAGTTTCTGCATTTTTTTTTTAGAAATGGAAGTTTCCTCACAAAGCTTTTTTTTTTTTTTTAATAACATGTGATAGTGCTGTTAAGGAAAGATTCTGGAAACTATTTCCATAAGGCATTTAGTCATCCATTGCTTCAGATTGCAACCAAATGCTTTCTTATGCACTTTTCCTTCACTGTCAAGTGTCACTAGTAAACAATAAAATTGCAATTTGAATGTGCAAGGATCTGTTCAAGTCTGCATTCCTAAACTTGTTTTGATTACTTCTGTTCAATAACTAGCACATTCCTGGGCAGGTAGTGGAATCACAGTAAGTCTATTTGAATGAGATTGCATTTTTGACTACTTATTTTTAGAGGGAAATTCCCCTACATGTGAATATGTCTAAATTTCTGAAAACAAGAGAACATTTGAAGTGCATATTGATATTTGAGATATGAAGGAAAAGGTTTAGAGTGTTTAGGATATCTAGTTGTCTTTAGGGTGTTTAGAATGAAAATTTGGTGTCTTTGTTTTATAAATTATTTATTCCTCTTAAAAAAAAAGTGAGTTCGATAGACTTTTTCCTCTCCATTTTCAAACCTTTGGGTTTCTGATCCTTAATATTTTATCTTCTCTTACTGTATGGCAAAATATAATTTGTAATGTCTCCTCTTTTCTCCTTTCTCTCCATAACTGATACCTCCAATTCCTACCTCTGTTACTTTGCTGTGCTGTTTCCTCTGTGACCCATAATCCATCTGAACCTGTCAACCAACACATCTTTTACAGCCTGTCTCAAAAGCCATCTCCACCTCCTTTCTAAAGCTTTTTCTGTTCTCCTGCCAGATGTCACTTTTCTGTCCTTTAACGCCCCACAGATTTTATTTATATGACTTTTAGGCACTCATATTTTAATTTTCTGTACTCATCTCTCTCGTTAGACTCTAATATTTTGAGGAAAGCAGTGCGCCTTGCTTAACTTTGTATCTCCCATAATGCTTGGTAGAGCCTGGCACAGGTTAAGAGAGAGAGAGAGAGAGAGAGAGAGAGAGAGAGAGAGAGAGAGAGAGAGAATGAGAATATAAATATAGTAAAATATGTCTCTTTGATGCACTCTGGAGGTTAGACTTGGAGGAGTTTAAGGGAATGGAGAAAAGGGTGTTCACTCCTTTCATATAGTTAGAGTCTCTGATGAAAGAATACACAAATCTCTCATCAAACCTCATGTCAGTTTGTAGGCCAGACTGCCAGGGTGTAGGGGACTTCATAGCTCTTGTGTCTTGAAGTAAATTCAGAACCTCAGAGTTTACTAGGTCTCTTAAAGTTTCTTTTCTGCCAAGGTGCCTGTGCCATTTCCACCCTAGCTGCTGTGTAGGAGGAACTGGCCATTACTCCACTCAGGCAGTTTGGCCCCAGCTGAACTGGCCACTCAGCCTCCTTGTGGGCACTCGGTGGACATTGGAGGGGGCTAGATCCACAAGGCAGCTCTGCTTTTACACTCCAGACAGAAATCTATCTAAATTTTCTCCCTTTTCTGCCTTTCAGTTATGACATATATTTCTGTGGTTGTTCAATTTGAACTAGACTTTGAATCAGTCTGCCTACTTTCAAAAAAGTGATGCAGACTCACATTTTCTACTTTGTCAGATTTGAGTGACTTCATTGATGTGGTTTTTATCTTAGAAAAACACCAAATGACTTTCGTACAAATATTTAACTTATTTTTCTTTATATCTTTTTCTTTAGTTATTTTCTTCCCCAAATAGGAAAACTCAAAGCATCTTCATTCAAAACAATCTGACCACCTTCTTAACACTGTGGTCAGTTATGGTTGTTGGATGAAGGCTGTTGCAGACTCACAACTGATCTATCTGGAAATATGATTCTTTTATCCAGATTCATCCCTTATCCCTTCTTATTTATAAAAGGAAAAACAAAACAAAACCTGACATCCCAGGAACAACAGAAGTTGAGATGCTGTTTGGTTTGCAGGCAGCTAGTTATATCCACTAATGAGGACACAGAGGTTAAGTTCTCCCAGAGAACACCTGCATGATTGTTAAAAGCAATGTTAATGGGTGATCTCTGCCACTCTCTCTGCCCATCCTACAGTCCCCTTAGAGATAGATTCCAGTACCCTCAGGGACCCTGTAATTGCTTATAAAGAAAGAACTGTTCTTGAACCATTCCCCCAATTGCTTATACTGATCAAGACTTGTACTGCCTAAGTGAAGGATTGTAGAATTAGCAGTGCATATGGTAAGTAGGTAACAGAGGAATGGAGTTTTCTGAATACGGGAAAAATTCTGATTTGGAATTTTGATACTTATCATTGTGGGTAAGACCAAACTAAGACTCTTGGATAATGTGAAGAAATACATTAGAAAGAGGGAAAATATGATCAGATTAGTGTAAATAAAAGCTGTGGGAATCTTCTTAGGGTAATGTTCTTCCATAATGTTAAAAAAAAAAAAGTCCATGGTTATATTGCTCATGTAGGTAAAATGGCTGCTAAAAAAAAAAGAAAGCAAACACTTTGTTTCAGAAGCAGCCAAATAATCAGTAATTAGATTTCTAATAGTCATGTTTGCCATGAGGACTTTTATAATGAGATTATATAAGCAAATTGATTTCCCTGTTGACTTTATGATAAAATCATTAAATATCCCCACATTTTCCCTCCAGAATCCTGAGAAATGCCTAAAATAATCTTCTCAGAAAATTACTTTCTGGATTTCATGATTTCCTGAAGCTCTTCCTGTAAAATTTGATTATTGCTGTTGTAAATAAGGCAAGAATTATAATTAAGGAAGATATGAATGTGATATAATAGAATAATAAACAGAGTTGTATATAATTAATTACCATATTGCCCTTTTTATTTGATTTTATATTCATATTGAAAGCTCTTAACTGTGCATGTATAATTGATTCACCATGGTATATGTGGTTGTTTTAATAAAAAGTTTCAGTTGAGGTATCCATTCAATAGTATAACTCCCTTATTCCACTGTTTATTTGGGGAAATTAAATTCAACTTATGTCATATCATTTCTGGAACTACATCCTGTATAGATGAACACTCTGCCTATTGTAGTTGCAATAATAGAAGATGAGTCAGAACTTTTCTTCCTTCCCTTGTTTTTCCTGTGTCCTTGATTTTTTCTAGAAACTAGCTTTCTATAGAATATCCCTGGGCACCATTTGTTCTATTCTATAACTTGGGTACTCAGAACTTCACATATTCTTGTAGTCGTAATATCCTTTTTTTTAAATGCAAACACACTACCACCTCACTCATCGTTGCTTTCTTTTTTAAAAACCAGAGCAAATTTGGGAGCAGTTTTAGTAGCCTATGAGAATTTTAAAGGCTTTCTGAGATATTTTGAAACCAAGACTGCAAAGTTTGTCTTGTGCTTGAAGAAGGGTAAATATCCAATTGTTAGCCTCATGGTAATTTTAAGTGGCAAAATTATTTGTATGCTAAGCCTTCTTTCAAATGGTAACATTTAAGTCAGACAAAAATAGAGAATGGGATGTAATACAAACCTTTCCAGATTTAGTAAACTTATTATGGTCAATGGAGAACTATCGTCATGGGAAAAAAAAGAAAGTTTAGAAAAGCAAAAAAAAAAAAAGTCCTTGCATCCTGGGATCAATCAGCATGTTTGTTTCTGACATCACCACTATGGTAAAAGTGCACACAGTTCTACTCAGACCATCAAACCAAGGACTCACATTTCAGCCTCTGTCATCGACCACTTAGTACCTCGCATCTCTTGACACTCTTTGTTCCTTTTTAACCTACCTACCTGTTCACATGTGAAAGAACACTTTTTTTTTCACTAACCACTAACAAGGTTAATAGGTTATTTCATCTACTAGCTTCCTCCTTATCTCTCCGACATCTTTGTGCCCTAGAAGCAGGTAAATTCACTACCAGGTAATTATAGTCCATCATTTTCAATATAAAACTTCCATTGAGACTTATTAAAGTGTAGCAAGCATATCAAAGCAATAGACTGAATGAAGTAATTAATAAAGAGTATTTTACTAATCTTGTAAAAAGTTCATTTTCCTTTATACCGTTGAGTGAGAGGCAAACACAGAATGGCTAAATACAAAAATATTTCTCAAATCTATTCAAGTTAGTCTGAGGAAGAAATCAGTAGATTCACACTGCTAGATAGTACAACACACCATACATTTAGATGGTTTAATGTAAAGCTTTTACTGGACAGATCCTTCTAAAACAAATACTACAACAAAATTTTTCTTATTAGTAGACATCAGAGGACTCTCATCTCAGGTTCATCCTCTATTCAGTGCTGGTTTAACACAGCCACACCACATGACTGTCACAGATCTGAGTGGGTGACATAGGTCTTCCCGAAGATGACCAACAGGACTTGGGCAAGATTAGTGGAAGTTTTATCTCGAGATGTGTTTAACCAGGGAAACAAGAAGTCTGAGCAATTTTCGGTAAAATAGAAAATTAAAGTAAACAAAGCAAATGATGTCAATAAGGAAAAACAAATCTGGGAAAGGAATTTGGTATTATTCCTTCAATTATCTGTGTTTTTAAAATTGGAAATTCTTTGCATCTTTTAGATGATGTGTGTCTAGAGTTAGTCCAAAACCTTAGGCATTTACAAGTATTTTTAAGAAATTTGAAATTAAGCTATAGCCTATCTAAAAATTCTAGTACAAAGAAAAGGTGAATAAACCTTTAGAGTTTGTGGGAAAGAAGTGAATTGTAGGACACCAAGAAACAAAATGTACATTTAGATTTATGAGCAGCTGAATTTTTTTTTTTAGTAAAATAAAGCTCTTAAATATAAATATAAAAACAAAATATCTATGTACTGTGAAAATTATAGTAAACTGAAGTACGGTATCTGAGATTGCAGTGTGGTATCTTGGTTTATATGGGGTCTTGAAGTTTGTGCCTGAATGAAAAGGTTCTAAGATGGGAAGACTACAAATGTTAATGTTTTAAGCACATTTTGAGCATCATAAAGATTCTAGACACTCTCCCGAGACTGTAAAGACAGCTTATCCTGAATGGGTTTCCATGTCCTTCCCGGAGAACCCTTTAATTCCTTCTGTAAAGACTCCTCTTTGATATTTAGCTATAGAGTCATAGGAATGTTTTAAGAAATTTTGGAGTGTAATAGTGTGAAAAGCAAGGTTGTAAAATGATCTGCTTTCCTCCCCTTTCTACCTAATTTCTTTCCCTCTGTGCTCTACAAACTTGGATATCTCTTTCTGACCCAAGAGCTCATGTTTAACTCAGAAAGTATACTTTGCAAATGTCCTGCATGTTCTAATTTGTATGATGAAAAGAAAAAAGAGCTCATCTGAGCACCAGTTTGACATCATTTTATTCCCACAGTCTTTGGAAGTGAATACCCATTCCCTTTTTGACTGTCTAAATGCCCTTGCTAGCCAGATCCCTTTGCTAGCTACAGTGTTTGCACATTTCCTTGTTAATCAGCTGCGTAGGCTCAGAGACTGTGTGTTTTGGTGTTGTTTGTGTGTGCAATCTCGTGCTGCTTCCTGAACGCATGTGTCCCTTCCCTTCACAGCCTACTCGACACCCAGCACCTCCCCCGCAAATCGATTCGTCAGTGTTGGACCACGGGATCCAAGCTTTGTAAATATCCCTCAACAGACACAGGTGGGCCGCTCTCATCTTTTCTGTATGTAGTGCAGCTTGTTTTATTCATCAGGTGCATTGTAACTTGTCTTTCGGCACAACAGGCTGCATTTCCCAGCCCCCGTTCCGTTTCCTTTCCTCCTGACCCCACCCACCCCCGGCCCTTCAGCCACATTTCCGTGTGTTCTCAGAAATCGTGGAAAACGTTGCCTGCAATTTTTGCTTCTGGTATTGGGTAGAAGAGGAGGGCTTCTAGACCAGAACTGCTTTTGCTATGGCAATTAAGTTTCCCGAAGTGCTCGATGGTGTGTGTCTCCTCTTCTAGGAATCCTTGTCTCTCTACATGCAAGGAGACAGAAGTAGGCCCCTACTGAAACTGGAATGTCACCTCTGGCTGCCAGCGACATCAGAGTGCATGCTGGGAATGGGAGAACCAGGCACTCTTCTGTATTCATTATAGGATCCCCAGGAACCTGGCAAACTTTCTAAAAGAAAGGCAAAGAAAGGGTTTATGAGCCACATTAAGTTGCTGGTGTTGGTGCAGAAATAGGAGGTGTTTATTACTGGCTATGCTGGTACTGGGGAACAAGGTGCAGTGGGGTGGGAGGGAATGGCTGTAAATATAATGTCACATTTTGATGTAGGTGATTGAGAAAAGAGTATGCCAGAACATCTAGAGCTTGTTTTTCAATAGATGGTTGTGTTTTGTGCTAGTATAGATCTAGGAGTAAAAATCTCTTTTAAAAGTTTTGAAATGGCTGCTATTTATTGGGAAAAATGAAAGACTTTTGTAGTTCAAAGGTAATGATTGTAGAGATATTTAGAGGTTTGAGAAATAGAATTAGATTCAAGTTTGGAAAGAAACTCCTCTCTGATTTCCTAATTAGAATGTGACCATATATTATCATAATTGACATAAAGAAAATATTTTCTCTGTGAGATTCTCAGCATGATGGTTGAAAAACATTCTCCAAGATATTTTGTGCATATTCCTGGGTGTGTAATCTCCAGATGCCAGATTTATAACTACCCATCTTTGTTTGTAAAACTACAACCAGGTGCTTTTGAACAGACTAGATTTGCCTTCCTGGGTCCGTTAGCTCTCTCTGTAAAGGGTTTTAGTTTATTGCTGTGTTGACAGCATGGGTTAAACTGCATTGCATCTGAAGCCTTCCTTACACTAGAGCAGGGTCACAGAAAGTACAGCCTCAGAGGAGGCAGCTGGGAGGAGAGGGGGAGTAAAAAGGGGAGGGAGAAGGTTAACTCTTAAATTTCCCACTTCTACTCTTCCTTCTGAAACAAGCCTTTACTTGGCATCTGGGATTAACATCTATTCAATACCTCCCATAAAATTGTTCAAGTTTATTGCTTATTTTCCCATGCCTTCAAATACCTAATTGGTGAATTTGAAGTTGAATAATTACCTCAAATGCATCAAAATAGAATAACATTTCATTTGGTACTTTGGGCTCACCTGTTCAAGTTCAATGGAAGGGGAGAATTGGGACATTGGCCCTAATATTGGATAGATTTCTTTTCTCAAAGCCCTAGTGTGCTCAGGTTATTTCATTAAAAACCTCAAAAATACAGTTTGGAAATGCCCTGTTTGTATTTTATATAGTATTTTTTAATATAAGCTGTGATTCACAGCACAGCAACTGTACCCCATGTTCCATTCAATATATTTCTCTATAATCAAAACATGTTATAGTCCAATATGATTTTACTTCACAAATGCCTTATTTAACCCATAAACTGGGTCTACATGATGTTGGCCACAAAAATTTAATTCTTAAAAATCCAGATTTTCCACGCATCTGGATGAATGATGTCATATAGACCCAATATTGGCATCTGCAACTGAATTTTTTGGTTTCTGTTAAATAGTTGGCATTATAGGGACAACAGCTTAAATTTTTTTTTTTGTCACTGTGACACCTGCCACGTTTGGCTTGAATAAAGCCATTCCTGAATTATCTTGTGAGAAACTGTGATAACAGAGTTGTTGTATTTCCTATATGTCCCTGAATAAAAATCATGTGTTCTTAATATTTTAATTTTTAGGTGTATATATTAACACTTTTAAAAAAGAAAGAACCACTTTCTGGAACCATTTAAAATGTTAGACATATCTAGATATAGTAACACTTAAAACATTAGACATATATAGAAAATAGATAATAAAAATAATAATATACTTTTTTTAAAAGCTCCTATTTGAGAAGACATTAGTTCAGAAAAGGAATTTTTTACTGAAATTTTTAAAGATATAATTTGAACAATGGCCTGCTGATTAATAATTTGCTAGGCAAGCTTGAATTTTTGTATGTTGGAACCTTTGATAAGGCACTTGTATTAATTGAATTTGTTTTCTGGGAAAATAAAATTTTGCTTTCTACCTTTATAGAAGTAAAAATTCAAGAGCCAACCAAGCAGATACCTGAGCTTTATAAATGCAAAGGAGATACCTTGCACATAAATTCATAAACAAATATAAAATATTTCTTTCAAAGATGAGGCCCCAATGGAAATCTCTTCGAATGTCTGAAGCATCAACCTATTGCAGATGGATTAGATATGGTCTTCGTTTTTCTAGCAAATAGAACTTGAACTAATGCATAGACATTTTAAGTAGGCAGCTTTGAGTTTATCATAAGATTCCTAAAAAAAAAAAAAAAAGAGTTTTTAATTATATATGCACTCTATTTATTGAGCATTTTTTATGTACTAAGTGCTGTAGGTAAATTATCCAACTAAACTTTATGGCCATCCAACAGGATAGATATAATTATTTCCACTTTATAGATGTAGAAATTGAGACCTAAAGAGGTTATTAATGTTCCCAAGGCCATCCAGTGATGAGGAGTGGAGCAAGAATTGGTACCCAGTTCTGTCTAAATTCAAGGCCTTTGCTCTCTAACTACTGTACTATACTACCTCACGAACTCATGAGCAACTTGCCCTTCAGATATTCAGAGACTGATGCAACACCAGCAACTCTCAGAAATATTCCATGATTTTAAATCTGAGATTGTATTAAAATCTTATCATTAGTATATACCCAAAATAATTAAAAAGCAGGGTTTCAGAGATATTTGTACACCCATGTTCTTAGCATTATTCACAATAGCCAAAAGGTAGAAGCAAGCCAAGTGTCTATTGACAGATAAATGAAAAAAATGTTGTAGGTACATTTCATTGTGTATCTACCATTACAGCATGGTATAATATATATTATTCAGCCAAAAGGAAGGAAATTTGGCAACATGCTACAACATGGATAAACCTTAAGGCATTATATTAAGTGAAGAAAGTCAGTCACAAAAGGACAAATACTATATGATTCCACTAACATGAGATACTTAGAATCGTCAAGTTCATGGAAACAGAAAGTAAAGTGGTGGTTGCCAATTGGCTGGGTGGAGGGCAGAAGGGAGAGTTATTGTTTAATGGCACAGAGTTTCAGTTTCTCAAGATGAAGGTTCTGAGGATGGATGATGGGTGCACGACATTGTGAATGTACTGAGTACCACCAAACTGCACACTGAAAAGTGGTTAAGATGGGAAATTTTTTAAACGTAATCATTAGATAAACTCTAACAGCCCTTTCACCTCTAAGAAGTCTAAAATTCTGTAAAACAGCCAAGAAAGCAGATTGTTTATCAACAAAATCTACTGTAATTGTGTGCTGACCCCTCTGAAAGCACTAATTCTCATGCCCGGCACATAGTGGGTAGTCAGCATTTATTGGTTGAATCTAAATGATTCATAAGGAAGTTTAAAAATAATGACTTTTCCTTATTACAGTCATGATACATGTTAATTGTGGAAAATACAGATGGGAAAAATAATAAAAATCACTTGTAGTCCTACTGTTAACATTTCTGCATAAATCCATCCAGACTGTTTCTATGCATACAAATATACTGCAAAAATGAGATCATATTATATACACTGTTTGGTAACCTGCTATTTCTTCCCCTTAACAATATATTATGGCCTTCTTTCCATGTAAATTGGAAAAATTGAATATTGGCTTTTATTGCACCTATTCATCATCTGTAATGATTGGTGGGGAAAGATAACATGGATAATTGAAAGCCATTTTTCCTCCTCCTTCCCTTCCAGGCTATTTTTTTTCCTCCAGAGAATTCCTCCCTTCACTGAAACAGAATTGCCTTCTCTTTAGCCTTGCCTTGAGCTAGTTTTCTTTCAAAATGCCTTTCAATTGCATTGTATATCTCACCCCGATGTTTGAACATTCCTGCCAAGTTATTTGTCCCATTCTTCTGCCTCACTTGTCTGCTACCTCGGCTACTATCATTATTTGTCTCTCATTTTCCTCCTCCTTCTCCATTTTGTAACTCATCATTAATATGAGGGACAGCCACCTCCCTACAGCCTTGAGAACGCCCATCTATTCTGAGAAGCCATGGCCACTCATCCCACCCCAAATCTCATTTTTTAATATTGTCCCATGTCACTTGATATTAACACATAGAAAAGCCTCTGGGGCATAGAGTATTTACTTCACTTTGGACACTGTTAACATCTCCTACATGGCCACTGAATGATATAAATATAATAGAGAATATGCCATCATCATCTCAGATAGCAGAAAGTCAATGACCATTTCAGTTGCATCTCATAATTTAATCTGATCTCTGAAAATGAGAGCCATTAAGAGGAGGCATTTATTTAGAGAAAAAAAATGTTCATATTTTATCATCACATAATAAATAGAAATATGAATTCCCACACAGAAGGACTGAGCAAAGAACTCATTTTGATTCAGGTTCTGGTTTAATCAGAATGCTCAAATAAAATGCTTAACCTGCAAAACTTCAATGAGGACTAATTCTTTAAAATGAAAAATGAGTGCAAACAATATTAAAAACAGGCATTTCTTCCCTGCCACCCAAATCTATCACTGTTCTGCATCAACAGAATTGTGGTATCTGAAATGCTATTTAAAACCAAATTACCATTTGGGTTATTAGAAGAATCGCTTGGCATGGCATGGGCCTGATTTGTTGACAGAAAGGCACAGGTGCTGTAACCTTTGCTTAATAAATCACTTAGCTGCCTGACTTGCAAGCAGTGTGACTGCCTTTGCCTCATGAAATTTACAAATGTATGCACAAGCCACATACTTCACTGTGTGGGGAAACCAGCTGATCTGGAGAGGTCCCTGCTCTCATTTGTGGGTATGGCACCCATTTCCTGCCTTTGGTGGGGGTGCGTAAGGAACATGGGGAGGTGGAGAATATTGAGAGCATTTTGATAGGCTGCTGTTCTTTGGGTCATACTCCTAAAGCTCTGCCTGAGAAACCCAAACTTAGGCAATCTGCAAAACTCCTTTCTTCACTCATTATCTCTTACTGTATTCTCAACAGCAACATGAGAGAATAACAGTTCTCAAGTTGTTTCAAGGTAGTGGAAGAAACATATAAAGAAACAATAGTAATGACTATGATAACAATATTAATAATGCAGCATGATACCACTTACCATAAGGATTTGCCTGAGAGGCTTCAAGAGTTGGGTAGAACTTTCCAAAGAGTGTGGAAGGGGCAAAAAAAGGCTAGTTTCTCTGTCCTTGTATAACTTTGGTCTGGTTTAATATGGTTCTGGTTCATATATATTTTACTTTTCTTATATACTTTTAATTTTTGCCCATTTATCCATGAGTTGATAGAATAAGACTTTAGCCCATCCTAAGAAGAGAGACATGTTGAGTTCTGCCTTTTCTGGACAAAGCGGTTAATTGGAATTCTTTCCTGCTGCTGGCTTATCAGCCAGTAGCCCCCACACACCTCATTTCCAAGAAACACCCCCTCCTTGTGTAATATCCTCACCCCAGGGCACTAAGCTCACTTGAGATTGCACTTCATTCACTTCACTGAAGCCCTTCCCTGTCTCCTCCCTATCCTGACCCAAACAGCCTGCCTGTAGGAGGTTAGGTACCTCACAGGAGTTCAAGGAGCACCTGGAGAGTTTGCAAGAGCCAGAAACTCGATTTCTTTAAAGGGGGAAAAAAAGGGATAAAGGATCCTCCCTCTTCTAGATAAAATAGGACCTAAGCATTTTAGTTACAAGCCTACACAGCTGAAAATTCCCAAGATTAGAGAATGGTAGATAAAATTCCATTTACTCCTGTCCTGAGTTTGAAAAGAGTTAATTAGTCAAATCTCTCCTCTATGTTAAACCCCCAAGCATACCTGGTTCTGTGACTCAGAACTTTCTCAGGTTGATGCTCTTATCCCTGACTTACAGATGAGGAAACTGAAGTTTTAGAAGAGGCTACCCCTCGTAAATGAGGTAACCAGGATCTGAACCATCCTGTCTCCAAAACATCTCCTTCCCAAATAGTATCAGCATCTTTAATTATTTAGAGTAAAAGGTTACTGACCATTATCTCTTTAAGATGGTCTGTGATTGACTCATTTTCTTACATCAAGGAATCAGGAGCCTAGAAATTGGGTCCCGTGGGATATGACTGATGCTGCACTTCGTTCTTCTGAAGACGTGCCCCAGTTTCCTATTAGTTTATGCATCTGTAAAATCAAGACTGAGTTCATTCTCTCAGCCTGCCTGGGAAAAAGACCTTTAACTAATGATATTGGTCTGCATCTGTGAGAACAGCTAGCCTCTGACCAGGGACCAAATAGCAGAGCAGTGAGATTGTGGGCTTTCTTTTCAGATCTTGGTTGGAGATTTATTCCATCACATAGAAGTACTGTTTCTTTTTTTGTTATTCATTCTCTCTCATTATCTCTCTCTCTCTCTCTCTCTCTCTCTCTCTCTCTCTCTCTCTCTCTCTCTCTCTCTCTCTCTCTCTCTCTCTCTCTCTCTCTCTCTCTCTCTCTCTCTCTCTCTCTCTCTCTCTCTCTCATTCTCTCTCTGTCTCTGTCTCTCTCTCTCTGTCTCTCTTTCTTCCTCTCTCTTTTGTAATTCAATTTTTCTAGTCTGGTTTATTAACTGTAAAATTGTTTTGAGTCTCAAATTGTTAGTATATAGAAAGTAAATGGTTGACACCTATTAAACACTTAACAGTGATAGCTTTTATTGTCTGATTGGTAACTAAATTTACATTTAAACAGTAGTTTTCTGGATTACAAAGTATTTTCTCATTTGATCTTGAGAACAACCCTTTGAAGTAGGCAGAGCCATTATTATTGTTTTTCCCCATTATACAGATTTTTAAAAATGAGATTTAAAGAAGGAATCGACTTCCCCAGAACCACATGGCCAGGGGTCGGTAAAGCCAAGACACAAACCCACCTCCGATTCCAGAGCCCACACTACCTACAGTGCACCCCATCTGGGAAGGACTTGGGTGAGCCTTTCAGCATGTTCTTATGCGCTGCTATGTGGATACGGGCAGAACCTACCTACCAAATGCTGGATCTAAAACAATCATCCAGCACCTTAGGACAGCCCTCCCCCCAGGATTATAACCTCATGGATTCTTCCATCTAGCGTCTGCCCTAAAGGTACCCCAAAAGCCTGATTAAATTGGGTACATCTGTTCTTCCCTGCACACCATTTCTTCCCTTAAGCTAAATTGTGCCTCAAGGAAGAATAGACTTGCCAAGGGGAAACAATATCTCTGAGGGTGGTAAGGACAGGCAGCAAGTGAATGTACCCCGCACCCGCTCCAGAATCTGAAGGGAAAGGCAGCGCCTGGTCATTTTTTCTCTTATGTTCTCAGCTCCAGTCATAGGTGTTGAATAGTAAGCAACGCCTTGCTGAGATGAGTTACTCATGCAGTCTGCTTCCACTCCCTCCGTACTACTGTGGGCGGCAGTGAATCTTCTCAGCTTCCCATTTCTTACACCAACCTATAATTTCTGGACACATTCTCTTCACATATACTTGGCAGCTGACTCACTGACAGGCTATGAGACACTCTTAAAATAAATTTTTCAATAAACAGACCTTTAGCTTTCAAGTTTTAATTTGGCAGCACATTTTAGATGTCCTGAGCCACAAACTTCACTTCTGGACAAAGTTAGAGCATCAGTTCTGGGTTTTGGGCTCTCTTTTTTTCTCTCTCAGTTCTCAAACTTCAGTAATCCTGTCACTTTTAACCACACATTTTAGTTTGGTTTTAGCCTTTTTTGTTTGTTTGTTTGTTGCCTTTTTGTTTTTTGCCTTGTTCCAAAAAGATTTGAGGAAGCTTCTTAGTTGATGCAAATTGGTGTTTGTAGAAAGAATGAAGGTGCCTACATGAAATCTGGCAGACAATAGGTGCTCGATAAATATTGGTTCGTTTCTTGCTTGCTATTCAATGCATTCACGTGATGTATAACAACATTTCGATCAACAGTTGACTGCATACATAACGGTGGTACCATATAGCCTGGGTGCATAGTGGGCTGTATCATCTAAGTTTGTTTAAGTGTGCTCTGTGGTGTTCTCACAATGACGAAATTCCCTAATGATGTATTTCTCAGAACATATCCCCATCATTAAACAGTGCATGACTGTGTTAAAATGAGTGGCAGTGGAGAAGGGGAAGATAAGAGGGAGATTTCACAGGGAATTTTAGATTTCATGGAGGAGGAAGGAAAAGACTAAAAAGCTGGAATCGATTAAATTAGCCCTTGGGTTGTGAGAAAAGGGAGACAGAAAATGAAGTTATGGTCAAGGTTGAAAAAGAAACTGTGAATTGGTATAGAGTGCTGAATGGAGTTAGATCAGAGTTTGATGATAGCCTTGCAGTGAAGTAAAAAAAACAAAAACAAAAAAACTGTAGTATCAACCACAGAATTGCCGTCAAAATTTCCAGTCCCTAGATGGGTCTTGATAATGATGCTTCTGATCACTGGAAGCTCTAGGGTACTAAGGGAAATGTACTTGGTATTCACGATCTGATTTCTTTGGGGGAACAATGAAATGGCTTAGAGATTAGGATAGACCTGTTTTTACATCCTGGCTGTGCCATTTATCTGAGTGATCTTGGACATGTTACCCTTTAAAATTCAGTTTCCTCATATATGAAATGAAGTCAATAAAAGTATCTACCTCATAAAAGAAACTCCAATTAAGTGTGGTTTAACCCAACCAGGGTTATTTTTTCACGCACCCATAAATCTGTTGGTGAGTGGTTTTTGGCATTGTTTCAGCTGCTACATGATGCCAGCAGGAACCCATACTCTTCCAAAATTCTACTTTACCATCCTTTGTATCCACATGCTTGGTGCCTCTGGTTGCAAAATGGCTGCTGCAGCTCCAGACATCATACCTATATTATTCCCCATTATTTCTTTTTTATCAGGAAACAAAGACTCTGCTATGCTCTTTTCCTGTTTCTTGTTAACAAATTTCTGTTTAGGTTTCATTGACTAAACCTCGTCATGTTTTAATCTTTAGCTGCAAAGGATACTGAGGAAGCTGGCTCAGAATTATCTTGACTGGCTAAAATTATGATTCATTACCCAGGGCCGGTCACATTGTCCTCCCTAAACAAAATTGCCCAAGAAAAAAAGGCAGTAGTGGGTAGACTGTTAACCGTATCTGCCATATTCCTTTTCTCCTGTTCCCTGATAGGTTTCATGCACTTTTCAACTCCTGTTGTTTGAATTTGACTCTTTTTATCTCTTGCTGCTTTTCTTCTTGTAGTGCTTTTCCTGCACACTCACTCCTTATGTGTCTAGAAGACACATGTGCTGTGTGTGTTCATGAATGTTGTAGTGATCATTTCATTTTAGCCCTCAATTTGAGTCCAGAATTTGCAGAGAAGTACTGAGGTTTTGTGCAGACCAGTTCCCATAGGGCTAGGTCAGTGTTCTTCTGGCAAACAAGGCCCCTGAAAAGGCTGAGTTGGAGGACATGTGCCTTTGTAATTTCAGGGGAACTCTGTGAAACAGTGCCCTCCGTGTGCCCTCCCAGGTGCTTATCAAACAGTCAGCAATAGGTTCTGGGTTTCTCTTTTATGACTTGGAACCAGATGCTTCCTTTGCAAAAGAAAAGAGCCTGGTATTGCTGAGCTTGAGTCAACAGAGTTCAGAGAACAGGAAAATGAGTTGATTGGACCTGCTATGTGAAAACTCTGAGGAGAGAAGGCAGTACAGGTGGTATTCCCACTTTCCACAAAGGCCTTGCCTGTGAAAATCCCATGCCTGAGGAATGTGCTTCCCCAAATGTTTCTGCACTCTAACAAGGACCGGTCATGTTAGGAGAGGCCCCTTGTGTACACAGGCTTTCCCAGGCCTTCTAATGAGTCTAAGACCTTGGAGGTTCCACTAACGCAGTTTCAAAGCCAGAGACTATTGTTTAATGTGACATTCTCAAAATCTCACATGAGTTCTGAATGATTCTTCCTGTCCACTTTTCTCACACCCCCTTTGTTTACCTTCCTGTTTGTTTATTTAGGATGAAGGCATATTCTTTTATCAGTGGCCTCTTTTGGGGGGTATATAGCCTTTCAATGAGGCCTATTCATTGAGAGTTGCATTCCAAAACACACGCCTCTCCAGAATATTTGCATGAGAATTTTTCCTTAGGCTTCACATTGCTTCCTTTACAGCAGAGATGAAATAACTTAGCACTTCTAATTGGCTTTTCACTTTCCAAATGCTTTACACATTAACTAATGAATCACATGGGCTTATGATAAGCTGGATCCCTGTGTTGGAGCTGGGACACTGGGTTCCCGGGGTTAGGACAGGCTGTCCTGGCCCTGTGTTCCTCACCCTCATGCCCTCCCCAGCCTGCCTGCCCGCCATTCCAGAGTCTGAATGTGTCGGGATAATGGAGCTGCAGCATAGGCACAACTGTCCTCAGCACAGAGCAACCTTGAGCACTGCTTTAACCATGTGGGAAGTGCCCAGTGCTGCCTTCCAAGGCTGGATATACTGTGTGTCTCTTGTTGCCTTGAGTAGTTGAGGGAAATTTAAGGCCAGCCTCATGGCACACAATCCCCCTTCCATGGATCCCTGGTTGTGTGTGTGTGTGTGGTAGTGGGGTGTTACGAGGGAAGGAAGGGAGAGGAGTATTGGAGGATGGAAGGACAGTACAAGAAAAAGGAACACTTGACTAGGAGTCAAAATATCTGGATTCCTGGCTCATCTCCCTCTCTCATCAGGTACGTGGTTGATCTGAAAGAGGAAAAAGAAACCCAGAAGTAACTGAGCACCTACTGTATTCCTGGTACCATACTAGGCTGGAAGGGGGACTATTAATATATATGATCCAAACCCTGCCATACATTACTTACAGACTTCTAGGGAGAAAAGTAAACAAATTATAGTAAGGTAGATAAGTAAAACAGTTGAAGTATATATAATATACAAGTTGTACAGAGGGTAGAAAAATAGCTCTGGGGAGATCATATGGTATTTGTCTTTCTCTATCTGACTTATTTGTCATAATGTCTTTTAGTTCCATCCATGTTGTTGCAAATTGTAAGATTTCCTTTTTTATGGCTGAGTATTATTCCACTGTATATGTGTACCACATATTCTTCATCCAATTGTCTGTTGAAGGGTACTTAGGTTGCTTCCATATCTTGGCCATTGTAAACAGTGCTGCAATGAACATAGGGGTGCATATATCTTTTTGAATTAGTATTTTGGCTCTTTTGAGGTAAATACCCAGAAGTGGAATTGCTGGGCCTAAGGTAGTTATACTTTTAATTTTTTTAAAGAGGCTCCATACTATTTTCCATAGTGGTTGCACCAAATTGCAGTTCTACCAACAGCATACAAGGGTTCCCTTTTCTCTATATCCTTGCCAACACTTTCTTTTTTTTTTTTTTTTTTTTTACTGATGATAGCCATTCTGACATTTGTGAAGTGAGGTCTCATTGTGGTTTTAATTTGCATCTCTTTGATGATTAGTGACCTTGAGCATTTTTTCATATCTATTGGTCATCTGTAATATTGTAACAACTATGTATAGTGCCATATGGGTACTAGACTAATTGGGTGATCACTTCATAAATTATATAAATGCTGTCTGTATACATGAAACTAATTATAAAATAATAGTGAATGTCCACTGTAATTGAAAAGAACTAAATATCCATAAACAACAACAAAAATAATTCTGGAGGAAATCAAGGGAGTCATGGGAGATATTCTAGAGGAGATGATACATGAGCTGGTTTTGGAGGAGACAGACATACTTGGTGGGTAGAACATGCCATTGCAGGAAAGGAGAACAGCATATGCAAAGGAATGGCACTGTGTGTTTGGAGAACTCTACTCTGGTGTATCTGTTAGCATAAGTAAATGACAGAGAATGCTGAGTAATGAGGTTGGGAAGTTAGACTGGGTCCAGTCATGAATACACACATACATACCTTTATACAATGGTAAGACATTTGTCTTTATTCTATGGGAATGGGAAGCAGGTGAATGGTGCAGTTGGATCTCTCTATGTGAAGAAACCGTAACCTACCTATCTTGGTGTACATGAATTAGGCACAGGATTTTACAGGTAGTAGTAGTGTTAAGACCTGTGGTCAGGAGGTACCCCCCTCTCCTGGGCAGTATAATGTAGTAGACAAAATAAGCTTTGGAGCCAGATAGACCTGATTTTGTTTTATCTCAGTACATAATTGTTATGGACTAAATTGTATTCTTCCCACCCTTGCCCATGCTAGGTTTATATGTTGAAACCTTAACCCCTAATGTGATGGTATTTAGAGATGTGGCCTTTGGAAGGTAATTATGTTTGGATGAGGGTGGGGCCTCCTGATGGAATTGGTGCCTTTACAAGAAGAGACACCAGAGACTTTGCTCTCTCTCGCCATGTGAGGACACAGGGGGAAGGCAGCTGTCTGTGAGCCAGGAAGAGGACTCTTAGGTACCAAAGCAGGTACCACGTCAGCTGGAACCTTGATCTTGGACATCCCATGCTCCAGAACTGTGAGAAAATAAATTTCTGTTGTTTAAGACACCCAATTTATGATACATTGTTATGGCAGCCCAAGCAGACTAGTACAGTGAACTTGGGGTACTTTTTAGCCTTTCTGAACCTTAGATGTCACAGTTATAAAATTTTAAATTAATTCCTGCATTCCACATAGTTTTACAAAGATTCAAATGGTTAGCTAGTAAAGCCCCCAGGACCCTATGCTGGCTGATGTGTGCTGCTGCTTTTCACCCCTTAGAATTGAACCTCTGTCAGTACCAGAGGTAAGGTAGAATGTATCTCATTCATCTTTAGAACCAGGGACATGTGATTGCCAGTAGAAACATAGAAATGTTAATATGGCAAGAACCCCAGAGGTGATCTGGTAATTTTTCCCTTGAGCTGAGTCTCCTCTCCCCACATCCTCCCTCATCCGTTTTCCATAAGTTGTGCCATTAATTCTCTCATTAGCTAGTGGAATGATATTTATTTATTAAGAACATACTTAGCATACTCCCAAGGAGCAAGTTAAAGCTCAGCTAACAGCTGCAGTTTCTAGTTGTAAGGAAAAATACGCTGAGGAATGCAAACGGAGAGTTTCTATGTATGTTGTAATTTCATATTAAAAAACTATTAAACTTTATGCCGGATGAGGGAGAGAGAAAAAAAATACCAGTGCAAAAAACAAGTTATGAACCTAGGAGCACAGTTTCTGAATGTTTATTTTGTCAGATACACAGCTGACATGATTAGTTCTAATGGGGTGGTGATCCTCATTGAATTGCAGATTGGTGTGAGTGACTGGAATACCGCAGGGACTTAAATAAGTGGTGCATACGGTATTACTTAGGCTGCATCTTTTAGCCAAGTTGAAGGCTTCTTTTTCTCTATCCTTTCCCCACAGCATGCACGCACGCATATATCTGTCTGTCTATCCCAGAAGCTCCAGATGCAGTATGAATGACCTATCTAGAGCAACGCAGACTTGCCTTTGCTGTCTTCTCCCCTTTGCCCTCTGCCACGGAGTGCACCCTCCACCCCACCCCCACTCTCCATTGTAGATAATGGTGTATCAGATCAGTCTGCTTTGCTGCTGCATCAAGACCCAGATCAATTTATTGACTCTGTCAGAGTGGCTGGTACAGTAATTGTTACAAGAGAAGAATGGAAAGTGAGAACGTGTCCACATGAAAAATAAAAATGACGTTTTGTTCTTTCCTGCCCCTCCTCTTTTTCTGCCTCATAGATCTTTGTGTTTACACAGCAGAGAGCACTTTACTTAAGTTAATCAGCTCCCTCTACATTATTAATTGTGACAGGTAGGGTGCTACATGACAGGAAGAGTATTATGGGAAACATTGATCTCACTCAGATGCTGTGGACCTGAGCGAGTTTGGTATTCCTTCCCTCATCTCACTGCTTTGGGGTCCCATCAAATCACATTTCCCTGATTGACAACACAGAATGCCTCCCATCAATACAATTGATTTTGTGAAAAAGGACAAGGAACATTTTTCAGCTAGCGATAGATAAATTATGGTGATGGCAAAGAGAACATTTCAGAAATCTTTCCTAAATTGGAAACTAAGGTATTGTTATCATCCCAAACAAGCCTAATTTGCAGCCTTAGAAAAATGGTACTTTTAGAAGAAACTTACTTCAAGTGAAAAATAGAATTAGGAGAGGCTAAAAATGAACCTGAGGATATAATAGCTGTTTTTAAAAGGCCATCCGCCAATTTTTTGTGGGAAATTTTTGGTTAAGTGCACATCTTTGAAAGACATTTCATTAAAGTTCAGCTTTCATGGCTTATACCTTTAGACCCTAACATAAATCCTATGTGAATGGACAAAAGTGAGTGGGTGTCATTTGTGACCTGGAAATAAAAGGTCAACCATTGGATTTATAGCTTTTTTAGTGAAAAGAACATAAAGATTCCTGCCAACTGGAGTCAATCCATATTTTAATGTTTCCTAGTTAAGATTATAAAATCAAGGGATTAGGATCATGCTGTTCAGTGAAGGTCAAAAATTAAATGTGATGGGCTAAGCGTCATTCCCATGGGGCAGAAGTTAATATTTCAAAAACCATTTCTACCACTGGCAGTCAAGAAATGAATTGTCTATGGGCATTAACCAAAGTAAGGGGATTCCCACTATCATTACTAAATTTAATGGTGATTATTACACTAATCAACTCTATAGTTAAATTACTCTGCTGTTCTCCTATAATGTCCCCAAACAGTGATAGTGGATTGATTGCTATCAAATAATCCTCATACACAGTTGCGAACAAGTCAAGATGGAGGATCATGGATGAAAGCTTCTTGTGGGGAAAGAAATTATGGCTATTTTCTGGATGACAGCAATAAAATAGAATCTTACGCTGCATATAGCATTCTTCTAAAACCAAGACTGACACCTCAGGGCTTATTAAGTAGAATTCACCAGTACACATTTTTTAAATACAAAAAAAAAAAAAATGAACATGCATTTCTATTTTTTTTCCTGTTTCACTTTCCCTCCTCCCCCTTTTTTATCTTTTTAGAAAAAAAAAAACCATTTGCCAGACCCTTTTCTTCAAATTTTTAGAGCTCTGGATTCCATCTACTTTGGATTTTTATTGAGAGAGATAAACGGTTATTTAAAGATCTTTATAGGGTGACTCAGACACATATACCCCAAACCATTTTCAAATCCATTTTAAGATGCCAGTATTTTTTCACAGTTATAGAAATATCAAATACTGAAGTTGTTAATTTCCTTAAAAATTATCTACTCCAAGCCCCATCATTTTTCAGAGAGGATTTTAAGTGCATTTTGAGATAAAGTGTGTATCATTTTTATAAAGCAGCATCTCCAAATAAGAGGGCTAAAGCTCAGGGAGGTGAAACGTGGGAGGCCACACAGCTAGTAAGAGGTAAAGTGGGACTGAGGTGCAGGGTACCTGGCACCAGGGAGGAAAGGGACTGATAGTTTAATACGTTGCTTAGGAAATGGGTACACGGTTCCTATTTTACAAAGGTGTTCTATAAAAGCCCAATATCTGTTAGACTGACCCAAGTACATTGGAATCTTAAGGAACAAAAAATATCATTCAGAAGTTCACCTTGCAGAATTTATCTTCATAGACTGCTCTGCGGTATTGTGTGTATGTGGGTGTGGGTGGGCATTAAACCTGGGCTTCTGTCTGTGCTCCCAGGTAGCTTTTGGTTGCACATTTTCTAACTTCTGTCCTTCACAGTACAGACAAAGGTTAAAATTCCCATCTACTTTCACAGGCAAACACTTTAAAGTGTTTCTAAGGAGGCAGGGAGTAGGGAGGACCTTTGATTTAAAGTTCAACATTTACATTTGTAATTTTGACTAATTTCTGTGCTTGCATTAATTAAATTGAAATTGTTTAATTAGAATAAAACTAAAATTTATCATTAAGATTAATTTAACTTGATAGGCTTTGTGTGCCTTCCTAGACAAATATTATGAAATATAGTGATAATGAAGCTGTGAGAGGTATAATTTCACATCTTATAATGATTTTAATATCTGCCAGTTGTTCTCTCTGGTATCTGGATAGCTCTGAATGTTGCTATTTGTTACATCATTACCATTCAGCTAGGGCCTGCTGTATCTCTCAGCTGGCCTCTTCCCAAATCTTTTTTTTATGTGAAAATCTAAAGATGTACCAAATCCTCTTCACCCCTCCTTTTCTCCTCCTGCCCCCACCATCTTCCAGGAAGACTATTTGCTTGGCTCTTCCCCTGGGCCTTGCTTCACAATGACCTTTGTAAACCAAGAACTGCTGAATGACACTCCTTATGGAATTCGCTAATGCTCCTCAGCCTTGTAGTCAGCGCTATCAAATCTGGACTTTCCCTTTGCACCCCTTCCTGGCTGCTTGCTTCGACTAAGAACAAGGGACAGAATTAAGCTCCATAGTAAGATGAGGGATTGAAACCACTGAGTAACTAACTCTGACAGAGCAGAAGAAAGAAGGCAGCTTCTCCAAATGCCTAATTTCCTTCCAGGAAATAGCTTGCCTTCTTCATCTTTTGCCTTCCATGTAGCTCCATTCAGTGAACATATTTCAAATTTTGTGCCTCTCCTTCTTAAAATTGTAAGATGAGACCACTGTTTTACCATGATATTCACCATTAATTAAATCACATTAGATCTGCCTTTACCTATCCACACATTAACAGATATAAGACTTTTTGAACTATCAAGTCAATTATCAAATTATTGTCTCTTAAAAATAATTAAGATCTGCAAGGACAAATTAAATCTTTGGGAAAATCTGCAAACCATTTGAGGTTCAAATCTCTCTCACCCAATCACTTTGCCAGAGTTGCTTTAAAAAAACAAAAAAGTAACATTAGTTGTTTGGTTTAATTTGTTACCTACAGCAACCCTTAATAACAGAGATCCCAAAGATAGTTGAGGATGTGTCAAAATGAGATATTTATGAAAAAGAAAGAAGAGAAACAAAAAGTAGACAAAAGAAAAAACACATGGTTTTCAGTAATTTGGGGCTGAGTGACCAACAGAATAGCAGAGACTGTTGCATAGACAAATTATCTTCTTTCTACAAATTGACCAGTCATTCCTGCCTGAGACTGAATAACTCTTAGACTTGGGAGCCCTGATTCCACTCCATCAACATAGTTTCTACCCAAAAATAAACTAATTTTACCCTCTTTCTACAGAATATCATCTAAATGGAGCCTACTTTTATTTACATCTTTATCCAGTAGAAGAAACTTCCTGCTTTCATAGCAAAGGCTTTTATTCAGAAGCATATTCACATTTAATTTGGTTTTATTTATTTATTTTTAATTCTTTAATGTCACCACATATTTGACTGCTTTTACCCCATCTACCTCCCCCCACACACACCTTTTAAATTTGGTTTTAGAAAATCCTTAATGTTTTTCAGCATTTGAGCTAGGCTCCATTCACGGGTTTAAAAGAAAAGAGTATATAGCCAGCATACTCATGCTATGATTGCATTTATTCAAGAATAATGACTGCCCATTATTGCAGTAAGCCTAGAAAGGACCATGATGAGATATATAGATGAGGGTTCTGTCTTCTCATGTTAAAAAAATAATACAAAAAAAAAATCTCTGTACAGTCAAATAAAGAGACAAAATACTTTCATGTTATTCCACTTCATCCTTAAAACCACCATGCTAGGAAGGTGGTCTTAATCCCTTCTTATTAGAAGCACAAACTTCTTATCAGAGACCCAGATTCACCAGGGACTCAGTCCATCCACCCTGAACCAGATAGTTTCTTCTCTGAACCCCTACAGCAGGGCTTACTATCGAATTATTTATCTAACCCATCACATAGGACTTTGTAGGGATGTAGCTGCTGAACCTGGGGTACTGGGAATGCCACAACCTGAAATTTTCCTTGGGATGCTCACCTATCATGAAAAAACTGCTTCACTGTAACTCTCAGGTATTGCATCATTGGTTTATCATTGCTGTACTCACTTTCTTGCTCAATAAACTGAGAGAGAAGTTGAGTAGCAGAGTCTCTGGTACTGTTTTTCCAGTTTTCTTTCCATTTTTATTCACAAAGAGAATTGTGGCTTTCTCCAAATTCCTGGACCTTTGCTTAACAAGGAGATTGAGTCTTAACCTCATTCAGCCGGGAAATCAGCTGTCTCCAGACTAGTTCCCTATGAGCATCTCAGAATCCTTACTTCCACTCTTCTTGGCTCTAAATCAAAAATAGACATTTCCTCTTCTGTAGTGTACCTTTATTGGCTGGAAAAATCCCTGAGATCTTTTTGACCTCCAAAATCCCTTAGGTTTCTTCATAAACGTAATACGGAATCCCTTTTGAGTTTGGGAGCGTTTATCTTCATAGCACTTTTTTAAACTGCATTTTCAAAGCAGAAAAATCGTTTAAGAGAACCTTAGTTTATAAGAATAAATATACACTGACCATTTCCACAAAGAATTAAAAATAATAGCAAAGAAATTTGAAGTCATGGCTGTGGAATTCTAGAATACACATCTAGACTCTGTTACCTTCTTTTTAACTGGAATGTTAACTCTAAATCCTTATATGGAAAATTAAGAAGATGTAGTTCTCTTGACCCCTGCTTTGTCTTTTTCTCTTTCTTTGACTTTATAGTAGATCTGAGGAAACTTTTAATACTAAAGCTTGGTGCTGCCCAGCCTGAGTCTGAAATGCCTGAGAAAGCAGTACAGATTCCAACTGTAAAACATTCCTTCACCAAGCCTTGGAAACTAGCATACTGAGGCCGGCAGAGTTCAGAGGGAGCACATGTAAATGAGGCTCAGTTATAAACTACTGAGGAGTGTTTTATTTAGTTTAAACCTGAACTTGAACTCATAAACGTGTTCCTGGAAAACAACACAGAAAGGCTGATGCAGTAGAACAGGAAACTATATTTTAACTCAGACAATTCCAATCTTTAAAAGAAAGAAAAAACTTTAAGTGTTTGTTTTTTTTTTTTTTTAACTGAACCACCTTTGGGATAGCACAAGGTGGAAAATCTGCAAGAGTTTTGTGATTGCAGAACAGAATTAAATTAATATGTATCATTTGAACTTACCACCATTCTTCCAAAATTAACAATAGGATCTCCTATCCACAGGGCGACTTACCCAGAGAAAAGGATATTTAAAGAGCCAATGAATACACAATGGGCATACAATCTGTAACTGGTTTCATTAAAGTCTAATAAAGTGATACTAGAGGTGTGTGACTGTTCCAAATTAGCACTATATGAATTTTGAGTTCATTCCTAAATCTTAGTTACAGGGAAAGCACTACTGTGTAGAATTTATCTGAGAACGAAGTAAGTGATTTTGTTTGCTTGCTTGACTTTATAAAACACATTCTTAAATCTGTCTCAAGTAATCTTTGCTTATAAGATCAACTCTCTCTAAAGTCCTTACTGAAAAGGTAAAAAAATGAATAAAACTTTGTTTTAGAATGATATTACCGCTGTCCAAGGAGCACAGGTCCCTGACAGGGAAGCCAAGTAGCTCTGCCGATCACGTGTATTATGTACATGTCCAAATCAATAATTGATCCGACTCTTCCCATAGGCTGTCAACGATCCCACATCCTCACCTTTGTACATCCCCCGCCCCAGCCCCACTAAGATTCTTTCCACTCACCTCCTCTAGAAAGAAATACACAGGAAGAATCTAATTGTTTATAGTAATGAACATTACCTAGTTGTAAATTCAATCTACAAATTTAGAAGGAAATAAACCTGAATGTAAAGAACTTTTGCTATTTCAGCATTTAAAAAAGGAGTTCTATCATTTGAAACTGCCAACTCCCCCGGGTGAGTTTATTTTGCAAGTCATGTCTTAAACAAAGACAAATTTTGTTGCCATGAAACTCTAAATCCTACCACATTTTTCAGAAGGAGGAAGAAAGCACTGTTCACTGATACCTGGTTGTGCTTTTGGGAAAATCACAGGGAAATCATTCCATTTTTATCAGGTTTGTTGGCTCAGATGAAACTACCCTGATCCCATCCCATGCCATCTAGATCATTTCAAGGCTGCCATACAATGCTTCCTACTTTAGGCCAGTATTTCAAAGTTTTGTCTTTTTGTATTTATTTTCCCCCAAATGCTGTCATAACTGATATATTGAAGCCCGTTCTGAAGATAAGTTGGACCGCTGAAGTCACACAGTAGAATTTACGTCTCTAATTTGTTCCTGGCCAAACTCGTTCTAACCTCAGTCAGGGATAGGAACAGTTTTACTTCTGCCAATATCACATCTGCACTGTGAAGGAAGAAAAGATGACCCCTTGATCCAGTAAAAACAAAAAGCAGGTGTTCCCCGAAGGTAAAGAAAGGATAAGAATGTGGTCTTTACTTGTAGTACAGACCGGAGCAGCCTCGCAAGTGCCTAAGTCCGCAGGGCAGCCAATGGCTAAGCTGGGACTTAAACCAGGGCCCCAACTCATAGTCCAGTGCTGAGTTGCATCTCAGTATACTCTCCCTCTCTTTTCTCGTGAATCTGAAAACTAAGATGCTATAACTTCCTCCACATTCTACCTCTGTGCCTCGTTTCTTTGGCTCACTACGGAAGCCTTCAATCCCAGCTGCTAAATGGGCTGGTCCTGGTTGTCGTTGAGTGCGTTCTTCCCTTCTTTTCTTAATCTGGTGAATGGAAGAGGAAAGACTGTTGGTTTGTGTGGCCTTTGAAAGAGCAGGGGTCTGCCCTAATTCCTGTGGAGGGCTCAAATACTGGTGGAGAGGGAGACTGGCTTGAAGGGTGGGAGGAGGCAGGAAATGGGACTGGAAAGAACAGAAGGAAGGACCCCGGACAGCAAACAGAGGAAGATGAAAAGGGTAAGGAACCAGAGACCTGCGCTCAGAGCCATGGAAGGAGGTGCCAGCTGGGGTAGAAATGTCCAAAGGTGGCAGATGCCATCCAGTGCCTAAAGTGTGCCTTGGCTGAAAGGTTAGTTTGGGAAGTTGTGTCTGAGAAAGTACCAGGTCTTCTGTCATTTTGTTGCAGGATGTCTCTGGGACAATTTTTTTAATAACTGGACTTTTCACTTTAATTTTTCCCCCCTTACTCAACTTTCTCTACCTACATAATCTGAACATTAAATCTACATGGCAGACTTGCTTTGAACCTAAGTCATGTTTGGGGAGAGCTTTTCAGCTTTCGGGGAACAGGAGGAGAGAAGCAGTCTGTGGGATGATTATTATAATGTGGCCATGCTTTGCTGAGCTCCAGCCTCCACTCCCATGCCTCTGTTTTTAAAGAAAAAAGGTTAGCTCCCTGGGCCACCATTGGGCCAGCCCCAAGTGTGACTGTCTACACTTGTTAGACAACAGGCGTTTAATTAAAATTGGAATCTGATGTGTAGAAAACATACATTTTTTCATTTCATAGCTCCCCAGGAAATCATGTTCTTTTCCTTTCCTGCTCCCCTCAACTCTCCCTGCTGCCAAAAAAGGAAAAAAAAAAAATACTAGGGGAGAGATTATTTTAATGTTGAAAATCAAAAATTACAAAGGGCTAGGTTGCCTTCTTTATTTTTGCCTTTGGGGCAGACATCAGCCAATAATAAAGCCTGTATTGTGTCTTCAGACCAGAGCCAGGTTTTTATGGCTAACTTCCCATATGGAAAAGGGTTTGTCTCCTTTCGGGGCATTAAAATACAACATTTAATGAATCTGTAACTAAAATCTTTCATCTTTTGTGCAATGAAGGGGGTTACCTGATACCTCGTGATCCTTGGTTGGACTTCGAGGAATCAAAAAATAAAAAACAACAAATAATAAACATGAGGCCCTAGCTGAAAACCAGCCGCGAAACTGCATCATCACTGCGTTTTCCGCAGCGGAGCGATCCAGCGCACACGGGTTGGGCTCCGCCCAGAAAATCTGGTCGTGCCAACGTGGCCAAACAGATAGGAGCTCATAGACGATTTCATCGAGTCGTCGTTGTCCCCTTAATCTCCACGCTGCACCTCAGATCTCAAGCAGCTTCCGTGGCGCGGGCTCACTTTAATGGATAGAATCTATTTTTCATGAAAAAGCAGGAAATAAGCTGTCTCTTTCATAAAAAGATTTACAAAATGTAATCATTGTTGAAATATTCCCTTTGAACTGCCGTGTCCACGGGGGTCTTCGGCTCCCAGAGTCGTGCTTCATTAGAACCCCCTCACAAGCGGCTCCAGAAGGGCAGGTACACTGGTGGTGCCCGCTTTGATGTCTTGAATGAATGAAAGAAAAGCACAATAAAAAAGAGCTGTTGATCAAGCATAAAATACTCTTTAAGCTGACAGAATAGCAGCGTTAACACACCCTAAGCTGCTTTTAGTTTTTCCCTTTTTTCCTCACATTTTCCTGTGCTTTGTGTACAGTGGGGGTTTGTATTTTATAAGAAGTCTCTGATCTATGTAGTATGCCATTTGCTAACAAAAACCAAAATAGGATTGTTTCTGTCCCACTTGGTTGCCTGACTACTCCCTCCCTCCTCTCCTCCCCTCTCCCCCTCACCCCCACTTCCAAGGCATGCAGTTTAGCCTTGCAAGGCAAGGGCTCAAATGCCTTTCGTAAACTTGAGCCAATTCCTTTTGTGTGGTTGGTTTCGCCGCTCTGATTTTAATACCGCAATTAAAGACAGATTTTTATTTTCTCAAGAACTTTCTCCTGCAACTGGGGAAATGGAACTGATGCAGCTGCTACTTTTAACTAAGAAATTATATCATTAAATAAGCGAAGGCAGCCTTATTGAGTGATTACTTTCCAAGGGAACTGGCCCTTCTTAGGTCTCACATAGACCTTAAGGCCCCATGCACAATTGTAGATGGAGAACCCATCTCCCCTGGCTTTCTGGTTTTCTGCATTTGCCTCTATCCAGGCATTGGCTCATTTAATCCCGCCCTAAAATGGGTAAAGTCATTATCTCCATTTCATGGAGTGTAAAACTGAGATTCAGGAGTGCTAACTAACTTGCCTGAGATCATTTAACTAGTATATATAGTGTACTGGTTAAATGATGGGATTCTGTTAACCCCAATTCCGGATCCCTAGCTCTTATCATTATGCATACAGCCCTTTGGTAAGCAGGTGTGAGTGGGCCAGAGAATAATTTTTAATTCCTAAGTCTTTGGTTTATATTTGATAAACATATAAAGAGGGACCAAAACATATGTGCTTGATGGTGAGGTAGACACTGAGGCAAGTTGGAATACGGTGAAGGAGTCAGACTTTGGAACAACAGTCGGAATAATTGGATTGCATATGTACTCTCAGGGTTTGGAGGCGCTGGATGGCTTATTGGGTAAAGATTAGTGTTTTCTCATCTTGAGGTTTAAACCAAATGGAGGTCTTGGCCGGGAGCTGCACGGTCACTCTCCAGGGAGCAGTGGTTTGGACAACTCCTGTGTGCTTGTAGTAAGTAGGCAGCAGGCCATGTTACAAAACTATTGCACATGCTACTGACGCAGTTGGCCACACTTGGCCTCGTTGCAACAGCTTCTCAGTCAGAACTGCCTGGGGCAGCTTGTGGAGACCTGTGTCTCTCTTGGGAGATCGCCTGTCATTTGGGGTGACATGAACGTGTGGCATGAGCATGGGTATAGCACAGCCATGCTAGAAATCATCCTTCTAAAGGCCATGTTGGGTAACTTTGTCACCAGGCTTTGGGAACCCTGGAGACGGCTTGTTTCTTCCTTCCTTCCTTCCTTTTTTTATTCAACAGTATTTACTAAGTGCCTACTCTGTGCCAGCTACTGGGCAAGACACTGGGAATGCTACATGTAAGAAGATGGTTTTCTTGGGAAGAAAAGCAGGTGATTACAGTTCAGTGACTGTGACAGAGATACACCTTGGTACTGAAGGCCTGGAGAAAGACCCCTTGGAAAAAGGGACAGCTAATCTGACTAGCGAGTGTTAGCAAAGCCCAGGAGAGGGATGCAGCCTGTGCTGAGGCCCGGCAGGGAGAAGGCATTTGGCTTTGGGGAATCTGGAAGAAGTTTAACACAGTGCAAGGGTTGAGTACAAGCAGTGAAAAAATAAGGCCACAAAGGTAAGCTGGGCCAATCACAGCCCATTAACGTTTTAATAGTTTCCTGTACAATAAACAAGTCTTGGTTTAGCGTTATTGAAAACAGGCTCTTTTTAATTAACAAAATCAGACAAGAAAAATGACGGCAGAGATCAAAGCCTATAGTTGGTAATACCAATAACTGACACCTGTATACAGCATGTCACCTTTTTCAGAAGAAACCAGCATAAAAAAAACTGCTTTTCTCTCCTGTAATGCAGAATGGCCCTCATGGCAGTCCTCTGGGGCCCAAGGACACACCACTAGTCCATGGGAAAAGTGGGACTAGATGAGGGTTCCTGGCACGTTGGGTGCTCGGCCTCATCAGTCCACATCAGTTTATGAGACCCTACTGTGAGAAAAGCAGGGTACCTGGTATCCTGTAAGGCATAGAAATCCAGCACTAAAATCCAGCACTTTCTTTCCACACAAAAACTCCTTAAGAGCAGGACCATATTTATTGTACTTATTATATCCCCAGAGCCTAGCATACATAGCACCAGGCACACGGTTGGCCCCTAGTACTTGTTGAATGAGGGGAAAGAAAAAAAAAAACTCCAAAAGTGATGTGTACTAATGTGAGAAACTGGAAGTGTGCTGGGAGGCCCTGTCCATTTCCACAGTATTGGCAGGGGGCAGAGAAGGCTACCAGGCTTTTGGCTGATTTGCCAAGGACAACTCATTTGGGCTACACAGTGGACTTCAGCTGATCCAAACAAGATCAGGAAGCCAAAAATGACTAACTGGATTAGTGACCTAGCGGAGATAGCATCACCTCAAGAGAGAAGTCAAAATGGTGACTGCAGCTTCTGCAGTATTGGTTGGCAGCATCCTCTTTTGGGGCCAATGGAGAATCAGGCCTGCTGGGAAAGTAGGGGCAGAAGCCTCTCTGCGTTTGCATGTTTCTGTTTTCTGTGTGTGAATGTCCTTAAATAACCCACCTTGCCTGGAGAAGAAAGTTAAGTGTCACACCCAGTTCTGGATTCCACATTAACAACCTCCTTCCGCAGTTTTCAACTTTGCCCTTGAGGTCTTTTGTTTAACTTTTTAATTTGAAAAACAGATTCTGCTGTGTCACAGTCTGTTCCATCCTCCCCATCCCCACCCCCCAACACTCTCTCATTTTTTTTTTTTTTTGGTTAAAGTAAAATATAGCTATCTCAAACAGACTTGTATTTCCTTTTGTTGGTAAAATATACATCCGGCCCTCTTAGTGAAAAGAGTTTATAAAAGGCCTTTTAAGAAGTTGTTATTCACATTAGAATGTTTGTTGTTACTCAGGAATTCGGTCTTTGTCAACCATATCTTAGACAACCTCATGACCAAAATTTGGAAAATAGCCTCAGTTTCCTAATTGCTCTCAGTGCAGCATAAGAAAGGCAGTGCCTGTCACTGTTGAAGGTAACTACTGCCATTTCAAGCTTCTTGTTTCAATTGCAGAGGGATAGATAGTGTACATGGTTGATAAAACCTGACTACTGTGAGTATTACAGAATCCTGGCAGAATGGGATTCGAACTTACATGGAGCTGTAAATTAAGGGACGAGAAGTGGATAAAACTCCTTAGAGAACAGTGCAAAAAAAAAAAAAAGTCGCATGGCAATGGTTAAATGAAATCTTATAAGCACATTCAGTGTGGAGCTGTTTTGCATTACATGAGTTGAATACCTTAGAGATGCCACATCTGCAGGCACTTTATTAAATCCTTAGTCAGCACTTTCCAACCTGATGAGATTACTTCTTCATTTGACTGGAGAAAAGGAAAGCTGAGCTCTGGTCCTGGGCTGCAGATTTCTTTTGATGTTTCACCTTGAACACTGAGAGAGGACAATTACCCCCACTCCTCCAACCCCTCCCAACACATCCCAAACTGTAGAAATTGTGACTATAACAGAGTAATTTTACTTAACTAAAGCTTTTGTGGGAGTATAGATTTATGGACCTCCAAAACAACTAGAGCTGAATGTTCCTGAGGAAAAAATAGATCAAAGCTCTGTGTTTACTTCCTTAATGTAAATGTATCAAGATAACATCATCCTATATTGTATTGTAATATTGGAACTCACTGCAGATAAGGGACAGAGATTCCTTTGTAGTCCATCTGGATACAGGAGGTTAGATTAAGGGGCTATAAAATATGAAGGCAGAAACCATATGAAATGTAAGCTTATGTCAGTAAGTGGCTGAAGACAATTTTTTGAGTCTCCATAAATGAATTTGGTTTAATGTGGCAACATTTTCTCAGTGATTCTCTACTCAACCCAACAATTTAACAATCTCAGATTTCTTTTGTATTTTTCTTATATGAACCAAGAAGAAAATGTTCAGAATTGTACTTCAAGTAATGTTTTGAAACTTGCACTACTTGCACATGGATTTTATAAGAAAATATCACAAGAGAAAAAAATAGGCTTTTTCAAACATTATCTTGTCCATTTGATGTTATTAGTAGTAATTCATGGCAGTTTATAGAAATTGAGTGGCTTGCAAATGTGCAATTATCACACTCATCATGACAAAATCAGGAGCATCTTCAGCTACAAACTGATCATGAGAAAATTCGGGGAAGTGGATGAATTTTTATTATTATTATTATAACTTTTTATCTGCCATCTCTGCACATAAATGATTTAATCAGAGGCTTCATTCAAAAAAAAAAAAATTCCCTGTGTGGTTCCCCTAACCAACTGACTTCCCATTCTGGAAAGCCTTGGTCAAGTAGCTGGGTTAATTGTCATGAAGATTAGTGTGATGTTGAAATAAGTACTAATGGTCAAATTACAGGAGTGAAAAAGTTTAAGAATAGGTTTTGGTTGGGGCCTGAAAGGGTTAATTAAGTTTTTTTCATGGGTTATTAAAGACCCCCAACCCAAGCCTTCAGGAGTCATATTGACACCCCGCCACAGGGCAACTCGCTCCTCTATTGACATGTTGCTGGTCAGAGCACAATAGCCTTCTGTGTCTGCAAATCATTGCTAAAATCATCTCAAGGAAAAAAAAAAGAGTTTGAAAGCTTTAACGTTAGACAAAAGCCCAAGAGCTGCAGTGCGCAGCTCAAAAACCCAGAGTCAGCAACTTCTATTGATTAAAAACTAACCTTTAAAGTAACTCTGAGAGTGTGTGGTTAGCATTTAAATTTAAACATGTCATGAGTTGATTTGTGTTACTGAATACCAACTCAGAAGGAGTAACATTCACATCGCATTTTTTTTTTCTAATTCCCTTAAGCAGCTAAAGTATTTCATGAAATGTCAATAGGGCAAAAAGAAAAAGGGGAGGGGGGCCGATGCTGGGCCTTGTAGTTTTCTTTCCCATGCAAATATTCACCCCCCAAAAGAAAAGTGTAGAGAGTGAAACACAATAATTAGTCCTTTGTCTAACTTTCCCAAGTGCCAGAGAAAGACAGATTAATTAAATATACAACAGTGTTGGTTTTTGGAGTGGGGGTCTTGCTTGCTGTGTAGGTCATAAATTAGGCAGAATAAATACTTCAATGTGTTTGCAGTGGGCCTGCTACGTCAGAGCCACTGGAAGGTTGGTGGGAGGAGAGCAGAGGGTTTCTTGCTAATGATAGTCACGTCTGGGTCTGTCTGGTTGCTCTTAGCAACCAGACATGATGTAACACCAGGATGAACTTGAACTTGGGGGACTTGAAAAGAGAACAATAGACCAGAGCAATCAATAAAGCCTATTTCAGTGAAGGATTACAGAGCTGCTCTGGGGTAACCTTGTCGGCAAGGCACACACTGAATAGTAAGATGTGTGAAGAAACTTTTTTTTTTGCTTTGCTTTTTAAGAGAAGTGCAGAGGCACTGCAGATTTTTGTAGTGCGCTCAGGTTGTGTCCAGAAACCGTGGTTTAGAAAACTGCTCCCCCTGCCGACTCACTGGGTTCCAGGCGTTTTGCTTCAAGAACTACTTACACAGTGTCAGATTTAAGAAGTCTGGAATTTCACAACTGACTTAGGATGTGTGAGAACAGAAACTGTAAGCATTATTCGCTGCACCCAAAGTTTGAGACTGTTTTGTTAAAGTGAGAACTCAGCTCTAACGTGGATCGGAGTCAGCTCTTAGGAGAGCCTACTAAAAATACACTTTGGAGTTTGCCTCCCTTTTTCTTTCTTTTACCGTCTTCTGTCTTTTGTCCAGTTAGATTTAGGCCGTGTATATTTGCCAGGATGATTTCCTTTCAGGACACAAGAGGCTTTATTGTGTTCTTCAAAGCATGTGGTCAAAGAATAGCATCCAAAAGTGTATAGGATGAGTAGTTTTTTAGTTTAGGTTTAGGTTTTTTCAAGTCCTCTGGAAATCAGGAAATTTTATACCAGCCTTCATGTAGCTATCATTTCGCCATTTATCCCTGGGATCAAATGAGTCCTTACTTTACCTAATTGAATCTATTGGGTATGAATGAGCCTTCATCATACTGAATCAACCCAAATGTAACCTTTTCTGATACTGTCAACTCAGAGATTTTAGAGGCATTCTCTTTTGCTAGAAGTTGATGTGTGTGTGTGTGTGTGTGTGTGTGTGTGTGTGTGTGTGTGTGTGTAATGATAAATGTGGTGAATTTGACAGGGTATCTCTAGAGAAAAGTTGGCAAAAGCCATATACTTTTTCATTTAACTTGAGAAACTGACTCTGATATTAGACCATAAGTAGTCACTTTGTTTAGCTAACAGAAAAGAAACGCCAGCATATATAGTGATATATAACCAGACTATTGCCCAAAACTAATCACCTAAGATTTATGAAAGGAAAAGGTAACTGGTAACTGGGCCCAGCAGGCATGTGGGAGGCTCTAAATAAATGTTAAATGAAGAGAAACATGAATGAGGGTTATGAAACAGCCTCATTTTTTTCCCCTTGGGACATCATGGTAGCTAATAAGGTGAAATCTCGATACCATTTGATTAGTCATTTTTTTAAACATTGTTTTAGAAATATTGAGCTGAAAGGAGTATTTAGCATCATAAAATATATCTCATGCACACACAAGGACACTGAGTGTGAGAGAGATGCTGTGACTTATCCAGGATCACCCAGTACTCTTGGGACAGCACTGTTGATCATCTGTGCCTGTTAAGAGAATTCGCAATAACATCATCAGTGCCTACATCTCATTGAAAAGGAGATGTGAAAATCAGCAGATTCACATTCATCACCATATGAAACCTCTCCCCTAACCCATTCTTCATTCACTCAACTCTCCTTTGTTGAAAACCTTCTATCCCAGGCACTGTGCTAGGCATTGATAATTCAATGAAAAGCAAAATGATCAAGTTCTCTGTGCTCCTATAGCTATCCCACCAGACTACAAAACCTGTATATGAATTTCAAGTGGACATAAATACTTTATTTTGTAAGACATTCTCACGTTAGTAAACTCAGACGAAGACACTGAATTTCAGTTTTAGAGGAGTAAGCTCAGTGTCATTGTCTCAGGATTTACTACTGTTTGTCATCTTTTACTTTTCCCAGTGAGCCCCTACCCCTTCGTCCCTAACAAAGATCCTGATTTCACAGTTGGAAGGACAACTTCGAAATATGTTATTTTCTCTAATTGCACTTTTCCTTTTGTCTTCCAGTCCTGGTACCTGGGATAAAAGTCGCAGTGTCCCACCATCCACCAGACAGACCACCTGACCCCTTCTCAACTCTGTAACATGGACGCATCCTCAACCCAGCGCGGTTACAACTTCACTGTCAGTGGAAGGGGAGAATCACATCAACTTGTACATGGAAACAGCAAGCATTATGGTCAAACAGCAAAGGCCATAACCTTTTGGGATTTTTTTTTTTAACTACTTTAGGGACTGTTGTAATTTTCTCATATGGTGCTGGAAATGGTTGGGCTTTGTAACATTTGAAGTGTTTTCATGGTAGCATGAGCATTAGGTGATGCGGCTAGAGGAAGTCTACCCTTGCTCACTGACTTCCATTGTAACACTTTCTTTACGGAGCCTGGCTGTTTCACAGTATTTCATGAATTTACCCACACAGGTGTGAGCCTCCTTGAGCAATCAGGAGGCACATGGAGAACTAAATCTTTTGTAGTAGCTGAGATCTGCAATATATAACTTACGGGACAGTCAAAGGGCAATGTTTTTCTGTAACATATTGGAAAAAGAAAATGCAGTTATGTTCCTTTTTTATTTTTTCTTTTAGTTTGGTTTGGTTCAGCAGTCAGCAGTTAAATATATAACATGGCCCGCAAGGACAGTGAATCCACTCACATTGCAGAACAATTCTGAAAATGGCAAACTACTACTACTACTACTATTCAGTTTTTTAAAAGTTTTGAAATGCTGCACTTACATTTAGAAAAAAAAAACATTTTTTCAACAATTTCAACAATGACACACAAATTCACATGGAAATGGGGAAGATGGTCTGTTTTGACAGAAACTGACAGGAATCAATCAAAACAATCGAATTTTGAATTGAGTAAAGTGCAATTTCATTGGATAGCTAAATATCTTTGTAAGATAGAGATTGTTGAAAATTCTATTTTTGTTTTTCAAGTCCTTCCACCCCAGGACTCTAAATTATTGGGGTAAAAAACAGCCTTGCAAGAAAAAGGGGAGCTATTTTTGCTTTTTATGTTTTTTATTATTAAACTTGTATCCCTTTAAAAACTGAAGGAAAATTTTAAAAAAAAACAAAAAAACAAATCTAATGGTGCTTTTACCACAATATGTTAACTACATTAAATGCTAATTAATTATTTTCTGTTATCAAAGCACATAACTAAAATGAAGTCATGGTATCTGTTAATTTTATAAGCTAGAAGTCACTATAAAGGATTATGCCAATTCTGAAAATTTTTACATGTATCCGGCAACATAGGATTTATCAGTTATCAGACACTTCATTGTACCAGAGATTGTCCAGAAATTTTAAAGATCTTTGCGCCCTGAAACTGGGCTATGGGAAAATAATAATAATGATAATAATAATAATAATAATAATAATGAAACCAATACTGACACAAATGCTGGTGCCCGTTCAGATCAAGGGTACTTGTTAGGGAAAAAAAGTTTGCACCCCCAAATGTCCTGTATCTTATGTAAAAAAAAAAAATCAAAAAACAAAAAACAACAAAAAATAACAAAAAAAAGTGCAAGTGATTTTTCTACCAGACAGCGAAGCACCCCTTTGCTTCCCATGCAACTTCAAGAAGGTTTCCTATACTATACATATATATACGTTCTGGTTGGCAAGCCCTGCTGATCAGAGAAAGTCTCTGCATGTTCTAGTGTTAGTAACTAATTTTTATATAGTTAATGTAGGATAAAGTAGAGTGCATTAAGACACAATATTGTAATCCCTACTCTAGGCACTTGCCTTTAAACTATGTTTTTCAGCCCTTCAGAAGGGTTCTACTACTGTCCTATACAATCAAGTAACTGAAATTCTTGGGAAGACACTTTGCTCCTCATCTTTCCCCCGAAACAATGTTGTTTTGTTTTGTTTTTTTTCCTTAATTTGCACGAAAACAAAAATTCCATATCAATGTGCCTTGCCCTGGATAGCGATTATTTGTGGAATTGTTGCACATGCTCCTCTATTGAAAGGGGTTTTTCCCTAGTCAAGCATTTGGAGACACTTTTTGTAAATGTGACTTTTATGTCAGCTATTGTCAGTTTCAACATCTAGAACTAAATAGAAAGTTAGTTGTTCCGCAGATAGGAGTAGTCTTTATTGTCCTCTGTGGTCAGTGGCAGTGCTATTCTGAGATCTGTAGATGCTTAGAATATCAGTATTTTGGATGTTGCTGCATTTTACAATTTATTTGGAGTCTTCCTTTATCCCCCCCCCCTTCCAGATATATGAAAATATGCAATACCTGCTTATATCGTGTAGGAAAGCTTAGCGATCATTAATTTTTCTTTTATTTTTTTTATTTGACCAAAGTCGGTGCTGCATTTGACGCAGTGTGTTTTAGGTGTTTGTCTTCGTCCTTTTTTTGTGATTTTTGAATGCACGTGCGCAGGAAGGGCTCCTCTTAGAGAAGCAGTCAAACTGTGAAGCACTAAGCTGACCCTGCTTCAAGCAATTTTGTTTTTACAACTGTTCCTTTCACAAGCAAGCCTTAAAAAAAAAAAGACAACTTCCTTTTTCTTCAGCTCCCACACCCCATTTTTCTTAGCAGACTGCAGTCAATCCACATTCAATAAAAAGTATATAATGCCCATTTTTATATGCACGTTTTTAAACTTCCAAGTTCTGAAAATTGTTTACTGGTTATCTCTATTTAAGGAAAAAAAAATAAAATAAAACATTTTGGATTTTCATATGTGTCTGATAAGTGGTTGAATAGTCGTTTGGCGCTGTTGTATGGTGTGATTGTCAGTATATGGTGTCACTTCCTATAGCCAGCCAGCATACTTTGCCTTCCCCTATAGCACTTAGCTGGGCATTACTTTATTATGACATATGTGCACTAAAAAAAAAGATAAAAGGAAAAAAAAGAAAAAAATAGCAGCTTTCAGTGCTTCACAGTGAAGGGAAAAAAGCCTAGACAAACATTTTGTCAGAACCTTGCGATAAGCCAAGGTATTACCAGTAAATTGGTTGTATATACAATAAAATTGTACCCTTTTTTTAAAACAAAACAAATTAAGCAATAGTTTGGGCAGTTTTAGTTGTTTTTAGTGAGCATGTTGTAGTCATGACTGCAAAGAGAGAGAATAAACTGCCCACTCAGAAGATATGTAATTTGTATTGTTGTATAGTTTTATTGATTACACTGATTTATTCTACCCTATTTTATAATGCAGGACTTTTGTAATGTTGTTTAAATGAGGAAAAATTTCTGTCAAATTAGCCTAGTGAAACTTCCAATTGTTCATTATAAAGGCAGCGTTCATAGAATTGCTTTTCTTTCTTTCCCACCCCTCTTTGGGAACTGGATTTAAGTTTAAAACTTTCCTGTTTCCTTTTTTTTTTTTTGTAAGTATTTAAATACAGTTATTTTTTTCTCTCTCAATGGTATAGCATATTCCTATGCTTGAAAAGTATAGGTCTACTGAAAAACCATTGTAAATGGACGTTACAGGTATGCTGTATTTTTGAAGGTATTTTGTTGTATTAAGTTTGATGAAGCTAAAATTAGGGAACTCTGAACAGATTTGCAGGAAAAAAATGTTTTAAAGGCTTTAAAACATTAGGGAGGCAGTCTAGGGTGATAATGAACAGGGGTTAAGTATTAAATACACTAAGTTACATTTTTGTTCATGTTTCATTGTCCAGAAAGCAGCAGGAAACTGTAGTTCGGTTGCGATCAAGCAGGAGAAAAGAAACACCAACCAACCCGAGTGTTTACCTTTTTAGATTAAAAGCCAAGCGAAGAAGTTTGAGGAAGACTCTGGTACCTGGGGTGTGTAGACTGACAGACTGAGGGCTATCAGCATTTGATTCTGAGACACATTTACATTTCTTCCGTCAAATGGCATTAAATATATTGGCAAAGATAGGTCCCTCAAGTCACTCGCCATGCTTTTTCTTTCAGAACTGAAGTCAGAGGCACAAACACTAAATCTTATTTTTCTATATACTTTTTTTTCAGGCCCATTCCCCTGCCACTAAATTATTTCTTTTCTGATCATTTATGGGTAGAGGCCCTCTCCCTAATTCCACTCTATTCATCCCAGAGCCTTTTTCTTTCTTTTGAGGTATGAACTAACTTTTCTGTTTCTTCACACCCTGGCATGACAGTTATTTAGTGTCAGCTCCTCCCCACTCCAACCCTTCAGCCAGGTGTTGGCTATAGGCAAGCTGACAGGTACACTTCCTGGCACTTTTATTCTTCACTCTGACAGTTGAAGTGTAAAGGAACCCAAACTTTCCAGAGTTATGGTATTTAGTCAGCCCACAGGAATATGCAAAACCCCGTCTCAAAAAGTTTGTCTCTCACTTTTCAAACCCTCATCCTCCTATGTTTTGAATTCTGTAGTAACAGTGTCACAAAGTATTGACAAAATCTGGATTAAAAAAAAGAAAAAAACAATTCTTCGTTATGACATTTTTGGTGGGGAGGGGTTTCTAAGAATGTCATCTAATGTACTTTTGCATCATGTCTCTGGAAATATCTTTTTGTCCATGGTGGTATTGGTGGTGGTAGTTTATCTCTTTCTTTTTCTTTTCTTTTTCTTCTTCTTCTTTTTCTTTTTATTTCGATAGCAGGCCTCCATAGAACAAATTTAAAACACAACTGGCATGGTAATGTAAGGAGAGCTTCAGTGGCACCTCACCACCCACCCTCCAAGATCTGTCAGTGGACAGTCTCCGAAACCTGCACTGCCCACTGGCAGAGCTTTCATTCAAATTGGCTTCCAAGGTCAATTTTGTCCTGAAGTCAATGCATGTATTTACTGTTTGACAGTAAACCCGCTCTGCCTTCTCCACGTCCAAGGCTGTGCATTCGTCTAATTAGTGTCGTGTATGTTTTCCTTTTATTTTTTCCAATAAAAAAGCAGTGGGATGAAAATTGCTTTGATATATAGCAGGTAACATTGAAGCTATTCCATAGCACTTAACTGTAGTGAATACTGTGTCACCAATTCTGAAATCAATTTAATGTTTAATGCAAATCCATTACATGGTGCTATTACAGGCTGACAAAATGATTTACACCAATGTGACAACTTGGGCTCAATTCACTCTGCTTTCCAACAGTGTAAATGCATAGCAGTGTTTATCTGCATGAGAACTATGCACTAATCTATCAGAAGAAAAAAAACTATATCAACTTCGGTATCTACTTTCCGTTTACTTCAATCCTTGCCTTTTTGGTCATTGTTATAATGCCAGCTTTAGGACAGAAAGAATTATAAGAAAACCAGCATAATACCTGATATATTAAAATGTAGTGCCTGTGAAATCTGTATTATATTGCTCTTCTGAAGTAAGATTTTTCTACACCGGTAGCCTTCGCTGTCTGTCAGTCAGGACCTTCTGGTATAGGTGATGTAAAATAACCGTACAATATTAATGCATGCTATTCCATAATGCTTAGTGAACTGTATGAATATTACTCAAAGTTATGTTAGTCTTTTTTTCTGACTTGGTTCTTGTCAGCTAGGTTTAAAGGTATTTCACTAAGAACGCAAATTCTGTCTTCTCTTAATTTCAGCTGTTTTCAGTATTTTGGAGGTATACATTTACTTAAATTCAGTATTACTTGTGTTTTTGTTTTCGTTTTTGTTTTTTTTTGTTGCTGTTGTTTTCTTTTTTCTAGGGGACAAGCATGGGTGTTTGATTTCAGAAATCAGTCCCTGGCAAGACTTTTGTCTATAAACGACCATTTCAATTTCAAGAACTCTGCTAACAAAGACACTCTGAGAACATTTCCAAGTGAGGGACATTTTCCTTAACCCTCGACTGAAGTTATGTTGATTCTGAAGCGTTTTCTTAATGGACAATGTTCAGCCAGGTACCCATGCTTGATCCATCTTCACACCAGACTTCCTCATATTAAAAAAAAAAAAAAATCTTTAAGAAATCACTTGGCTATTTAGTTTCATGCACAGTTGCAATATTTTCTTCGAAAATGAAACTCTGTACAAATTTTGGGCCCGATTCATAAGAAAAAGAAGTTTGCTATTAACACGGGATTTTTTATATATACTTTTTTGTCTAAATTTGAAACTATTACCCAAATTAAATAAATTTCATCTCATTTTTTCTCCTAAACTACCCATCTGTGTTTTATGCCCTAAAGGGTTACGTAACCAAATTAGGGGGAATGGGAAAGTGGGGAACATATACCGGAAATGCTCAGAGAGCTAAGGGTGACCTCCTGCAGCTGAGCATGAGAACAGGGAGGCAGCAGCGTTTGTGGGGCAGGACATCGCCTGGGTGCCAGGCATCACGCGTTTCGCATGTGGACTCCTTATGCTATTTAATTAAAAAAACATAACTTCCAAAATGTGTCTGGCCCACAAGAATATGTGGTAGAAGTGCCACTTCTAATTCAACCAGAGCTCCAGTCATGTGGTATGAACTTTTGTATTTCGATAGTAGTTCTAAGGACAAATCGTGTCCAGCAAATTGGGCTGTTTTTCCTGCTGTTTTTCTGCTCGATTTCTCAAAAGGACAGAAGCTATTTTCCCCCTTTGATTATATTTTTTTAATTTTGGGGGTTTTTTAAATAATAGTCTATAAATTAGCACTTTTTTTTTTTTAACATCTCAACTGATGATCACGAGGCCACTGGCTACTCTGGGATGTAAACGTGAGAGAACTGCCAGCTCCATTCTTTCTCCCTGGTCTCAGAACAGCCTCTTTGCACTGCGAAGGCATTTGGTAGTGTCACCATTGAAATACAAAGGGGACCAAGAGCCAAAGATTTATCAGGTTCTAGGAGGTCCTTAAGGAAGACTTTCAAAGGCAAATACATGATACTTCTCCCCTACATCCCAGATCTCTTACCCAGAACAAAGTTCACTGGGGGCTTCTCCCATCACCCTTGGAAATCTGTCCACTCAAGATACCTCGGTTTTACATTTCGAAATGTGGGGAGAGGATTGAACACTTCCAATGACAAGAGATCCATTGTGAAACTAAACATCCCCGTGTTAATAACTTGATTTGACATTCGTTTTTATGAGCCGGGCCCCCTGTGCCTCTAGAATACTTGTATTGACTCTCATAGTTACCCTTTTAGTTTTACTGTGTTCTGTGAAAATTTGTAATTGGTTGAGAATCACTGTGGGCGTCCATTCTTATTCAACTAAATCTCCACAGGTTTTTTGAGCTGGTGTGGATTAGTTTAACTCTTGTATTCAACCATTAGTGCTACCACCTTCTCACATTACAATACAATTACTGGAAGCAAGTACTGCATTTCCTATGCAACAAAAAAGGAAAAATAAAAAATTGCTAATGCTATGGAAGCTGTGTCATCATTTGCTTCAAATCACACCTGGGGCTTATAGTTGAGTGACAGTTATAGTGTGGATTGGAGGTTCCCCAGAAGATTGTCTTCCCACAATCTTGTTTTATCCTTGGATCTTGTTTTATCCTTGGATATTGTTTTATCCTTGATGGATGTGAGGCACATCATGCCTTCACAAAGTTCTAATGGGCAACCATGTTGGTCTTTAACCTACCAGACTCAACTCTTGTATAGTGCTTATTAGTATGTGCCTGATATTGTTCTAAGTGCCTTAAATATTGTATTAGTTAAGGCACAATCAAGAATCTGGAAAAGAATTCAATAGATTTTTTTTTTTAACAGGGGACTCTGAAGTAGCCAGGTGTGAATAACTATACGATACAGCCCTAGAGCTAGGGAAACAAAAGGGAAAGTTTGGGTTATCAGAACCTAGGAGCTCTAAGGAGGGACTCCACACAGCTAATATTTGAGTCTTTACTGAGAGGCGTCACCGTGAAGGTTGGGGGCACCATATGGCTGGTACTCAGACCTCTGAGGGGATGTGGGGTGGCTGGTGTTAGGACCAGGGAGAGGGACATGGCCAACAGGATTAGTACTTCTTAGGAGACAAGGCATGGCGGGTGCTGGGAGAATTGGAAGGAGCTGGAGACTGCTGGTGCATCCATCCTCTGCTGCTGTCACATTGTGGACTGGAACTGAAACTGGAAAGAAGTCTCTTCTCTTCCTTCTTGTCTCCTCCTAAACTCCTACCAGTGTCTCTCATTGGCCAGATCCAACCATAGCTATCTGGCAAGGGAGTTTGGAAAATATAGTGAGAGAACTGCTAACCCCACAGAACAGTATAGAAGGGTGGGCTTGGAGACCAGAGACAATAAGTAAATAAATGGCACATTTATCTTAATCCACTTAATTCTCACAACAACCCCGTGAGACAGGTACTACTTTTACCCCCAGTTTATAGATGAGGAAACTGAGGCAGAGATATTTAATAATTTACCCATGGTCATACAATGAAAAATGATAGAATTCTAGTCTAAAAAGTCTTGCTCTAAATTTCATTCTATAATCACTACAATATATTGACTCAATTATTTATTCAATAAGTATATTTTGAGTACCTATTATGTGCCCGAATATTCCAGGGACTGGGTATGGTAAGTAAATAAAGACCAGGCAACTATTATTGTAAAGTATACAGACTGTGGGCAAAATAGCGTTATTCAAATAAACAGCAGCAAAGGAAAGCATTGAGTTGTGATGACTGCTATAAAGGATTTACATTGAGAGCCTACTGAGGCTAGTAGGACCGAGAGAAATTAACCAGGTAAATGGGAAAGGTGGGAGGTAGAGGGGAAAGGAGAATGTTCTGGGTACAGAGAACAGCCTGTTTAAAGAGCCTGTAAGAGAATGGAGCTTACCACCTATGAAAGACTGAAAAAAAAAAAAAGTCTGTTTGGATGAAGAGGAAAAGAGGAGAGCAAATATGATACTAGGTGAAGCTTGATATTTAGGTCAAGATATCGCACAGCTTTACAGGCATATTAGGAACTTCTGTCCTATCCCCTAAGAGCATCATAAAATATGTATCAGTCAGATTAGGCTAGATCTATGCCATGACACAAGTCCAAAATCTCATTAGCTTAGAACGATAAAGGTTTACATCTTATTCTGCATGTCTATAAATGGTTACATGGAGCCTTTATACAGAATCTCCTCATTCTAGGACCCAAGGTAAAAAGCAGTTACCATATGGACCACTGCTGAATGTGTTACCAAGGGGACTAAAGGAGCATGGCAAGGTAGGCACTGGCATTTAACAATTCCATCTGGAGTAGACACACACCATTTCCACTCATATTTCATTGACCAGAGTATGCCATGCCTTGGTTCAACAGGACTAGGAAGGATAATCCTATCTCAGGGAAGACTAGAGAACATTATTACAGATCAGTCTGAGGAGAGGAGGGACAGGTGTGCAGTGTAGAGATGGGCTGAGTGGAGAAGGCCAGAGAGAATGCTACTGCAGCCAAGAAGATATGCACCTGGGCGGTGGTGCCATGATAGAGTAACATGCACCTGGGCAGTGGTGCCATGACAGAGTGGAAGAGAAGTGGATAAATCAGAGAGATTAATAAGAACATTAATAGCTACTTTTATGTGCCAAGTACTATAGGTGATTTATTCCATTAAATGTAACACTCTCTCTTATTAATACAACCTTCAAAAAAGTATATTTAGCCCTCAAAACACATTAATGACTCAAGTGAATAGAATGATTTCACACACCCATGCCTTAGAGTTTAAGTTAGAATTGGTTACTACTATGGCCAAGAAAAGACATTTTTGTCTTTATTATTTGAAGTTAAGAAATTGGAATTAAAGTCAGTCAAAATCTCTCTTGTATTGGCATACTCTAGGACAGGTCGTGTGTAGGTACAGGGCTTGGGAGTGAAGCCTATATAGAGAGTGAAAGCACAAGACTGCCTGGGTGTTGGCAAGTGCCTCAGTTTCTCAGTTGGTAAAATGGGAATAATAATAACAGCACCAAATTACCTTACAGGGCTTTTGTGAAGATTTGATGAATTAACATTTGTAAATTTATTAGCAGTGGCCTGGCACATTGTCAATGCTATGTAAATGCCATGACTAAAAAAGTAAATAAACTGTTCCACATGTAAAGATAAGGAATTCTTTCAGTGTGCTTGTCATTTCTAGGCCTGTATGTGATTGAATTCTGAAAAACTTTTTCATATAACACCTGCCTCAACTAAGAAGGAAGAAGTAGCATAAACAATATAATTGAAGGTTTGAGGACTGACACACTGGGTTTAAATCTCAGTTTCTCATTTTATTAGCTCTGTGGCATTAGGGGCCTCAGTTTTCCTGTCTGTAAAATGGAAATGAGGATAATATCTACCTTATGAGGTCATTAAGAGGGCTAAATGAATGAATACATGTACGCAAGCATTATCTACATGGTATCGTGCCATTATATGATATTACACAGGTTATTATACTTCTCTCTGGGCCTTAGTTGAGAGGCCCAGGTGAACATGAATGAGAATGTGCTGCAAGCACAATTCCAAGCACCAGGCACTAACTAGATGGAATAGAACCCAGCCAGAGGGCCCTTCCTCGCTCTGGTTCCTATTTCCCTCAACAGTATTAACTACCAAGGAAATCCATTCTCATCAGGCAGGATAAGTAGGCCAAGAGAAGTAGTACTCGTCATTGTATTAACCCTTCAAGTTCTGGCTCCTTATTTAAAAAAACATGGCTAAATTGCGGTGGTTTTATTGGCTTTTAGGGAGAAACAAGGCTTCCCCTGACCTATGAGGAATGAGCTAGCTTCTATCCATCTCTGAAACACATACACCCATTCCACATTTGCTACCCATGTGGCACACTCAGTTTGGATTTCAAGTTCATTACAGTGAGCCCTGGAAAAACAAACAAAATGTACATGTATCACTTTTAAAGTTTTTGTTATTGAAAAATATCATCTACATTTAAAATAAAACTAATTATTTATCACTTATAATTAATTAACACTTCTTTATACCCTCTGCACTTCTTGGCTACCCCCACATTGTTTTGAAGCAAATCTCAGGTATCATATATTTCATCCATAAATATTTCAGAATACATTCCTAAAAACAAAGGCTCTTATAAAACATGTTAAAATACCATTTTCATACCTCAAAATATTAACAATAGTTCCTTAATATTATCAAATAACCAATCATTATTCAAATTCTCACAATTGTCTTGTGATTTATTTTGTAATAGTTTGTCCATACATTGAGTGATCTTGAGTTGAATGTGCCATCTGTTTCCTGCTGGAATCCTGACTAATAGAGTGATCAAGCAGCGTGGGCTTCCAACTTTCTCTTCAAACTCCAGCAGAGGCTCAGATTTATTCACATGATGGATTCAAAACCATAAATCTTTCAATCTTACTTTATCCTAGACTCAGAAGGCTGGACTCAACCTCCAAAGTATGAAAGTCCATTCCCTGCCTCCAGCTAGGGACCCCACCCAACCCTACCCCCAACTGCTCTTGTCAAAAGAGAAGTATATCTTACTTTGAAGATCTCCAGGTAAGGAGATACCATAACTCACTGCAATCTCTTTATACTCCCTGCCTGATAAATCTTCCTCCTGTTGAACACAAACCACTCCTTTCTCAGTGAAGCCTGTTTCCTTTGTCTGCTCCCTGGCATAAGCTGAACAGAGAGATCCTTCATTCTTTGAAAATAGGCATTAAATCATCTTTATCCTTCTCTAGCTCTGAAGTGCAGAAGAAATGAAAGCAGATAATCTGCCCATGCTAGTCTCAAGCCATCAACTTGGATGTTCTAAGAGAACCCTAGACTGTAATGAACTTTTTCAAGAATAAATTCTAAAAGGTTTGTCAGGGGAGGGATGAAAAGATGGAGCCCAAACCACCACTGAAAAATGGCTTACTGGGTTCTGAACAGGAGTCATGGGAAATTCTTCTTTGATTTACCTATCTACTTGGCCATTTTTCCTTACCTGTGATCCTGACTCTGAATTCTGGAGGGTGCTGGTTGGCTGGTAGTTCCTAACCCTGACCCACCTCAGCTCCACCTTCAGACCTCTGCTGCTTCTCTTCGTCATCCTCCACCCAGCTGGGCTTTCACTGGACTTAAACTGAGCCAGCCAGGAACCATGTATAGCAATATACCTAAGATATTCCTCAAAGCCCACACACCATTGTTTTTAAGTCATGATGTAAAAAATAAAAAGCAAGTGCAGTTATACATTTTAAACCATTTACTTAGATTTCTAAAGTGTTCTCCAACCTGATGTGCTTTGATTGTTCTCATTCCTAGATTGGTAAACATATTGACACAGGGCCTTTTTCTCATTCTCACAAAGGCATAAATGACTCCTATATATGCTCTTACTTATTCCTGCATCAATTAGATGCCCTACCATGAAACCTCAGAGTCAACACAAGAGTAAGTGCTTGGCCGTGTCATTAGCTCAACACATTTAATCATTTAATCATTCCAGTAACCCAACAAAGCAGATGCTTTTAGTCTCATTTAATAAGTGAAGAAATTTTAAGATCAGAAAAATTAATATTACCCAGCTGGAAGGTATGAACCGCAAGGGTTCACCTCTGAGCCCCAAAAACTGAGTGAAATCTATTTAGACAAAGAAAAATGCTAGCAGCTACTACTGTAGGATAGTTATACCCAAGAGGTGCTTTTAATGGGAATTTGTAGTTACCTCACAACCCTTAACGTCTTTCAAAATAGTCAAAGAGAGATCTGAATCATTTCTAGTACCACTTAAGTGTGCTAAATACTTTGAACAATTTTTGTCCTTTGAGAGTTGAGTGGTCAGTACATGAACCACTGACAGAACTATTGGTTACCCTGAGCAACATTTATAGGGTATGTGGGGTCTGTAGTGGGCTGAGTGGGAAGCATGATCCCAGAAGACACACAGTCACATCTATTACACAGGGCAAGCAGAGTTTTAATTCGTTGAGAGCTCTTTAGAAGTTAAGTCAGGGCAAATTCTCAGTCATGGCAGAGAGAGTCGGGTATTTGCCAATGGCATAGCAAAGGAAGTCAGAGATTCACATTCTTTGGCACTGTTCCCTTGAGTGACCTGAGCCTTGTGGTCTCCTAGAATTGAAAATACACAGGATCTGGACATAGGATCCAGTTTGGAGCTGAGAACTAAGGCATTGATACCTGGCTCAGCAGGCTGGGTTAGGGGTGCTCCACTGAGACTGTTACATGCTGATTCATCTTAAGCATTTCATCTCTTAACCAGCATTCCTCATTTATAAAACAAGGGATTCTCACTGGGCAAGAAAAGTCCTTGGTAAAAAAAATGAAGGTCATATAAAAGTTGACAATTGGATTTTAAAAGCTAAGAGAAATAGAAAGGGACAATGTCCCTAAAGTCAGCCTAGCAGAGTCGTGCTGACTCTCAAGTGATCAGGATCCTCATTCCCTCTTCCTACCATCTCACGACCCAGCTTGCTCAGTCCAGAAAACACAAGAAAGGGTCCTCTTCCCTTTGGTACATTTGGCTCGTTTCTACTGAGATATTAATTGGCAAAGCCCAGGCTGTCACTCTAGAAAGTGGGCAGCTCAGTTGCCTCCAGGCCAAGCTGAGCCTGGGGCTCTTTAGCCAGGGCTTTGGAGCTTCAAAACACAGAGTCCAGACCCTCCGCACCACAGGCGTTATCTTAATGATTCTGTGCAAGTGGCCCAACTGCCATAGAACATCCCAACTTTTGCTTTCTCAGGTTTTCTCAAAAGGTCACTCTGGCCTCTTTCATCTCTTCAACTTCCTCCTTTAACCATCTAATTGAGGCTGTATTCCCAATAAATTAGTTGAGTGAAGGGTTTTATCTGAGCACCTAGCAAATATGTTTCTTGGCCTTTAAACAAAAAAAAAACAATAAGTACTTTCTGAGGCAAGAGAACTTAGATCATGGAAACTCTGCTAGCTTCTTGGGATGGGAAAACCAGAAATATCTTCCTTATTTCCAAATCTTTTCTAATAATGAGAGCAAACCTCAAATTAGTATTTCTATAACTTGGCTTACATTCATGAAGGCTGAGTGCCAAGCACTGTGCTAAGTGCTTGCATTGCAACTATTAACTCATGTGAATTAAAGATAATAAAATAATCTGTACATCCTAACAGAGATACCACCAAAATATTAATGACACATGTTCCCATCTACTCCCTTGGGGCCACTCACTGTTTGTCACCTCTACCCGCCCTCCCCTTGCAAAAATCTATAAATTAAACAGGAAATAATGTGATTGCTGTGAATAGAGGCCATAAATGAAGCCAAGAGTTGGTCTTTTATTTAGCTCAAGGAGCACTGCTCCCACTGTCCAACTTACCTAATTTGTACAGACTTCTGAAGAAATCAAAGTGTTTTCCTTCCTTATCCAGGGAAGAAATTTTAGGCTCTGGGAAGGGAGAGATAGAAAAAGTTTAGGAGAGACAGCTGTGGTATTGAGAATTTCATCTCGGGTCCTCCTTTGTCCTGAAAGGTGGAGGAAGCAGAGATTGAGGAGGGGAGGAGGGACATAAATACAAGAAAGTCCTAAGGGAAAAAGGGAGCACAATATGAGAATGACAATTCATGCTGTCTTAATGGAGACGTGGACATTGGGACAGTGGGCCTGTGCACCATCCACAAGAGGATACCTGGTGGGGCAAAAGGATACACAACAGAGATGCCCAGGAAGGACCCATGGAAGTGAGGGAAAAGGAAGTGTCCTCCATGTGAATCACTAATACCAGGAACTGCCCAGGAGCTGACAGTTCCCTAGATAGAGCAACTCTCAGGCATTGTCTGAAACAAGAGACAAGACCACAGGGCATAACAACATAACAACAAGATACAGGGGAGACTGAAATATGGTCACCTCAGTGCCCTTAGCACTGGCACCAACTGCAGAGAAGAGAGAGAAGAAAATGGAAATGGTTTTGAACTGAACATGAACCTAATAATTCTAAATTTGACAGAAATCACTGATTGGCCTCAATTTAACCAAAAATATTAGACTGAGTTGCCTGCAGAGATATAGCTTAGAAGCCGAGAATCATAAATGAAAGCAAGTAGCATTTTTTACACACCCAAATAATGACTGTGAAATTGCAGACCCTCCACAGCTGTTAGGAACCTTGAATCAAGGGAACTGTGACCCAGACCACAGAGGCTGACTCCCCTCTTGGGATGGGAGAAGGAAAAAACCTCTCACTGGCTTGACTTTCTTGTAGCAGCAAAGACAAACGACAAATAATATCTGAATGAAGTGATCTGAAAAAAGATAATAGTAAAGATAATAGCAATAATTGCTACCAAAATTGAGAACTGTGTGCCTGGCATTTACCAATGTTATTTTATTTAAACCAATGAAAATATTGCCTGCATTACAATACAGACATTATTCTGCCTAATGTAGGTGGGAAGGAGAACTCTGCTATCCAGTTGTTCTTTCCTAGTAGCCCTCATGGCTCAGAGTCCCTATCAGCTAAGACAAGGAGAAAAGTCATGACTGGAGACCAGGTGCTTAGAGATATGATTCCTAACATGGGTATTGCCCCTTCCCCTTATTCTGCTCTTCTAACAAACAGGATCCCTGAACTCTACATCCCAATTGAGGTAGAGTGGATCAAGGGTCAGGGCTTGGGGACAGCCAGTGAAGCAATTGGTAAGATGCAAAACTTAAGAGAGGGCCAAAAAAGTCACTAATTAAGATAATATTATAGTGCAAATATTTTTAGATGAAAATTAATGCAAAAATATTTATGATGAATAACATATCAAATTTTTAAATAAAGATAGGTTCAGTACTACTGACTTTTCCTTTTGTCTTGGGCTCTAGTATGGCTCAGCATGTCAATGTTACTGATCCTAGAAAAAAGAAAAACTATCTTTATTCACAGGCCACATGGTTGTCAATGAGGAGAATTTAAAGAATCTATAAAAAAAAGTTACTCTAAGTAATAAATGAGATTTTCAAGTGCATTGGTCAGCTCAAGTTGCTATAACAAAATACCACAGACTAGGTGGCTTAAACAACAGAAATTTATTTCTCACAGTTCTGGAGAGTGAGAAGTCTAAGATGAAGGTGCTAGCAAGGTAGGTTTCATTCTGAAGTCTCTTCTGTTGTCTTGTAGGTGGCTACCTTCTTTCTATGTGCTCACATCTTTTGTTCTTTGTGCACACCACAGAGACAGCAAGCTCTCTGGTGTCTCTTCTTATAAGGTGACTAGTCCCATCACAAGAGCCTCACCCTCATGAATTTATCTAACCAATTAATTATCTCCCAAAGGCCCCATCTCCAAGTACCACCACATGGCGGGGTAAGGCTTCAACATATAAATTTTGGAAGGACAAAACATTCAGTCCTTAACAGCAAGGTCAAAGGATACATGATCAATATGCAGAAATCAATTATATTTCTATGTAATAGTAATAACTGGAAATCAATTTTTAAAGCACCATTTATAACATCAACCCTGCCTCCCCCAAAAAATATTTAAGTATAAATCTATAAAAAAATGTTCAGGATCTGTGGCTGAAAACCATAAAACACTGTTAGAAGAAATTAGATAAGAAGGAAATAAATGGAGAGATACACTGTGCTCTTGGATTGAGAGACTCAATATTGAACCTTGATGGAAAATTTACACTTTGTACAAAATAAAACATAAATGAAATGTACAACCTACATTTATAAAACTTATAGAACAAAATATACCAGATAATCTTTGTGATCTTGGGTTTTACAAAGAGTTTGTAGATACAATAGCAAAAGCGTGATACATTTTTAAAAAATGACACATTTTTTGGCCTTTATTAAAACTAAAATCTTTCACTTGTCAAAAGACACTACTACAAGAAGGAAAAGAGAAGCCACAGACTGGGAAAAATATTTTCAAAGCATATCTCTGACAAGGAACTTGTGTCCAGAAAATATAAAAAACTCTCATAATTCAAAAATAATAAAACAACCAATTAAAAATTGGCAAAAGGTTGGAAAACACACTTTGTCAACTAAGAATAATACATTTTACTGTATGTAAATTAAAAATTTTTTTTAACTTAAAGGACTTAGCTAAATCATACTTATATAACATTTTGTAGCTTTGAATGCCTATGTTAGCAAATAAAAAAGGATGAAATCAATGCACTAAGAATCAACTCAAGAATTTTTAAAAACCACTAAATTATACCCAAAGAAAATAGAAAGAAGACAAACAGAAAAAAAAATAATAAAAGACAAAGCAAACATACAGTAGAGGTCAACAAAGCCATAAGTTTATATTTTGAAACGAACAATAAAACTGAATACTCCAAGGAGAATGACCTCATAAAAGAGGAGCTTAAATGCATTAATAAGCAATGTCAAGAATGAAAAAAGAGACATAGCTATAGATAAAATAGTTATTAAAAATAATATCTTAAAAGAGGTTTATAAAATAGTTTTATCTCAACAAACTAGATATTGGCCAAATAGATATATTGGACAAATTCCTTAGAAATCCTGACACTAGATGAAATAGAAAATCTGACCTGTCCTATCAAAAGGAGAAAATAAAAAACCTTTCTACCAAGAAAACTCTAGGTCCTAGTATCTCCAAAAGTAACTTTTCCAAATGAAGAAAAAATTATGTTAATAATTCATAACTCTTTTAAACAATAGAAAAAAGGAGACCTATCTAATGCTTTTAACTTGATTCCAGAACTTGACAAGGATATTATGGGAAAGAAAAATTACAGAACAATCTCATTAATGAACACAAATGCAAAAATATAAACAAAATGTTAATACTGAATTTGGCATTATAGTAAAAGGACAGATGACACAACCATTTTTGTTTTTTTCCAATGATGCAAGATAGCATTCAAAAGTCAAAGTAATTCATCATGTCAACAGAACAAAGGAGACTGTTTGCTTGTGATAAATCACTGTGATATAAATTTTTATTTTGTGCACTTATCTCTATTTGTGTTCTATTTCATATTTTAAAAATTATATATCTGAAGGCATTTATGGCAGACTAAGTAACCTTATCATTCATGCATCTTTTACAACTACAGATACTAGACAATATGCAATTTTAAAAAGTCAGCCGTATGACTGAGCTTGCAGGTAAGAACCTTCTAGAAAGGTTCTAGAAGGATAGCAGAAACTGAGAACATAGTGGTAGCACCTAATGAACCTGGAGCAACACAGCAAGTAGGAATTGGAGGACTTGGTACCACTACAAGTGACAAGGGCTTGAATATTATTGCCTGTGCTAGTGTAGGGTGTGCGGGAGATTAAGAGCTCAATTTCAGACATTTTCAGCTATAGATGCATGTGAGACATTGAAATCAAGAAGGCAGTTGGTTGTTAAATTTCTGAAGTGCAGGAGAAAAAGAGATGCTAGAGACTGAATCTTGGGAATATTGATATATTGGTTGGGGTTAAAGACTGTCTTCAGGAGCTTGAACCCCATGGAATTCTGTGCTTTCCTCTACTGTAGCATTTGCTCCATTAATATTGGCATTTTCCACCTATGTATCTGTCTTTCTCTCTAGACTCAGGGCAGGAAACATTTCTGTATCCTTAGTGCTGAGTACAGAAGAGATACTCTACAAACATGCTACAGAACAGTTGGTGAATGTGTCAAATAGCAGTGTGTTGAGGGGAAAATTTGGTTAGGACATAAACATGATGGAAAAGCAGATGAGCCTGGGAAAGTGGGCGGGATGTGTAAGAAAAAGGTAGAGATGGGCCTCTAAAGTCCACCCGAGAAGCCTCAGAGGAAGGAGTGATGCTGGAAATACAGAGAGGCCATCAGAGAAGAAGAAGTGGTGCCACCTGGGTCCCAGACTGCCCTCTTCTTTCAGAGTCTGGTTTTCAGACATCGTTTGGTTGATGAATGGGTTAGGAAAGCCCCATTCACTTCCTACCACCCCGCCCCACCCTGCACTCTAACCCTGCGTGCCCATGGGGATATAATAGGAACAACACATGCCCTAATGTAGGGTCCAAATTCCTACCTCTTTTGTCATTAAAGCAGCATCTACTTTGCTCAAGCCGGTCAGGGAGTCTTGCGTTCAAATCTGCTTCCAAATGCCTTCAGCCACTTCTATCTGTGTGTGTGAAAGATCACTACAGTTCCTTTCAGAGGAAAACAACCATTCAGCTGATAAAATGAACATCACTGCAACAAAGCCCTTGCCCATGCCAGGCGTGTGCTACAAGAACAGTTGCCTGTCCCACTCTTTTTTCAGAATGGCATATGGCATCATTGCCAACTCCCAAGGAGCTCTTGTCTCACATCTGAACATCTGGGGTGAGAATATAGTGGGAGCAGGGACAGGAGGTAGTGTGTGCATCAGGATCACAGTCCATGGGGCTCTTCTTGACCTACTTGCTTTTAATCCTCATGGAGGCCAAGGCATCACCAGAAATGGCCCCAGACGCAACCCTTTTTGAAACTGAAAGGAGACTCAGGAAGATCAGGGAACTATAAGCCCCTCTTAAATAATCCAAATATAGAGGGAGGAAGCATAATTATAATTGTACCTAAAAAGGAGAAAAGATGGGTACAAAATAATCATACAAAATATATGCTGTGGACTATAGCATGCAATCAAACTTTGCACAGAAAAAAAAGAAATAAGACCTGGAAAAAACTGATCAACATATCACACTATATCTTCCAAATAGATGTGTACACCTATGTTATTTTATAAATCAGTCTATGACATGTATGCCTCTTCTACATATACCTTAAAGAATATCAACACACATTTTGTAAAGAAATAATAGGAATGTATTTATTATCTGGAACTCTAATTTGACTGACAGAGCTGGCACTTCTTAAGTAATTATACTTAAGTAATATAGCAGAAAGGATGCTCCTACTACATGAGTTTAGTGCCTAAATGTGCCAGGGATGGTGTTCATTGGGTTGGTAATGTGCAGATTGTTTGTAACCTTGGGGGCAGCTGTCTCCCTCCAAAAATGGGGGCAGAAGCCAGATTGCAGTGGGCTGTGCAGTGAGACAGGGCAGAAGAATGAAATTTAAGAGCAAACCTGTTCAGGAAGTTCAATTGTGGAAGGGACAGCCATAGGAAAGTTTTTCTGTAAGGAGATTGTATTGGTTTACTTGGGCTGCCATAGCGAAACATCACTGACTGGATGGCTTAAACAACAATTTATTTTCTCATAGTTCTGAAGGTTCAAAAGTCTAAGATCAAGGTGTCAACAGGTTTGATTTCCTTGGAGGCCCCTTTCCTGGACTTGCAGATGGCCACGCTCACTGTGTCCTCACATAGTCTCCCCTCTGTGCACACATCTCATCATGTATCCTAATTTCCTCTTCTTAGAAGGACACCAGTCACATTAGATTATGGTCCACCTGAAGTTGACTAAATTATGTCTTTAAACGCCCCGTTGCCAAATATAGTCATGTTCTGAAGTAAGGGGGGTGGGCGATGAGGGCTTAAACATGTGAATTGCAGGGGCGGGGACACAAGTCAGTTCATAACAGAAGCCAAGGACATTTATTTTGTTTAATATGTAAGAGACAACATTTGTAAATATTGTATAAAGACGTGAAAGAGAAAGAGAGAATAACTGAGTGAAGAAAAGCTCTTAGGCCAGGGGAGGTGTAGGGTGCAGGGCCTGGGGGAAGGTGCATCCTGGGCAGGAGGAAGGAGGCCTATGCCACTGTAAATGGAGGGAGAGAACAGGCAGGGCAGGTACAATCTGTTTCTCTACTTGATTGTGAGAAGCTGATGAGTCTTCCATGACTGAGGGAGAGTGTCTGAGAGCATAAACTGGAGTCATTTTGAGGGCGGTTTGGTCACATATGTCAAAAACTTTTAAATTGTGTATGTAAATTGACCTAGAAATTCCACTTCAATAAATGTATCCCAAGGAAATACTTAGGGGTACACACCAGAATCTAGTCATAAGAATTACTAGATAAACTGAGCCACAGTGTTATTTATAATTTTTAAAAGAGCATAAAACAACCTCAATATCCAAACATAGAGGGCTAGTTAAACAAACTATGGTATGTTCTTAAAATGCAACACATGTATTTATTACAATATTATTGATTATATTATGCTGCGCTTTACTTCCCCATGACTATTTTGTAACTGCTAATTTGCACTTCTTAGTCCCTTCCCTTTTTTTATCCAGCCCTCCAACCACCTCCCATCTGGCAACCTTCAATTGTTTCTATGAGTCTATTTGTTGGTTTATTTTGTTTTTTAGATTCCACATATAAGTGAAATCATATGGTATTTGTCTTTCTCTGTCTGACTTATTTCACTCAGCATAATACCCTCTAGATCCATCCATATTGTCACAAATAATAAGACTTTATTCTTTCTTATAGTCGAGTAATATTCCATTGTGTATATGTACTGCACTTCTTTATCCAATCATTTATTGATCAACCTTTAGGTGGTTTCCATAACTTAGCTATTGTAAATAATCCTGCAATGAACATAGGGTGCATAGGACCAATTTGTGTTTTGGATTTCTTTGGATAAGTCCCCAAAAGTGGAATTGCTTAGTCAATTTTTTGACAAAACTCGTGTTTTTCGTAGTGGCTGTACCAACATGCAGGCATATCAACAGTGCACAAGGGTTCTCTTTTCTCCGTATCCTCACTAACATTTATCAGAGGGATCACTTTGCAGTTGTATGCTGCACACTTGAAACTGATATAATATTGAATGTCAACTGTAATTTAAAAAATTGTTGAATAAATGAATGAAAAAAATGTAAATATAACACACATATTAATAGAACCCTGAGAGTATCTGCATTATTAGTTATAGAAGTATGCTTACAATGAAATGATGAACTAGTATAACCTTATATGAGGAGACGAGGGGCAGACAATTATACAGTAATCATGCTTTTTAATAAGGCAGTGGGTATGTGTGTGTGTGTGTGTGTGTGTATATATATATATATATATATATAAAGAGCACATGTGTGTGAAAGAGAAAAGGTTAACTGGTGATCTCTGGGTGGTGGGATTTAGAGGACTAATTATTTTTTTTTGTTTACTTTAGTTTCCAATTTTTGCCACAGTGAACATATTATTTAAGCAAGACAGGGGAAAAGCAATTAAAAATATTTTTTAATGCACCACCTGGATTCTTTTGCAGGGCTATTTTCCACAAAGAAGCCATTTTTTTTTTATTACCTGAGTTGTTGTATAAATGATGCTGGCACGTAGAAGATAATAAAAGAGATATGAACTTGCTCCCCGCAGAATGAGATGCACATACTGCATCTCCTAAGCCTAGGATGGCATTTAGCATACAGTAGGCCCACAAATAAACAGCTGAAGAAACAAATGGTTGGGTGAATTGCTAGGGACAGGAAGGGTTACTAGGCTTCCCACAAAGTGGAAAAATCTGCTCATGTAGCTGATCATCCTGGACTCCTGCCCCCGTAAGAGGTGATGCATGTGCTTTCCAGAAGCCTTTGAGGCCAAAAGGCTTTGGCAATGATATATCATCCTCTAAATTTCTCTATCTCCTTTTCAGGCATATTGTCATTATCACTACATCCTGAAGACATTACTTAGGTGTCATGAAACAACAGCCTTTTAAATTCATGTTACGGGCTGGTCTGGCTATTTAATCTCATTCTTAAATGTAAATGTTTCTGATGCCATGGAGAGAAAGAGAATGGGCGATGATTATTAAACCCGGGGATGAATCTAACGTCTTTTATCTGCCAGAGACAAGCTAAGACTGGAGATATTTATTGGTTCAGTACTTCAGCAACATGGTATTAATTGTCTCTGAGTGTTTTGATAGGTAGTTAGCACAAGGTATTAATGAAAACAGCCCCACTTCATTTTAAAATTAACTACTTGGCCATTGAGCAACAGAAGCTGATAAATGATGGCAATAAATTCGTGATGGAGATTTATGTCCTCGTAACTCAGAACATGGCCATGGGCATGCTTAAATGGGGTGGGAGATAAGGAATACAAAAAAAAAAAAAAAAGTAGCTTAATCCAAAGGAGATTTCTCCCAAATTTTCGTAGTGCCCATTAGCTGTCACCTCTTTCTGGGATACCACAGGTTGGTGGAGACCTGGCCCCCGAGCACCAGGAGAGGTCCCAGGCCATTTGTTGAGAAATGCTTCCTGCTGGGTAAAAAGGTCTTTTCAGGGAGTTTGTGGAGACTATCTTCATTTTGCCTTGATGGTTGGGGGAAAGTCCTCGTTCACCTGCATTCCTGAAAAGCAGCTCCTCCCAGGCCAGGTTGGGTGACACAACTAATGTTTTCTCAAAGCTGCCCCCTTAATAAAACAACAGAAAAGTCTATCCAGAGGGATACAGCAAGGATACAGTATTTCTTGCACATTTATTATCAGACTCTGGGCTAGGTGCCTAATTTACATAATTCCATTTCATCTCTCCAACAATCTTGAGAGGTAGCTCTTATTAATCTGTTATTAACTCACTGATTTCAGAGAGGAGGCAGCTAAAACTCTTAAAACTGAAGTGGCTTTGCTCTGGTCCATGCACTATACTTGCATGGAGACCATGTGACAGGGAGAACGTGGGTTTTGGAATCACAGAAGCCAGAGTTTGAATGTTAGGTACCCCACTCACTAGTTGGGGTGATTTTGAGAAAATGATTTAACTTTTCTATGCCCACATGGGTTTTTTGTCTGTCAACAAAAGATGATAACATAGTCATCATAAGATTCTTGAGCAGGTTAAATTAAATAATAAAATGAAAGTTGACTGGGCTGGGATTCCAAGCCAGGTTTTTTAGACTCCAAAGTTCTTGTAACTAAACCATAAAAACTAATGACCCTGGAGAGACACAGAGGCCAAAGCAGGATGCCAAATCCAGAGCTGCTGAGGAGGCCAGCAGGGAACTGAGAGTAGGATTTGGGCAGGTGTAATGTGGGGATCAAATTTGTAGAGGAGCAAAGCTGGAGTAGCATTATCCATGCCAGGGAAAGGTCATTGCAAGGTTAGCGGCCAAAGTTGAAGATGAATTAATATGTACCTGCCATATGGGAATGATACAAAAGTACCATTCCCCCTGATGCAGGAAGTTATCAACAGAAGTTGTCTGCTGTAGGAAGACTTGTGGAGGACCATGACAAGGATCTGAGAAAGAAAGTTCATATCCAGGCCATGGAATTAACTGAGGGTACTCAGCACGAGGGAAGCTACTGACAATAAGGTTAAAGCATCAAGACTGTTTTTAATTGAAATTCAAATTTGACTGGGCTTCCTGGTTTTTTATTTGTTAATCAAATAAAAATATTTTTTTATTTCCCCTAATAAATTTATCCTATTAAAATACACAAAATATGTGTGCAAGCATATTCTCATGTAGCTAATGGAAAAATGTTTAGTCAGTTGGGAAATTTGAAAAAATATTTCCAAATAAAATTGGATAACTGTACAAAGATAATGGGAATTAATTCAAGTATTTGCTATGGCCCAAAGTTAGAAACAACTTAAATGTATGTCAATAAGGGTATTGGTAAAATGAAATAAAATTTTCTGTGAAACATAACATTTCAATTAAGAGCACAGGATCTGGAGTGAAAATGCCCGGGTTCAAATCCTGGCTACACAAGATACTGGCTGTGAGCCTCTGAGAAAGGTTTCCACTGCCTCAGTTTCCACATTTGTACAATAAGAATAATAGAAATGTCTTTAGGAAGATTAAATGAACAACTCTTACCATGGGGTCTGGCAGATAGTAATGCTCAAATGACAATGGCTATTAACATTATCATCATCATACCTATTGTTGAATACTATGGTGCCATTAAAAATAACTTTATAAATTTATACTTATTATTGTGAAAATAAGTTCCCTTTATACAAGAGAGAAAAACAATCAGAACAACATATATACAGCAGCCATTTAGCAAACAATCTTTGGGCACCATTTCTCAATTAGATCCACTGTTGGAGGTCAGCAATAACAGACACAGCACGGAACAAAGCAGAAATGACCCCTTCCCTCATAAAACCTATAGAATTATGAACAGACAGACATTACAGAAAATATATACAAATTAAAGTGTAATTAACAATGTGATAAGAGCTATAGAGAAAAATAAACAGGAGAGTGTAATAAAAAAGATCTAATCAGAAAGAGCTATTTTACCTGAAACCTGAAACAAGTGGAGTTAGCCAGGCCGCAGCTGGAAGAATATTTTAAGTGGAGAAGCAGCATGTGTGAAAGCTGGACAAGTTTAAAGAACCTGAACAAGGCCAATGGATTAGAGCCCAGTGAATGAGTGAGAGAATAGAGCAAGATAAAATTGGAGGAAAAAGTAAGGGTTTGATTATATTGAGCTTTGTAAAATGTTAAAAGTCATATTAAGTAGGAGTGAGTGGTTGGGTCTATATTCTGAAGTCCTCCAATGCAATCTCACTGTCCATCATTTTTACTTGCTCAAGATTCTGAATATTGAAGGTAAACAAAGTTGGGGGGATTTCAAGACTTACTATAAAAACTACAATAATCAAGACAGTATAGTATTAGCAAAAGAACAGACAAAATAGATCAATGGAACAGAATAAAGAGTCTAGAAATAAACTCATTTAAGTATAGTCAACTGACCTTTGACAAAGGAGCAAAGGCAATACAATGAACAAAGATAATCTTTTCAACAACAACAACAAAAGTTGAATCTCTACACAGGCTTTGCATTTCTCACAAAAATTCACTCGAAGTGAATTGTGAACCTAGATGTAAAATGCAAAACTATATAACTCCTAGAAGATAGCATAAGAAAAAACTAGATGACCTTGGCATTGGTGTTGACTTTTTAGATGCAGCACCAAAGGTACATGAAAGAAATAATTGATAAGTTGGATGTCATTAAAATTAAAACTTAAAAAAAGAAAGAAAAAACACAATGTCAAGACGATGAGAAGGCAAGCCATAGACTAGGAGAAAATATTTACAAAGGAAACATCTGATAGAAGATTCAGAGCTCTGGGGTGAAAAATCTCATTGGCTGAATTAAAGCCATGTGTCTGTCCTCTAGGGAGAGGTCAGGAAGGATTCTTCCTTTCAGCTCCTACCTCTGTCATTGAAAAACTAATGTGTAGCCAGTGCTGCTCTGGGTTACTCCTATCTCCCATTGAATCAAGGGACCTATGTCAATTGTGACTCCCATCAGTATCCCCCTACTCCAGATTACAGTGGTTATGGTGAAGCCTCTGGTGTTCTTCCATCAAGGTATTTCTCAAGATTTTGGCAAGGGGGAAGTCCTCTGTGCTCTCCTGGGAGACATAGTTAGGGAGTGAAAGGGTAAGTTACTCATGATAAATTCACTCCAGCATTCCTATCTCTCAGAGTCTGTGGATTCTTTCCTTTACTTGATATCAAGGAATTTATGACATCTCAACTCTGTTTAGTGTTGGCCACCATTGAGTCCAGATTTCTGTCAACCAACTGAACAAACAACGATGTCTACTCCCAGCTGCTCAAACTTGCACCGGAATCTGGAGTCTCTGCTAAGTGCATCCATATCGATGACTTCAACTTGGTCTAAAATTATGTTCTGTCCTGAGTCAACAGCCTACAGAATTCATTCCCACACATATTCCCCAGATATTTGAAGGTGTAAATTAGCAAAATTTTGCAAATTACTTGTTATGTATGTCTTCTGTTCCCAGGTTTGACTTTTTACTACCCACACCCCCCTCGAGTATTCGAGGTCTGATCCTAAAGACAAGTGAGAATTGCTGCACTGCAGATCATAAAAATAGACTCCTTCTTTCAAGTGCAAGACTTTTGAGTAATGGAGTTATAGTATCTTTGTATTAAAAAAAAAACAACAAATAAAAAAAAACAATCAACGATTAAAGAAGGAGGGCTGCTTTGGCTGGCATGAGATGATCAGCGAGTTCTCTGAGTCGTCCCATATACTCTCATTTCAAGTCTTATCCATCAGTGCCTTAATTTTCTCCTAAGAGGAATGACAAAGCTGAGAACTCAACTGATGTAATTCTACAAACCTGAGTTGAACTTTGAATTTGTCTTTTATTCTCTCAGCTGTGTGGGTTTTAGAAGTTGGAAATTCATTTAGCACTGCCATAGTAAGTTCCTGGGTGTTAATATATGCCTTAAATTGAGAATTCAGGCATTTACATTTGTTGTTCTCTTTTATGAGCTAACCAAGGCCAATAGGAGCAGCTATTCTGTGCTATAGTCCATAAACTCCTCTTGTCTTTTATACTGTCTCAGGACAGTGGTTATGGGGTCTTGAAACCTTGAAGACTTCCTACAAATGACCACAGGGAATAAGATATGCTGCTGCTGTGAACCATGAGTTTCCAGATTCCTGTCTCTGAATCATGAAAAGATGAGCATTGTCATCAACTTCCCACTGAGGCAATATAATCAATTCCAGATTTATCCCCTAAAGCTCTGACTTGAAGAGCCTGTGACATACTCCCCAGTACAAATTTCTGTATTAGAAAACTAATACAGAAACAGATTCTGACCAACTTTACAAAAGGGGAATTCATTGGAAGGTATTGAGTAGCTTACAGGTTTGGAGAATTGGCAGGAACCAAGCAAGGCTGGACAGCAGGAAAAGTGGCCAGGATGTAGCTACAACTAGTAACAGAGCTATCATCACAACTGCCAGGCTGGCCTCTTCATCCCTCTGTCTTTGCTTCACTCACTCAAGAGTCAAACTTCTGGGTAGACGCATTCAGCCAGTGACCAATGGGGAAAGAAACACTTCCTCTTAAGGCTCACACCAGAATCTCGGAAAAGGATTTGGTTTTGAGAAGTCAAAAAATGGCAATTACCAGTACTGTGTGATGGTGTTTGCTTTAATGGTTGTCACATAGGACCATGATGTTGGCAGAGGGGTTCGGGGAGCCTGACCCTTGGTCGTTATTCATCTCTGTTGACTCAATGAAATGTTGTCGCTTTTAGGTGCTCTGATGTCATGAGCCCATGCAGGTCATCATGAAATCTGCCTCTCTGCACATAAGAGCTCTATGCCACAGATTTCCTTCTATGCTTGAGAAACATCCCTTCACCCCCTACTACACTGTGTTGTGGGAAAGTCTGTGGGGCCATAGCAGATCTGTTTCCCTAGAAAATCCTCATGGCTAATTCTGCTCTGGTGTATTGTTTTTTCACAGATTCTTCTGGGAAAAAGAGAGAGAGCTCTAGACTTTCTCAAACCTGCCTGGAATTTCTGCTGTCCCCTCTCACCCAGGGCTTGACCTAATGTGGGGTGGGATGTGGGGTACATCTCTAGATACCCCACTTTGTCCAAGCTCTTTATGTTTTCCCTGTGAATTTTATACCTTCTCCAGTCAGGATAATTTTTTTGTTGCTGTTGTTTTGTTTTGTTCTAAATGCAGGTTAATCTGGCTTTACATCTATATTTACATCTAAATCTATTATGCCTTGATTTTTTTTTGTTCTCTGCATTCTGCTTGGTCATCTCTCTTTCAAGGCAGAAAACGCAGAACACACAAGCTGTTTGCCAAACCAGAGGAAGGTTTGAATAACATGAATAATAAGAAAAAAGTTAAAATGTAATAAATAATAAGTTAAAATAATAAGATAAAATATTATCCCATAACATTACTTTATTCTGCTTATCTGTATTTTTAATTTTTTTCATTAAGTCAAATTATAGGATAACTAAGAACAAAACTGGGCCAAAGCAATCTTGAGGGAAAAAAAGTTGGAGGCATCATGCTCCCTGCTTTCAAACTAAACAACAAAGCTATAGTAATCAAAACACTGTAGTACTATCACAAAAACAGACACATAGACCAACAGAATAGAGAACCCAGAAATAAAGCCACACTTACATGGTTAATTAATCTATAACAAAGAAGGCAAGAAGATACAATTGGAAAAAGATAGATTCTTAAATAAATGGTGTTGGGAAAACTGGAGAGACATGTGTAAAAAAAATGAAGCTGGGATCACTTTTTTTTACCACATACAAAAATAAATTTGAACTGGATTAAAGGTTTAAATATAAGACCTAAAGCCATAAAACTCCTAGAAGAAAACATAGGCAATAAACTTTTGATATCGATGTTAGAAATACTTTTTGTATATGCTTCCTCAGGCAGGGCAAAAAAAACAAAAACAAAAACAAAAATAAATAAATAGAACTACAACAAACTAAAAGCTTTTGCACAGCAAAGGAAACCATCAACAAACAAAAAGGCAACATACTGAATGGAAGAAGATATTTGTAAATGGCATATCTGATAAGAGGTTAATATTCAAAATACATAACTCAACATCAGAGAAAAAACAATCCAATTAAAAAGTGAGCAGAGGACCTGAAAAGATATTTATCCTAAGAAGACATACTGATGGCTAACAGACACATGAAAAGATGCTCAACACCACTAACCATGAGGAAAACGCAAATCGAAACCATAATGAGATTTCACCCCACACCTGACAGAATGGCTATTATAAAAAGGACAACAAATAACAAGTTTTGGCAAGGATGTGGAGAAAAGAGCAGCCTCGTGCACTGTTAGTGAGACTATAAATTGATACAGGCATTATGAAAAACAGGATAGAGGTTCTTTTAAAAATTAAAAATAGAACTACCATACAAGTGATTTCACTTTGGGGCATCTATCCAAAGAAAGTGAAAACACTAATTCAAAAGGTATATGCACCCCTATGTTCATTGCAGCATTTTTACAGTAGCCAAAATATGAAAGCACCCTAGGCGTCCATCTATAGATGAATGAATAAGGAAGATGTGGTTATATATATAATGAAATATTACTTAGCCATTAAAAAGAATGAAATCTTGCTATTTGTGACAATAGGAACAGATCTTGAGGGCATTAAGCTAAGTGAAATAAGTCAGACAAAGAAAGACATATACCATTTGATGTCACTTAAATGTGGGATCAAAAAAACACAAATGCACAAACAGAAAAAGACTCATACATGCAAAGAATAAACTGATGGTTGCCAGAGAGGAGGAGGGTGGAGGAATGGTCAAAAAAAGTGAAGGAGATTAAGAGATAAAAACTTACAGTTATAAAATAAATAAATCATGGAGATGTAAAGCTCAGTATAAGGAATATAGTCAATAATGTTATAATGACTTTATATGGGGACAGATGGTTACTAGACTTTTAGCAATCATGTTGTAAGGTATATAAATATTGAACTGCTATACTGTGTACTGGAAACTAATATAATACCATATGTCAACTATAATTTAAAACATTTAAATATTAAGAATAATAAAAACTTATGAATTGTTAAAAAAATTGGTTGCTTTATGAGAGAGTGAGCTCTCCATCAATGGAGGTATTTGAACAGAGCCAGGATGACTACCTATTAGGGATGAAGTAAAAGGAACTTTTCCATTAGTAAGAGATAGGATGAAATGATGTCTAAGGCCTATTCTGAAGTTAATATTTTATGCTTTAATTTTTTTATTACATTTCTTATTTGCTTCATAGATTTTGGCATTTTAATGGGACTATCCTTAGGTTCCTACTAGCTATAAAAATTTTAAATAGCCTCCTTAGTTTCTAACAAATCAATCAATATCTTTAATAGAATTTGTTCTGAATGCTCAAGATTGGCTATTTCCAATTCTCTTGGTGCTATTGGATTTGGTACAACTCTTTTTGTTACAATGGCTTTATTGTTCTTTTCAATTTTTATGGCCTTTTCTCAATTAATCTTCAATTGAGTGGGTGTTTGCTGATTTTTCCCAGGTAAAAAGTAAAAAGTATTGCTCTAACTCAAGTTTGGGGAAAACATCTTTTAAAACCCGAAAGAAGCTATAGACTTGAAGTAAAGGTACATGAATTTCAGTCCTGGAGTGCCTCTTTCTTGCTGTGGAACCCTGAGAAGTTATTCAACCTTTCTGAGCCTCAGTTTCCTATATGCAAAGTAAAGATAGTCCCTACTGCATCAATTCAACAAGGAGGACTGACGCTTCTAGGTGTGAAATGATCTAGAGGTCACAATATCATGGTTCTGTCTCCATTTCTCTGCCATTCTTTCTCCCCACTCTGCTCTCTATGGGTCAGCTCCTTTTCCACTCTCCCCCCACCCCTTGTGGTCTCCTCTTGTGGTAGCAAAAATGGCAGCAGTGTTTTAAAGCATCTCCTCCACATGCTACATGCTCCAAAGGAAGACTCGTCTCTTTCAGTAGTTACGGTGAATGAAAGAGGGAACTTCTTTCCTAGAAGTCCTAGCAGCTAACTCCTCACATGTCACTGGCAAACTGGATCACATGACCATCCTGACAAATCCCGGTGGCCCAGAGCAGGCCAAGTTGAACAATTTAAGCCAACCAGAGCTTCCTCTGGAGATGAGGTAAATGCCATACTTTCAGGAGAGAGACACTAAGCCTAGGAAGGAACTCCCTTCCAAATAAAAATCTGAGTGCTATTTCTGGGAGGAGATAGAGAAATGGAAGGAGAGAAAGCACCTACCAAATGACCCCTATGCCTATACAACTCTCTAGATTAATATAAAAATCACATGAAATCATGAAAATGGCAGTGCTTCTTATCTGGAAAATGCCAGACTTCAACAAGCAAAGTGGCATCAGGGGACTGATTTCTGGCAATACCTACAACCAACTTCTTTGAAACTTGGATTCCCCATCTGTAGAATTGGAAATAGAACCTAATAATGAGACATGCTCACAGATACTTATTTATTACAAATTATTTTAAATTGAATTCATGCTAGAATTGAGTCAGCTGTTATAAAACCAACCTGGGCTAGTAATTTTGTAGGTCTGTTTGCAAACTTGAGAAAGCCACCCCTAGGCACATCAATAAGTTTCAAGTAACCACGGCACTGAAATTTCAGATGGAAAAAATGCTTTGTGAACCAAATTTTTAGTAACATATAGAAAATCATATTCATGTGTGCATAAGTCATCATGCCCTGAACCCTTAATCTCCATATCGCCGATGCAGAAAGATTAATCTTTGAAGAAATAACTGACAACCCTTTGCTTCAGGCTGCAGAGAAAATAAAAAATGTCTTCTAGAAATAGGATTCATATTACAATACGTATGCATGTTCTGTGCTATCCAGTCTTGTTTAAATAAAAGGAACTTATTCAACCATTCTGTTGGAAGATACACATTTTTTTTTCTTTTTGTATCATTCTCAGGATTGTTAGAGGTTAAAAAAAAAAAAAGGTCTGTTTTTTGCTAACAATCTTATCTATGAGCCAGGCATTCCTAGGGAGGCAATATGACTTCGTGGGAATTTTTCAGATTGTGTCATTACCAAATTCTGACTCAACTATTTTCTTAACCTCTGCAAACTTCAATGTTCTCACTGGAAAGTTGGGATGATAACAGTACCCACCTCATTGTGAAAATAAATGAGATAGAGCATATTAAATGCATAAAAGAGAGCCTAGCCGATTTAATACATGTTAGCTATCTGATAAGGAAGAAATGTACTAATATTGGAAAAGTATCAGGGTAAGTTGATGTTTATTCTGATTTTAAACCTTGTTCAATCATGGCTGGTATGTTCCAATATATGAGGGTTCTGGAATAAGAGTACAGAAAGGCTCAAACTTAACCCCTCTACTTTTCCTACCCACAAATCAGTCCTGCACTATGAGAAGTCTTGTGCACATGCCTAGACATCTCAACCTGAATGTCCAAGCTCTTTCTGCACTTCCACTCAAATGTAAAGAGTAGCTCTTAGTCTACTCTCTCAAAATTAGGAATATAGACACTTGTGACAAAGTCTGCCATTGCCACTGGGAAGAAACTCCACAAGCCATGAAAGTAGATTGGGGCCATTTGGGCAGGAATTCCAAGGTACCTAACACCAACAGCATGGCCTATAAGGGGCAGTGAGGCATCACAGTGGGATGACTCCTTAGCCCCATGGACACTCAGCTTATAGAGAAGGTGTGGCTGTAGGCGGGCCAAGGAAAGGGACCTCTAAGGTATGGAGTCCAGGAAAGTAGCCTGAATCTAAGAGTGGTACTGATTTCATCTTTTGAAAACTTATTTAGAAACAGATGCCTAGGTTTTTTTTTTTAAATAACAACCTTTTTGAAAAACAATTATACACCTTGCAATTCACCCATTTAAAGTATACAATTTAATAATTTTTAGTAGATTCACAAAGTTAGGCAATCATCACCACAGTCAGTTGACTTCCATTTCAATAGTAGGGGAAATTCGTTCCTTCTCAGGGTATCTCTTTGCTCCATGGTCTTTCATAAATTGTATCACTACACTGAGTTAGTTTTTAATATTTAAATGATGAATTTCTAGTACCAGGTGGCCTCAAAATTCAACCCAATATCACCATTAGAGTTTAATTAAGAAATAGTGATTTTTTTTTCTCCAAACTGAAAAAGAAAAGTGACTACATTGGACTTACTAAGAGTACATCAGCCTCCAAAATAGTATTTTCCTAAGGAATTTTCAAATGAAGTTTTGACTATTAAAATGTCCATGTTATACACTCAGAACCTAATCCTCAAGAAAGATACAACTTCATACTACACAGGAACACAAAAGGAGCATTTTGCTTGGTCCAGGACTGTTAAACATGGGCTCAGGGTTTTATATGCTTTGTCTGCCTGTGACTCAAAGTCAGACTTATCAGTGCAGTCACCTGCAGGGGTGGTTTTCTAACTGCTTTCCATAGTGTGTCTTAGTTAAAAACAAACAAACAAAATAAACAAAAACAAACAAACAACAACAAAAAGAAAACCCTGGCACCTCCATGTTCACACACAACTATCCTTCATTATCCAACCTGGGATAGTATATTTGAATAGTGAGCAATAGCAGGTTACCAAAATCTCTCATCCCCCAGTTTCCGATAGCAAGTAGTCATAGTTTGTATAGCAAAAAATTCATCCTGAAATTCATCTGAATTGATTCAGCTCTTGCATTCAGATAATAAGAGTTTGGGTAGTGAAGATAACTATATTTATTTAAAATTATATTTGTGTACTACTATACTAATCTGTTATGAACATCATTTAAAAATCACATTAAAATAGCCAGTTTTAATAGATTAAATAAAAATAAATACAAATAGAAGTTCTATTTATTGTGCTAGTTCCCTGGGACGTATGTCACTGCTTTGGGGATCACTCCAACTGGTCAAGTTGTCCTCAGGTCAAGTTGCCCAGGAGTGTCCTCAGGTCACCACACAGAGTGTCCATAAAACAGCGAGATCTATTTCACTGATTTTCAGAACAGTTCTCTGTTCTCATATATATTCACAGCTATTAGCTTGCCTCATGCTTGGGATGATTGCCTCTTCTTCATGTAGCCTCATTTTATCACTTTATAAGTTTTGATGGTATTAGCAAATTTGTAATAGTTTCTCCCTTCTTTGTTTCACAGTAGATCAAACATTAGCGTTAAATGGGCAGTTTCTGATTTCTTTTTAAAATAAAATCCTAATCGCGTTTAAAGCTACCTTCTCCCTGAGTAGTTTCTCAATAATAATTGCCAAAATGCTGATAGGTTTCCGTCCTTCAAGAAGCAACAATCTAAATCTGGCCTCTTCTTGCCTCTTACTGAATTCTAGATAAGTGTCTGGCCTCTGCTGACTCTGAGGGAGGCAAGCAGAGGCCTCATCCATTTGAGACTTTCAATGAAATTTAATCAGTGTTTCTGAAAGCTTACCAGGTACAAGATTCAGTAGTCAGTTTGAGCCCAATGTTTCAGTTTATGTTAATATTGGGTTAGTAAAAGACATTATTTATGTGAGAAAAAAAAAGAACTGGCTAATATATAAGAACCAGGTCTCTGGATAGCACTCACATTTTCATTTTATCTTCCTATCCCATCATCAATGAAAGAAAAATTATCTTATCAATTATAGTAGTCTTCAATGCCTTTTAGTAACATAGGTCTTTTCTCTAGGATTGTACTTGGAACCAGCATGTGTGAAAGAGAGGAGAATGTTCTGATTAATTTAGAAGCAGGAGCCCCAGATCCCACTTCCTTGGCCTACTCTTCCTCCAGCTCCTGATTGTCTTTGTAGAACATGGGGAAATATTGGGGATGGGGGGAGCAGTTGAGGTGGAGGGAGCAGATTAAAACACACATAAAATCTCTGCCCTGCAAGAAATAATATGAATGTGTGACTTTGAGAAGGGGACTCACTCCTTCTTAGCTTCTGTTTGCTTGTTTTAAAGACAGAACAAATAATATTTACTTCCTGGAGTGCTTAAGAGCTTTGAATGAAAAGTTTAGCTCCTTGTTTTATTTTAGTCATTCTGTTCCAAGCAAGCCCAAGTTTCCTGAGCAAGAATAGGGCAGACAATACAGCTGCTCTCAACCCAAGCCAAGGTACACAGGTGAAGAGAAATTTCTGCCTAAGGCTCTTTCTAGGCAGCAGCACTATGGGGAAAAAAAAAAAAAAAAGGAACAGGCCCAAAACTTGGATATGCAGCCCGGCCATAAGATTTATGATGCATAACGATTTCTTTCTTCCAGTCAGAGCAGCCACAGGTCCTCAGGACCCGAGACGATCTCCACGAACTCTTACTGACCAGTCCACTTTCTCCCAGATGTGTTATTAACTCACTTTATTTCTAATAACTAAATTTTGTCTTTTTCTTCTCCCATAACAGACTTCTCCAGATTCCTCTTCTGCTTAATACAGCCCCACTTAATACAAATGATTGTGAATATGCCTTGAAATTACTACAAACTGTTTATACATTAGTTACTATTACTGTGTCTTTTATACAAGTTTCCAGAAATTCTAAATATTGTACTTTCTGACATTCGTGAATGATCAGCTTAGGCCAGCTATATTTTTCCTTTTGCTTCTTTCAAACATAATTGAGCTATCCTCATCCATTTTTCTACAGCTCTTAAAACCTAAATCTGACAGACCTATAGCTGGTGCCTCTGCACGGAGAACTTGATTTTTATTGCTCTGTCTTTTATTTTTTCCTACCAGCTAGTTTTGTTTTCCCAGAGTAGAACCCTAATCCCACTCTAGATATGCAGCTGCCTGGGATTCATTTCATTAACAGGCCATCCGCCACTTGGAATCATCAATTACTGGTATGGATTGCCACAGCCCTTCCCAAACATGACAATGGTGGGCATACCATGCCTGGATTCAATTCATGGCCCTCTCTCCTCTCCATCCCCACTGGTGAGTGTCAGCATCTGTATTGTTTTACCAGGGGGATAATGGTTATGATTCTGGTGGAGATTGTTTCTAGGGGCAGCCAAGGGGAAGTAGAACATGTGAACAGGGAACATAGATAGCAAATGGCCAGAGCTGTGGGTTTCTCTTCAGCCCGGGAAACCTCTTGCTATGCAGCTGGGAGGAGATACAGCTGGGAGGTGTGGGCGAGGGGAGGCAAAGGTGCCAGGCAGCTCATTGCTCAGGCCTGACACTTCAGTCCCTTTAGCATCAGAGCCATTTGCCAATAGCCCTGCCCTTCTTTGGAAAGGGTGAGTTATTGACTGTGAAGAAAAAACAAACAAAGGAGGTTATTTCCATGCAAAGACAACATGAGACAGAGTTCTGTTTTAGGTAGTAAGTCTTATCACAATGGCTTCCTTAAGTGCCTCTAAAGTGTCTATCCATTAGGGCTAAAGGAGGTGCTTTGATTCTTCCTCAGAGGGGAGAGCAGTTTAATAAATCAGCAAGTGAATGGAGCATCTAAATTCAATAATTGTGAAGTGCAGATAAATCATTGCTGTCAATGCTGACTTAGATGTTATTTATTCAAAACAGTTAAATTCAAACAGCAATTATTCCTATCCAGCATCCAGATACACATGGCTCACAGCCCTGGCCACCAGACTCGAATGTCTCCCCAGAGTTGGGCCTCATTTCTAGCTGTTACAAAGTGGGCAAGGAGGCAGGAGATTGAATTACAGCCTGAGAGATGACCCATTCTAATGACAGAGAGACTGTGGAAGCTCCAAGTGAATAATTCATTGTTCTGTCAGCTGTGCGTTAGGTTTAATCCTTGGAGCTGAGGATGGAAAGCAGATCAAGCTCTAGCATCTAACTCCAGCTGCACAGCTGGGACTTCCAGCACATTACTTGTGGTTAATTTGCTCACCAACAATACGAGGGCATGAACGATGGTATGAGATCATAGCTAGAAGTTTTGTAGAGATGAGCTAAGCCAAGACTGGAAGGATGTTTCCTTCTCCTCCCCCAGATTATTTCCCTTTGAATGTGGGGCATTTCTAACCTCACCATTCGACCCTAAGGAAGTTTCTTGTAAAATGCAAGAAAATGTAGCCTTTGTATTTATAAACATGTCAACTTGCATATGGTTGGATAGGTGTTTGAATTATTGATTGTTAAATATTTTAGCTGCATTCCTCATCCATCAGTTCTCATGAGAAGCCAGGGGACAGATTTATGATGCTGGAGTTTTTCTGGTTAGTTGGTAGTTGGCATCTCCATTAATTATGGCTCATACGGTAGATTCCTTAGCACTCATTGAAGCACTCAGAATAAGTGTCTCTATTATTCCTTTTAAAAAGGGTTTGTGCAACAAGAGCTGCTGCAATGAAAAAGAAAAGTTGTGTTTCATTTCTGAATTATTGCTGCCATTTTCTGAGGTTTTGTTGGGTTCAATTATATTTCTGACTATAGCATAGTTGATAGAACAAGTTTTTTAGAGGAAGGCAAACCTAGCTCCCTCACTTTCTGATTCTGTGAACCTGAATAATTACTTCATTCCTCTAAATCTCAATTTTTTATCTCTATGAATGGGAACACTAATAATTAATGGATATGAATATAAATATGTCCTTACATATACATTTACTTGGAGCTAGATGAGTAAAGTGTAGTATGGTGCCTATTGTACAATATTAAACAGACATAACTTTAGTCAATAAAAGATAAACTCTGTGAGGGGAGAAATTTCAGTCAATTTTATTCACTGTTAATCCTCATTGCCTAGAACAGACACTGAGAAGAAACTCAATAAATACTTGTTGAATTAACAAATGAGCACATGCTACATTTCAGACATTATGTCCTATGTCATTTAATCTTAGAACAACCTTATAAGCCAGATATTACTATTTATTTTAGATAAGACAACTAAGAAGCCAAGAAGTTAAGTAATTTGTCCAGGGTCACCCAGCTAGTAGATACTCAATGAATGTTAGTTTTTTATCCTCTTCTCCTGCTCCCACTAAAAGTTGTAATGCGGCACTGAGGTCTGTTCCTTCTAGAGCTTATGGGCCCCATGACTGTGGGTCCTGTCTCAAGGAGGCACTCAGTTATTCCCATGATAGGAGGGAGAAGTGTGAAGAAGAAGCGATGAAGTCTTGAAATTGAGCAAGCTCCCCAAGCCAGCAGGGACTGTAGGAGAGAAGATGGTAACAATTTTTCATACCATGAAACTCTGAGGTTGGGACAGAGGTGAGAGCATAGAAAGAAAAGTCCTCTTTCTTTCTCTAGACTAAGTCTGTGGTCAAGTACCAACACTGTCCTCTCTTTCCTGAAGCAAAACACTCAGCTGGCAGAGAGAAATAAGGCTGCATTTTGAGCAATCCTGTTTGACAATTGGATCTATAAAAAGAATCTGAGAAGGGTTTATTGTTTTTTCTATATAAATGTTGGGATGGTGTGTGTGTGTGTGTGTGGTGTTTGGCATGGAAACCATGAAGGCAAGGACTGCACTTTATTTGCCTTCATATCCTTGTGCTTGGCACAATGTCTAGCACATAGTGGACACTCAACAATTCTTTATTGAATGAATGGAGTCTGGTTCTGCTCCCAAGTAGGATAGTTACTATGAATGAAGTGCTTATTGTGAGCCAGACATTGTGTTACTATACTTGTGGGATATTATCAGCTTCATTCTATAAATGAGGAAACTGAGGCTCCAGAAGTTTAAGTAACACTCCAGTGATTATGTGGCAAGTGAGTAGTACTGGCCAAGATTCAAACCTTGACTATCAGACTCCAGCTCATGCTCTTGGCAACAACTCTGTTGCCTCTAACACAATTACCTCCTGGCACTCCAGCTTCTCCTAAGCCAGCATTTCTTTACCTCAACACAATCGACATTTGGGGACAAATAATTGTTTACTGTGGAGAACTGTCCTGTGCATTATAGATTTAGTAGCATCTCTGGCTTCTACTCACTGGAGCCACTAGACCCTACCTACAACAAAAATGTCTCCAGACATTGTCAACTGTCCCATGGGGGGAGCAATATCTTCCCTAGTTGAGAACATCTGTAACACCTCTGACTTCTCCCCACCCCCACTCCTCACCCCTGTCTATGACAAAGTATGTAAGCCAATCCCTTGAAAAATCCAGCCTCGTATATCCAATTGCCTATTGGACACATTCATTTGAATGTCCTACTGACCCTTAGTCCTAAAACTGAGTTCATTATCCTCTCCTGGCTCACATGCTCAATCCTTCTATATTCCTTGCTTGTATAAATGTCACCACCATCTACCAGTTGTATAAGATGGAAATCTGAGTCATATTTATTCTTCCATTTCTTCATCATCAACAATCAATCAGCCCGAGTCCTGTCTGTTTTAGCTCTTTTGTAGCTCTTGAATCTGTCAATTTCTTTCTGAGTCCACTGCCACCCATCATCATTCTCACTCAGCTCCTGATGGGTCTTCTTGAGCCCTTATTTTGCATATTTCCCTGTACCTCTATATCTGTTCCCCACAGCATAGCCCAAGAGTGTTTCCTCTAAAATGCAGGTCTAATTACACCCTTATGTAGATAAAACGCTTCGTGTCTCATGTGTTGAAGTTTTCTAGCATGGTTTGGAAGGTCCTTGATGATCTTCTCCCTCCAAATTCATCCCTTTTCCTTTGTCCTTGGTGCTCCATGCTCTGGCCACATGGAACCCTTCCAATATAACTTTAAAAAGCAGGGTATGTGGCAGGATATCCTGACTTCTTTCTTGGGACCTAAAAAATGCTCACCCCTTTCTCCATGCCTGGCTCATATCTCAGTTAAGATAAGAGAAAGCAGACATTCAAGTAAAGATTAAGAAAGTATAGGCTATTTGAGCATAATAAAGCAAAAGAGGCATGCTAAAAGGAGCTCAGCTCCATGAAGTAAATAATATCTTATAGATAAAGAATTCGAAGTGAAAATCAGTTTAAGAATAAGTTAAACAGATTATAATAATAGGCCATTATTTGAGGGCTTGCTAAGTGCCAGACACTGTTCTAGGTTTTTTACACATATTAACTTATTTAATTCTCACAACAACCCTGTGAGGTATGAACCATTTACTACACCCATTTTATAGATGATAAAACTAAAGCATCAAATGTTTAAGAAACTTGTGTGAATTCACACAGCTGGTAAGTGATAGAGCTGGGTTTTGAAGCCTTGCATCTGGGTTCAGTCGAACTTTCTGCACAGCAGGAAATAAGCTGTATCTTCTCTGTCCAAATGGTAGACACTAGTCACACTTGGTCATTTAATAATTGAAATGTGGCTCACAGGACTATGGAACCAAAGTTTTAATTTTATGTAATTTAATTATTTAAGTTTAAATATCCGTATGTAGTTGGTGGTAACTGTATTGGATTGTACAGGTCTAGACCCTGTGCTTTTAACTACTATATCACCAATGGGAAGCTGAATAGGTTTCATCCCTGCAAGACCTCTAAGAGTCTTTATGCATTAATAAGTATTGTGAAGCTCAAAGAGGAAATAGAACACACTCAAGGGAATATGATCACACAAAAGTTATTCCACAGGATATCTTGAGGGACAAGAGTTCGACTGAATACAGTCACCAAGGGGATGTATCAGTCAGTGTCTGTTCTCTAGAGATGACAGATGACCTCTGCCCTCTCAGGGGAGTGTTTGGGGGACCGATATCTGTCACCAGAGCAGATGCCTGCCCATGCAGTGTCATAGAGGTTGCTGAGTCCCCAGATGCTTTCCTGAAACTTCTCAAATGGGAATCAGTCTTCTGGTGTAAATACAAAAGCATTTCCTCCCAAAAGCACAGAAGTGGTAAGAGATAAACCTTATCCATGAACACATCATTATTTTAACACAGACTGGATGAATTAATTTAAATTAATTAAGATGTATACTTTACAAATTACAAAGTACTTTAACTTATATCCTCTCAAAGTGTGGTCCCCACCAGCAGCAGCAGTCTGACCTGAAAACTATTCAGAAGTGTGAATTCATCAGCCTATTCCAGACCTACTGAATCAAACACTGGGGGTGGGGCCCAGCACCTGTGTTTTAACATTCCCCCAGGTGACTCTGATGCACGTTCAAATCTGAGATCATTTACATGCATTTGTCTAAAATAATTTTTAGAACTAAAGAAAGAGAGGCCCAGAGAATTTAAATAACATGTTCAAATTTACACAGCTGAAAAATTACCGAGCTAGAGTAAGAACCCAGCTCCCAACCAGCAGATTGGAATTTGCCTGGAGGTCTTCCAGATATCCCAGGGAAAGTTCCAGCTGCTGGATGGCCTTCTTCTCTGCCCTTGTCCAGGATGCAGAGTCAGGTGGTGACCATAGTGTGGAAGATCCAGCTATGTACTCCATTGTAGACTTTTCTTTCCTACTCCCACCTCCCTGCCTCTCCTCCAGTCCCTAAATGGTTCAACAAGTACACAGTCAGCAGCGTTTTCCATATTCCCTTTTATCCTCATCCTCTCATTGTCTCTCAATAAGGCTTTTATACATCCCTGATTTCTCATGTTGGAAAGCAGACATTTAATAGGCATAATGGGAAGGAAATGGCATTCCATGATTAGGACAAGCTAAATGAAACAAAGTAGATTTCTTACTGCAGGTCTTTTCAGAGCCTTTATTTTGTAAATATGTGTTGCTCCAAAAAGAAGGTAGAGAACACAGCATCCACCAACCCACATGACCACAGAACATTTTCATTAAAAGGAAATTTCAGAATACTAGAGTTCTGCAAGGATGGGTCCTTTTCCCATGGGAAAGAAGAGCCTGAGACCTAAAAGGATATGACATGAGACAAGTAGATTTTAAGGGTCATGTTAAAGGTTAGAGAAAATTCTAAAACAGAATTCCCATTCAACCAATCTTTGCCACCTGCAGTCCATCCTCAAGTCTAACCCTATCAGAGATATTTCTAAAGTGCTAAGTTTACTGAGCAGAAAAAATGCTAAGGAAATATTAGTACTTGGGGTTAAGGCCCAAAAGTAGGTGATCCACAGCAGTGCTGGAGCTAGACACTGGGGCAGGTGTTAACCCTTTAGTTGCTAGATCATGGGGAGGTAGGGTGAGGGGTCCCAGGATACAGGATAACTGAATCAGGGAGGTATATGTGAGGAGGTATTCTGAAAGCTCAGGGCAAGAGCGTTCTGCCAACTATGGAATTATTTCAGTGTTTGACAACCAATACAGTCATTCTGGTACATGCTGGCTAAAAACTAGTCCTGAATTCAGGAGCAGGTTTCAGGAAATCTGTGTCTCTTCTAGGCTGCATCACACAAATAAAACAATATATAACCTGTGGGAACATGATAAAATACAAAATATTGTTTTCCACATGAAATCAATTATATACATTATTAAACACAGGTTATATTTTTATTGTTCTGTAATAATGCCACTCTTAAATTCTGGTCGAAGATAAGCTGTCCTTCATTTTAGATATCTGTTTCTTCTACTTGGTGGACTCAAAACCACATCTTTCTGTAAGAGTGGTCACACTGCCCAGGCAGAGGCACCTGGCTTGCTTGGTTGCCCATAATAGGACAAAGAACACTTAAATTAGACTTCAAAAACCTTGGTTCTGGTTCTGACTCTGCCACCTACTAGCTGTATGGCCTTGAGAAAGTTGTATACCTTCTCTAAACCTCCTTTTCCTCATTTGGAAAATGAAAATAATTATAAAATAATCTTCATGAAAGCAGTTATTATAACGCATGGTACAGAACATGCTTTCAATAAATGTTTCAAGAACTAAAAGATCATTACTGAACTTGGAAAACTGAAAAATCCAACTAACTAACTAACTAATTAAAAAACCATATGCACACCTACAGATCAGCTTATTCTGGGCCATGGGCCTCTTTAGAGAAGTAAACTGCTAGTTTGGATTTGAATGTGGCGAGGAATCTGAGATTAACTGTCTCCCTAATGCTGTACTCTTGCCTTTACTTAAGGAAAAGCAGGTATACAGGAGAAGAGGAACCAATTTAAGTAGCAATGCCTGGGCTGAAAGAAAGCATGCATAACACTCATTCCTAGTAACTGTCAGGATGGAATGGTGCAGGAGGTTAATAAAGGCATGAGGATGAAGGGACTAGTTGTGTGCTCTTACCTTCTTTGGGCTGTGTTACATGGTCTTTAGCCTGTAATTCATTGATCATCAAAATTAGCTGCATCAGCACCACTGTCACTTTCCCATTCTCACCTAATAATATTTCACACCTGATCAAAGACCCTGAAGAGACCTCAGCTCAGTACTAGCTAGGTGGCAGCCTAGGTCTACGACACCTTCAAGCTCTGCTTTCTAGTAATCTAGGTCCCCCTTCTGGCCCTCCTTAGATTCATGAACTATCTGATCAGGAAGGTCCCTCATGTGTTCAATCCCTTCATTCCACAGGTAAAAAAAAAAAAACAGAGAGAGTATGCTCCTTATTTAATGTCACACGGTATATTAGTAGCACGAATCAGCATTTGCTAAGTAACCAACCACCCCAAAACTTAGTGACAACATCCACATATTTAGCTCATTGTTCTGTGGACCAGGATTTGGGGTTGGGCTCACTCATGCATGTGTAGTTAGATGCAGAGTCAGCTAGGGGTTGGCTCGCCTAGAATGGCCTTAGTTAAGATGGCTCCTTCCTGCTTCACATAGTCTGACATCCTCCAGCAGACTAGTCCAAGCCTATGCACATAGCAGCTGGACAGAAATCCAAGAGAGAGTGGAAGTACTCAAGACCTCTTAGGTCTAGGTTTAGAACTAGTCCATCACTCCTATTATTGGTCAAAGCAAGTGACAAAGCCAGCACAGACTCAAGGGATGGGGGAATAGGCTCCATCTCTTGAAGGAAGGAGCTTTAAAGTCACATTTCAAAAGAGTACAATACAAAAATGCAAATAATGGGCCTTTTTTTGTAAACTATCATACCCTAAGTCTATCCAGGAATTTTCTCCAAGTTTCTTGATTTTGAGGTAAAAGAGATATCTGTTGTTTTGCCCACCTACCATCTGTTTCCTCTTCTTCTGTTAATCATACTACAATTTTACTCCAAATCCAGTCTTAGTAGAATATTTAAGCGAAGATACCACCCATCCTGGCCAACAGGTGGGCATGCAACCCAATAAACCTCTCCAGGTGCTCTATGCCTGGAATTTGAACATTAAGTGAAAGAACCCAGCAAAGTGACATTATGGCTCCAGAAAGACTCTTTATTTATTCCTGCTATCTTGCGTCCCCTAGTGCAGCCTGTAGTAGATGCTTTGGTGCACTGCCCAGATACCCACTTGGGACTGAGGCACTCCTTCCCTCAGCTGTTGGCAGTGTTGCCTACTGATTGGCCACAGATAAGTTCCAAAAAATTGCCCTTTGCTCATGAGTACTCTCTCATCCAAGGTTACACATTCTCCCTGGTGTGTTCTCCCTTGAATTGGGACAATTCTGAAAGGCCATCCCTCTGGGATCAAGTTCAACATCTCCCTTACTCCCTCATGAGTTTTTTTTGCCAAGAGTCTTTTCCAGTGAATATCTTGCAAAGAATGTTTTCTGGGGGTTCAACTTAAGATATCCTATATCTTTGCAATAAATTCCATTTTTGCCTAGTCAGTCAGTTTCTGTTGTCTAAAATCAAAAACTATTATGAGATATTTTATTTCAGGATTCTTTCACTGTGCTGTTTCTAATTCTTTTCTATTATTTACTGAGTGCATACTATTTGACCCCTCAAAATAACCATGGGAAGATCATTATCTCATTTTTTTACTGTAGATAACTCTAACTCAAGGACCTTAAATGAATTGTCCAAGGTGAATAGCTGATAAGCAGAGTAGTTAAGAAAATTGACTTTGGAGCTAAGTTGCCTGGGTATGATTGCCACCTCTACCACTTAATGCTTATGTCACCTTGGGCATGTTATATAATCTCTCTACGTCTCAGTTTCCTCCTCCATAAAATGAGGATACTTATACCTCATAGGGGTGCTGTAAGAATTAAATGAGTTAATCTTAGAACAGTGCCTGACAAACAGTAAGCGCTACATAAGAATTTGCTATCATTATTGTTATTGTTGATATTGGTATTCTTTTTTGGAAAAAAATAAAATAAAAGAGGCCATTATCTTACCAGCAAAATGAGTTTATTTGGGAATAGCAGAGGAATTGCAATTGGAACAAGTGAATTATGGCGAACCATAGGCAAGTCCAAAGAACGGAGAGGGGCTTGCTTTTAAAAGGGAAAGAGAGGAAGCTGGGGGTCTGTTTGGAAGAGTACATGTTAGTAATGGCTTTCTTAGTAGCCAGGCTCTAAGCAGAAGCCCAAACCTGAAGTCAACCAGCTAAAGAGGTCCAGGTGAAGATTGAAGTGTTTAGCTAGGCAAAAAAGAAATCCTTCCTTCTGTTTGGGATCTGGGTGGCAGAGCATGAGAGTGTCCCCTTCAGGGCTTTCCAATTCTATTTTTAATAAAATTTTCTTTATTTTAACAGTATTATCAGTAGTAATGGTACAAACATTGATATTTCTAATTCCAAAGCCTGTGTGTGCTCTGCCCCCTAACATTCCCACATGAGCATCCACTTTCTGCCATCTCCGCCCACCCCCCCCCAGTCCATCTTGCTCTCCAAATACCAGAGCTTGAAGCAGAAAGCCATGAATCGTTAATGAAAGGGAACAGCCGCAGCAGCTCTGCTGACAAGGCCCCTCTTTGCTGGCCTTCACATTTTTCTTTGTTGCAGGCTTGATATACTGTCTCCTCCCCACTCACTGGTTTTGCTGTAAGTAATTGTCTTCTTGGAGCAACCTGAAAGGCACTCCCGTTTGGGGCGTCCTGGCCTGACGGAGATGTAATTTATTAAAGTATATTTATACACAATAGACTTCCAAAGTAAATGGGCCCACTGCGCAACCAAGGAGCTGATTTAATTATTAAGATAGTTCTCCTGGCCATTCTTAATCTAGGCCTGCCTCTGTTATCTGTGCATCTTGTGATGGGACACACGTAAATATCAGAATCAGTAAATTACAAATTTTCAAGGATGGAGGCCAAATAACAATAACCTGGTTACTGGGCACCAAAGCCAGTTTCCCCTTAGAAACCTTAATCCTGGAACAAGAAGTCTGGGCAGTGGGACATACTCATATTATGGGACACACGCTGTTCTGAAATTAAAAAAATGTAGTTTGGGCTGGAACCCTGGGACCTTGTAATTACAAAAGATGAAAGGCTCTTAGTGAAAACAGAAGTGTTCTATGGGCTTAACCAACTTCCTTTTGGAAATCACAGTGCCAGGGTGAATGTAAGCAACAACATTGACTGAGCATCCCTGAGGGTACAAAGACAGAGAGGCTGGAGTCCTCGTTGTCCTTCCAGGAAATGAGATGGGAAGAGACACAAGAAAAGCATCTTTCCAGGAGAGTTAGAGAGCTATGAAGGCAGCATAGGAAAGAGTATCTAAAGCCAGCAGGAGGGCAAAGGAGAGCTTCCCTGAGCTGAAGATTCTCAGGATGAGGATGAGGAGATAGCAGATGCAAAAGGAGAAGAGCAATCCAGATAGAGGAAAAAGCTCTCTCACTGGCATCAATACATGAACAGTTTTGGGAACTATGAGCATCTCTTCAATTCATTTCCCTCCAACTTTACCCTCACTCTTCCACCAGTGAGTGAGGTCAGACTCTCACCGTTTCTCACCTGGAATTTTACAGTGGCTTTCTGACTGGTACTGCTCTCTCCTGCCCTTCCCATAACCTTAGACACTAGTGCCACCATCCTCCCAAATCCATCCTCTCCTGAGCAATCTCATTCTCACTTCTCTTCTCAAAACACTTTAAAGAGGCCTTCTCATCAGGATAAAATTTAATCAATTTAGCATGTTAGCCAGAATCCCCTGTGAGCTAATCCTGGTCTTTCTGGGGAGCGTCACATTCCACCCCTCCCCTACCTTGCACTCTAATGACACAAAACTAAAATGTGAGTGCCATCTGGGTGCTAGGCACTGTGCTGAATGCTTTTGTTATATATATATTATGCCATTTGATCCTCACAGCATCCAGGTGGGATGGAGTTACATATCTTCATTTTACAGATGGGTGTAAAAATTAAGCCAATTTGACCCCAACACCCAGGCTACTAAGGCTATCGTCTGAATTAAATTTGCTTATGTTCAGACTAATGATTAAGAAACTAATAATTAGGAAACCCTAAGAAATAAAACTATATGTTAGTTATATAAAATGAAAGATAAACATTCGCAATCATTACATTAATAATTAATTTTTGAAGTTACTTTAAAGACATGGAATTGACACCTGGAACTATGCTCAAAATTTTGATCACCTGTCTGACCTAATTTCCTAATAGTCCCCTCCTGCTATTGTACTTTAGACACACTGGCCTCTGTTTTTCTCTGAATGAGCCAGCCTGCTTCAATGGTGAGATTTTGGTATTAGCTCTTCTCTTGTCTGGGAGTTCTTGTCATCAAGTTTTTCATGACTCATTTTCTCAGTTCATTGAGATTTTGCTCAGACCTCATCTCCTCAAAGAGAACTTTGCTGACTGCACCCTCTAAGATATCACCATCATACTCAGTTTCTCTTTCCTGTTACCCTTATTCATAGCCTTACCACTACCTGACATAAGATTTAAAATTTCTTTGTTTATTTACTTGTTATTTGTTGTCCTTACCACATAGGGTTCAACAATGGTCGGACTTGTATCTCCAGAACAAAAAACAGTACCTGACAATTAGTAGATACAGAATTAATATTAACTGAGTGAAAGTCAGAGTGGCTCCCAATATTTCAAGCCTTGACTATGACCTGACTGAGAGTATTAGAGTAACTAAACATATGGGGTCATGCGGAAGGTGCCTTGGGTTATTGGTGGACAATGGAAGAACAGGAGAATCATGAAGGCAAAGCTGGTAGTGTTCACCCAAGAGTGCTTAAAGAAAAGGAAGTCCCATTAGGGTCACACTGGGTGCTTCGATGGGAGTCTCGTCAGTTATTGAGATGAATACCTTTTTATTTCAAATGCCTGGCACAGAATACTCAACAAATACTTAAAATGTAAATAAATCCTAGATAATTATAGTTGCCTCAGCTTGCCTCTAGCTGGTTCTACTCAAGTTCTGAGAGCTTAGGTGGGTCAGTGACTTTACATTGTTTCCCAGTTAGGCATTATTTTAATCCTGTGCTTAGAGTGGCAGCATGACCACTCCGATTTCTTGTTCCTTTATTGGACAGAAATTTCCTTGTAACTTTTCAAGGGTGACTCAGATCCAGACCATAACGTCTGGGAAGCTGATGACTGAATGACTATCCAAAGTCCTTTCCTGTAGGAGTGGTTACTGTTTTGGCAAGCTTGTTGGAGATTCTCACTATGGGAGGATTTTTCACTTTACTTCTCAAGGTGGCTTGAGGGGGCACAATCTATAGTAGTGTTTTTCAATCTGTGTGTTTATAATGGTTCGTAGTGGACTTCAAGCCACTTCACTGGAGTGTTTGTGAAATCAATGTAATAAGTCACATACAGCTTTTAAAAATAAAATGTAGTGGAATAGAAACTATATTGACAACCTAGAGTCAAAATATATTTCAAAAACAAAGGCAAAATAAAGACACTTTTTGACAGCCAATGCGCATGAAAGAAAATGCTAATAATGTTCTTCAGACAGAAGGAAAATAATTCCATACAGAAGCATGGAGATGCAGGAAGGAAAGAAGAGCAGCAGGAATGATAAATTTGAGAAAAACTTAAATTAATGTTGACTGTATAAATAAATAATAATACTGTCCTGTGAGGTATAAAACACATGGAGAATTAAAATACATAATGACAAAGCACAGAAATTGTGAGGGTATTAAATGAAGTCAAGATATTCTAAGATTCCTGCATATTTTTGTATTAGATTATGTTACAGTTTACATAATGATACATATTCTGTCATATAATTAGTTATATTTAATTTTAAAAGTCAAGTATGCATATTAAAGGAATAATAAAAGAATGTATACAAACAAGATAATAGAGGAGAAAATGATACAATAACAAAATCTTAACCCAAAAGAATAAAAGAGAGAAAAAAAAGCAATTTAGAAAAGGTAGAACAAATAAAAATCAATAGCACAATAGCAGATTTCAACCCAAATAAATTAGTAATTACATTAAATTTAAATGAACGAAAATTTCTAATGAAAATACAAAGACTAGGTTAAGCAAAGAAAATTCCAATGAAAAGACATAGACTAGGTAAAACAAAGTATTCTATGCTGCTTATAAGAAACAAAATGTAAATATAAGCATATAGAAGGTTTGAAAATGAAAGTGTGGGAAAGGAAATGCAATGCAAATCTAATAAAAATAAGAAGGGTGTAGATAACAGAAAATAGATATTAAGCCAAGAGGTATTACTGGAGATGAAGAGTGACATTTCATAATAATAAAAGGGTCATTCTGCCAGAAAGACATAAAAATTTAATTTTTTGTTCCTAATAACATACTTTTAAAATATACAAAGCAAAACGTGATCAAAAAAGGATAAAAACAAATGCATAATCATAGTGGGAGATTTTTTTATATAAAAATTTTTTTGGAATATAATATCATATTACAAAAATATAAACTATTGTATATTTTTAAAAATATAATTTTACATATAAAATTCACACTTTAAACTGTATAGTTTAGTGGTCTTTAGTATATTCACAGAATTGTGCCACCATCACCACTGTCTAATTTTAGAACATTTTTATCCCTTCAAAAAGAAACATACATTAGCATACTTTCCTTTCTTCTCTCTGCCAACCTCCTGGCAACCATTAAAATTACCTTCTGTCTCTATGGATTTGACAATTCTGGCTATATCTTCTTATAAAAAGAATTATACAACATGTGGCCTTTTGTGTCTACGTGTCTACCTTCTTTCAAGAACATATGTTTTCAATGTTCATCCAGGGCACTGCATGTGTCAGTACTTCATTCCTTTTTAAGGTCAAATAATATTCCATTTTAAGAATATACCACATTTTATTCATTCATCAGTTGATAAACTGATGGGGTTTGGGGTTTTATGAATAATGTTCCTAGTACTATTTCTATACAAATTTCTGTGTGGACATATGCTTTCAATCCAATCTTGGACATATACCTAGGAGCAGAATTTCTGAATCATTTTTGAATAACTTTATTGAGATATAATTTATATATCATACAATTCATCTACTTAAAGTGTACAATTCAGAGGTTTTTGTTGCCCTTGATTATTTTTTTAATTGTGATAAAATAATTAAAACATAAAATGAGCCATTTAAATCAATGTTGTTCAACCATCACCACTCTCTATTTCCAAAACTTTTATCACTCCATACAGAAGCTCTAACCATTAAACAGTAACTCCACATTCCCTCCCTATTCCTCCAGCCCTTGGTAACCTCTGATCTATTTTTAGTACCTATGAATTTGCCTATTCTAGATATTTTGTATTAGTGGAATCAATATATGTCCTTCTAGGTCTGGCTTATATCACTTACCATAATGGTTTTAAGGTTCATCCACATTGGAACATGTATCAGAACTTCATTTCTTTTAATTGCTGAATTATATTTCATTTTATGTGTATACCATATTTTGTTTATTCATTCATTAGTTGATGGACACTTGGGTTGTTTCTACCTTTTGTATTCACAGTAGTGAATAATATAATAAATATTGCCATACTATCCGTTAGAGTCATTGCTTTCATTTCTTTGGGTATATACCTATGATATTTAGCTTTTTAAGGAATCACCACACTGTTTCCCATAGTGACTGTACCATGTTACATTTCTTCTAGCAACGTATGAGGCTCCCAGTTTTCCCACATCCTTGACAACTCTTGCTATTCTCTCTCTCTCTCTCTCTCTCTCTCTCTCTCTCTCTCTCTCTCTCTCTCTCTCCCACACACACACACACACTCTCTGTGTGTGTGTGTGTGTGTGTGTGTGTATTTTACAGCCATCCTAATAGGTGTGAAGTAATATCTCATGTTTTTATTTACATTTCCCTAATGACTCTTGATGTTCAGCACTTTTTCATGAGCTTGTTGGCAGTTTGCATATCTTCTTTGAAGAAATGTCTATTAAATATTTTGCTCATTTAAAAAGTGAGTTGTATGTCTTTTTATTATTGGATTGAGAGCACTCTTTATACATTCTGGGTATAAGTCACCTATCAGATATGTGTTTTTCAATTTCACTTTTGTGATGGTGTACTTTGAAGAACATAACTTTTTTATTTTGATGAATCTATTTAAAAATCCATTTAACTTTGATCTAGCTATTTTTTTCTTGTACTTTTTTTATCATAGAAACAAAACCATTGTCTAATCCAAGGCCAGAAAGATTTACTTCTGTTTTTATTTTCTAAGAGTGTTTTAGTTTCTACTTCTACATTTAGGTCTATAAAACATTTTGAGTTAATTTTTTCATATAATGAAGGCTAAGGGTCCAATTTCATTCTTTTGCTGTGGATATATAGTTGTCAAAACACCGTTTGTTGAATTTTTTCTATTTGTTGAATATTTCTGCTCTTTCCCCATTGAATTGTCTTGGCAACCTTGTTAAAAATTAATAGACTATAAATGTAAGAGTTTATTTCTGGACTTCCAATTCTATTTCATTTATTTGTACACCTATCTTTTTGCCAGTACCACACTTTTTAAATTACTATATTTCTATAGTAGGTTTTTAGATCATAAAGTATGAGTAGTCCTCCAACTTTGTTCTTTTTCAGGACTGTTTTTGCTTCTTGGGTCCTATCATTTCTAAGCGAATTTTAGGATCAGTGTATTGATTTTGGGGTGGAAAGCATCTGAGAGGTAGATAGAAATTGTGTGGAACCTGCAGATAATTTGAGGGAGTATTGTCATTTAAACAATATTAAATTTCCAATCCAGGAACACGAGGTTTCCTTCCATTTATTTCCTTCTACCATATATTTGTTAATTTCTTTTTCTTTTAATTTTTTTTTTTAGGCAAGGCAACTCTTGGTTGACCTCACAGATTGCAAGAACCTTATCAGTTTACAATTCCTTATTTTTTTATTTTTTATGCCTAGAGCACCTGGTTCTTCTAGGTGGTCTCCCATCCAAGTACTAACCAGGCCCGACCCTGCTTAGCTTCCAAGATCAGACAGGATCGGGCTTGTTCAGGGTGGTATGGCCATAGTTTAATTTTTTTAAATTACATTTTATAATATTCAGAGTTTAAGTCTTGCACATATTTAGTCAAATGAATTCCATAGAGGGAGATTTAAACACACATTCTCAGTAAATAATAGAATAAGCATACCAAAAAACAAAATCAGAAAAGATATAAAAGAAATAATTACATAATTGAGAAATTAATCTGATGGATATATATGGAACATTATAATCAATGATTACGAAATATAAATTCTTTTCAAGTGCACCTTGAACATTTATGGTAAGTTTTTATATACAGTAGTGGTATAAGTTCTCAAACTTTGTTTTTCAAAATTGTTTTAGCTATTTTTGGTCATTTATACTTCTGCATAAATTTTAGAATCAGCTGTCAATTTCCAGAAAAACTTACTGAGATTCTGAATAAGGTTGCATTGCATATCTGGATCACAGTGGGAAGAAATGACCTTTGTATATATATTTACATCTTTAATTTCTCTAAATAATGGTTTATAGTACAGTGGTGTTGCACTTCTTTCATTATATATATATATATATATATATATATATATATATATATTCATTAATATTATGAATGGTATCTTTTAAAAGTATGATTTTCTAATTAGTTGCTGCCGGTATATAAGAAGACTACCGATATTTATAACCAATATTGATTTTGTATCTAGAGAACTGTTAAGGGAACTTTTTAATTATGTTTATCTTAGATTCTATTGGACTTTCTAGGTACACAATTCTAGGCTGCCTATGAATAATGACGTGTTTTTCCTTTACAATCTTTATCCTCTGATGTTCTTGTTTTATTGCAGTGTCTAGGACCTTCAGTATGATGCTGAAGAAAGTTTTTGATGGCAAGCATTTTATTCCCACCTCCAGAAAGAAGCCTTTAAATATTTCACCTGTAAGTGTATCTCCTTTAGGTTGTCTTTTTTTTTTTAACTTTTATATGACTAAGGATGTTTTTATTTCTAATTTGTTAAGTGTTTTTGTTCATTGTTATCATAAATGGGTATAGGATTTTATCAACATGTTTACTGAAATAAACCCAACTTGATTTTGTTTACATTTCATTTGGCAATTTTATATCTATGTTCATGAACAAGATAGAAACTAAATAAGACTGTGAGTGTTGTGTGCTGTCTGTGGAAGGACCTCGTATTATAGGAGAACAGATCCTAGGGATATGTTCTAGTGTCTGAGGGTCAGAGAAGGCTTCACATAGAACGAGAACTCTGTTAAAGGGTTAATAGGAGTAAGCCAATTGATGACGGGAATAGTGGGGGTTCTAATGTTTTCTAAGCAGAGTAAAGAACATATTCCAAGGACTAGAGGTAACAGAGAACTATTTGTGTTCCAGAAATTAAAAGACATTCCATATATCTGAAATCTAAGGCAGGATAGGTAGCCCAGAGAGTAGAGGAGATTTGCTGATGAAGGAGGAAGGTAATATTAAGATTTGGTTGTTTTTGTTTTTATTTCTTGCTACTTACATTAACAGAGACTGATACTGTGACTGATACTGAAAAAGAGTCATTTCAGTAATTTTTTTCACCTCTGCTCTGAGTAGCTCCAGGAGTTCTATAGAGATGCCCATGGATCACGTCAGATTAGAAAGTGGGAGGCAGAATGAACCCTTCTCCTTCATCATCTATTTTAAAACCACTATGTCAAACAGAGAAGCAGTTCTACAATTATTTGATTTATATAATGACTGCTAGATAAGATTTCACCTGAAGAAAGAGTTCTATGGTCTAAAATTATATCTATGAGTTAGAGAGTTCCCAGGAAATAAACTATTATCTCCACGAAGTAAAAAAAAAAAAATGTGACCCTAAGGAAGGACGCAAATTCTGTCCTCCAAAGGTAACCAAGGGTGGAGGTCTTGTTAGTAGAATGGCCAGATGTTTGTAACGTGCTGCAATGCAAATTTGACTTGAATGTTCCCAGAGCTGAACTGTGAAAACTAAGAAAAGGGGGAAGAATGAGAGGAAGAAGAAAAGTCAAGCACATGAATATGAGTGTTTATAGGGACTTGGAAAATATGTATTCTGAAAGAAGAGAAGCTGCAGAAACTCAGATGGGATCCTTCTTAAAAGGACTTTCTGAACTAAAACAGTCTTCTCCTTGTTACTATGTTTTTATCTCACAGGGCCAAGCTTGAGGGCCAAAATGGTGTGTGAAATCGAGCATTTCTCTTCCCACCCTTCCTGTCATCACTCCCCCTCACACACCTCCAACCCTGACTATTTGGGAGCGGATAATTTGAGTTTGGCAGAAAATGCAAAAACAGTTCATTTTTCCCAGACTTTGAAGAACAGCAATTAAAACCATCCCAAACACCCTGAAAATTAATTAATTCTTTTCTAGTTAGTCTGATAGCCATGCGAAGGCAATGAACTCATCTTGTTAATATACATAGGAACATTTACTCATTATTTCTCCATATCTACCTGTCTTATCTATCTTTATTTAGACTTTTACAAAGTAGTTACTAAATTGTGTGCACCAGTAAATACGTTAACTTGGTGTAATTTTATGGAGATTTATGCACCTGCAGTGTCAAATATATTAAGTTCCCACAGAAGCTCGGCATTTTGTGTATGTTCTTTCCAAAGACCCAATGGGGTACATTTTCAGTGTGGAGAGCGATATGCAGGATCCAAAATCAATGAGCTTAAATTATTAAAATTCTAAATAGTCGTAACAGATCGAGTCAGGTATTATAAAACTTACAGTCCATCAATTTACTTTCAATAACAATTTTAGTCTGTGCCTTGCCACGAAAGCCATGAGAATGGAAGGCATGTAACATCTCACTTACAGCTGACACAGAAGGGAAGTGACTCTGAAATATAGACCCTTTCGGCCTCTGGGGAAGATTTATGTAGCGAGGATCACTCTCCTCCGAGTAAGACTGCAGGTGAGTTGCAGGTCTGCATTATAAATGCCTGAGGTAACTATAAAAACATAAATGGCATCAAGTTATTGATTTTTTTCTTTCTAGAGCCCACAAATTAGAAAAGTCACTGCTAAAAATCACTGGTCTACCCACAAATTTTAATTAAAACATAAATAAATCATTTTGGTTGCTGCACTTGCATATAAACAAAGGGGGAGATGGCATCCTTACAAATGCTTGTCAACATTTGGTGACTAATGGCTCACAGTGAAAATACAATCTGAAGCAACTGAATTGAAAGCAGATTCCAGCGCTAACTAATTTCACATGCAAACCATCTAAAGCCATTACAGCAAAAGGCATTGAAATCACAGATCAGGTTTTTGGGGGTGGGTAGGGGGATAAAGATAATTTTGTTAAGTGGAGCAATACTATTCTTTTGTTGTTGTTAAAGTGAAGCCCTGTAATGAGATATTACAGCTGCTGCACTTTCGCCACATGATGGAGAAATGGATACCCTGCCCCTTAGAGAAAACACTAACCACATGCTGCGATGATTTCAAATGTTGATGTTATTTCTAAATAAAGACATGGCAAGAACTAATACAAATCGGTCTTTAGAAAACAAGCATTGAAGAGGATATTCTGAGCATTCCCAGATCCCATTACATCAAAAAGAAGACATTAAGATATTGAATATTAAAGGAATTGCCAGAGGATTTCCAATATTGGCATGGTCACAAGAAGCCTGAACCTGGCATCCATGTTCATGTTGTAATGCAGCTCTTGAGGAAGCTTGAGGAACTCTCCTCTACAAGCATCATGGGAGAGCACCCCTCTGGATTTCTGGATTTCTCCCTGGGAACTGGTATGTGGCAGAGTCATTGGGACACAAGCCCTGCTGTTGCTATAGAGAGGGAGCTATGACTGAATGATCCATGGCCAACACATCTAATACACCTTGTATACAGCGGGAGGATGGAGCTTACATGACTGTACTTGCAGCTGCACTAGAAGGTCGGAGAGAGCAGTGAGTGTTTTGCCCACAGCAACACCTTATTTCTCAAATGCTAGTAAAATAAAAAAAATTTTTAGTCATTCATTCATCCATTCATTTGTTTACTTAGCAAACTTAAGCATTATATGCTTAAGTATATGCAATGCAAGAGGTTAGCTAGTTGAGGATGTAGAAAAGCATAATACAAAGTCTCTGCCCTCAGGAAAGACTCAAGTTAGAAAAAAAAGAAAGACTCAACACAGAGTGGTAAATATTTTAATAAGAGCATTCTAAGGATGCTAGGGGAGTCCAGAGGAAGGCAAGCTTAACTTAGGAAGAAAAGACATGGGGTAAGTTTCACAAAGATGGTGATGTTTAGGCTGATTCTTGTTATATGAATGTGCTTTTGTAAAATAAAAAAGATAATATAAAATTTCTAAGCAACTGGAACTTATCCTTTGATGTGCTGAAACTTTTTTTTCACCAATTGCTAAAAGAAGAAAAATATTATTTAAAAAAAAATATTGAAAGCATAGAGAAAAAAATCTTGAAGCCAGACTGCCCAGCTTTAAATCCTAGTTCCACCACTTTCTAGTTCTGGAAATTTAGACAGTGTTAGCATCTCTGTGTCTCAATTTCCTAATCTTTAAAATAAGTTAGCAATAACATATAACTTGTTCCTTATTGTAAGAAGTAAATGAGAGATAATACCCATAAATATCTTAGAACGGTGCCCAGCATATGAAACCCCTTCATATATATGTTAATATACAGACACACATCACACATACATTCTCATAGACACACACAGATTATTATAATTATAATAGTTTCCTGCTGGCAAATGTTTATTGAGCTTTGATTATGTGCCAATTTTCATGCTAGCCACTAAAAAAGGGTAGAAAACAGAAAAACGGAGTCCCTGACCTCAAGGAGCTCACAGTTTTAACTAATTCCAATGTTATTGACCGCTAATTCTTTCTTCAAACCTAAACACTCCACTTAGTCACAAATGCCACCTCCTTATCTGACAGAACGCTCACATTTGACAGGTACACAATCATACATGTCATCCTTCTCCCTGAACCTGTTCTTTTTCCTTTTTTCTCTGCTCTAATCGATAACATTACCACCCAGCCGGTTGTCCAATTCCAGAACCTAAATATCATTCCTGATCCTTGTCTCTCTTCCTCACCCCCAAATCCAATCACCTAAACTTTCCAATTTTAGCTCCATAAGTTTTTTCAAACCTACCTCCTCTTCTGCATCCTGACACTGACTCTTAGAGTTTGAGCCCTCAACATTGCCCTTCTGTATGACTGCCACTGCCCCTGCGCCAGTTTCCAGTTTAAAGACTTACATCAGGTCCTTACATCAAGACTTACAAGAGGCAACTTTCCAAAATGCAGTTCGGCTATGGCCTATCAAAGTCCCTTAAATGAATGCTTATTGCTTGCAGTGTATACAGCATGACATTCACAGTCCAGCTGTATCAGATATCATTACATCACATGGGGCTAAACACCTCAAGCCTCATCTTAAAGCACTCCCTGCCTCGTATTTTATCTGCCATAAAGATGGAGCCACTTGCACCTCCACCATTTTCCTCTTCTTCCCTTAGACATCTATGTTCTACTCCTTTGGGAAGGCTTTCCTGACTCCCGCTTTCTGGCTTGTGCCCCTCTCTTTGTTGCCACTCCCTCCTGTGCATGACTCTTTCACTGTACACCGCACATGGCATTGTGAATGATTATTACGTGTTCGTATCACTGTGCACCATGCTGAACACCAAGCCTAGCACAGCTGCCTGGCATAGAGTAGGAACATTATCCACATTTGTTGAAAGAAATCATTCCTTCATCAACTCTAACGTGACTTTTTGGCGAGATGCACTATTACTTTATGTACCCCTAAGAAAGAAAATTGCTGCCAATTAAACTGATACTACATAGTCTTATATCTATTATATAACACATCCTAACTGCAGAGATGTTAAAATGGGAAAGATAGGCTTCTCAGAACTAAAGTTGCCTTTATGACTTTGTCAGAATAATGCTGTGATTCAGGCATGGGCTCTGGAGTCAGACCAAAATTCCATCTGCACTGTTTATTAGGTATATGAACCTGAGCAAGTTATATCCCTCTCTGTGCCTTGGCTTTCTATTTATAAAATGAGGTTAATAATCATCAAACTTGCCCTGCATCATTCCTGCATTTTGTACTTTGAATGCCGAAGTTATTGCCTTTCTAAGATGGCCTGTTATGTAACTTGGTAGATATATGTTTGTCGGCTCAGCGTCATTTCTTTTGGCCAGCCAGCCCTCACCCCATTCCAGTTATATGGGTTCTGGTAGAACCCATGACATTTGTCTCAGCCCAAAGGAGGCAAGCAGGCTGAGGTATGGAGTGGGCGTGAGCAGGCAGTCACAGATAGTAGGCCTGATCTATCAGCACACCAAGGTACTTGGCCACAGCGACTGGTTCAAAGAAAAAAATAACACTGGGGTTTTAATGAGGGTTAAAGAACCTAATGAACAGAAAGCAGGTGAACAGTGCCTGGCAGATGGCATGCACAGTACATCTATCCATTATTATCATCATTATTACTGTGCTGAATGAGTGGTAATATAATGAAGTCCGAAGTAACTACCAAAATCTATAAGGCATATGCCAAGATTCTAAATGCACCCACGGATGTTCTGTAACAACTGGAAACTTGCTAGAATGTAAGCTTTATGAAGACAGAGATTTTGATCTGATTTGTTCAGGGAGTTCACCAATCTATCCCAGTTACCTAGAATAGTAGCTGGCATAGAATAGATGCTCAAAAATATTTGCTGAATGAATAAACTCTTTAGTTTTCAGTTAAGTTCTTCACCCTTCGAGACATTCCAAAGAAGCTTTGGGCATTCGGGTGGATGTGGTTTGCTTTGGCCTCTCTCCTGGTTGATTGCAAACTTAAAACTGAGATAGTTGATGCCGTTGTCACCCAAGGGACCTCAAAAATAAGCCTCCTCTCCTTCGTCACAAGGAAGCACTATTTGCAAAGGAGAATGAGGCCCATGCAGGTCTATTCCAGACCTGACACAATCTCGAAGAAGTAACACCCAAGCTTGTCTTTACTGTCTGAGACCATGGGGAGAATGGGACTAGCCCACAGTTATGGAGTGTGAACCCAGGGAGAAATTAAGGACAATGTTCAAGGGCAAACTTCAATCCAAAGGGGTTGGCCGGAGTGATGACAACAGGGTGCAAAGCACTGGAAGAGAAAAACAGAACACTAGTTAGATGTTTAGCCTCTAACAACGGGTGTGTGTGTAGCTTGGTTTCTATCACAATTTGGAGCGTTTACTTTTTTTGTTCCAAATGTTGGAGGCAGTGTAGTGTAGAGGTTCCCTCTCTGATCACTCCTGAGAGAGAGCAGCCTTGGACATTCACACAGGCTTCCAAATGGCCAGGGAAGAGTGTGATTTGATTTTAAACCTGGCTTCCTAGAAGTCATCCTTGGTCAAAGTCACTTATTGCTCAGTCAGTGTTTGGTCAGAGGTTGTGTTTAAGCTCATTGTGCTATTGCAGTTTTTGTCCTATGTTAATAACTCTGTTTGCAGCTTGAGTGACACTTTCAAGTTGGCCTCTCATGCTCTGGTTGTTCCTGAGGAGCTGAAGCCTTGCACATGTGTACATCTTTCCTGATTCCAGAACTGACTGTGATTCTGGCAGGGCCTTTTCTTAGTTGTTGCTTTCTTTGATTTTTCTCTTCTGAACTTCCACCATGTCATTTTTCTTGTATAACAAAGCTACCAGCCTCTTTCAAATTACTCTCCACCAAGATGTCCATTATTTTCAGCAGTGGCTTTGGGTACGGAGTCCTCCACACTGTTCCAAGTGACGTTCATTCTTCTGGCAGAGCTAAAGGTCTTCAGTCCTATGGCCTGCCTTCTCCTGGGTGCTGCACCAGAGCTGAGGTGTTACCAGAGTGACACCTCCACTCTATAAGTGACTGTGGGGGCAGAAAGAGGTGGCAGCCCCTGATCTTTTGTCTCTCCTGGCATGCAACTTCCACCCTACAGGCAAACTTGGATGTAGGCGGTGGAACTCCAGTGTTCGCAGCCTCTGCAACTGAAATAGAACTCCCATCCTGAGATAGAACTGGGTGACTAACGGAATCTCTATCCTTTTGGCCATGACTGCCTAGAATAGAGCTTCCATAACATGGGGCTGGGGAAGAAATGGCAGCTTGTTCCTGACTAGGTGAAGCTATAGCTCCAAACTGGGGGCTATAGGGGAAAGGAGCCTCTGTTTTTTTGGCTACACAGGCCTGGAGTAGAGGTTCTGTAACATGAAGCTATGGGGAGGGGCAAAAAAGCAGTTCTGGCTTAAATGCCGCAGACTCTCACTGTACTTAGCACGATTTAGATTTTCTTAAATGAATTTTTCTTTGTTTGTTCTTTGCCCTTTGGACAATTTTTAGAGACTTTAAATGATTGTCTTTTATAACTTTCACCAGTTAATTTATTTTTCTGGGAAAGATGTCTACCCATTTCTTATGCTTTTATCCTGAAAGTTTTGAATCCACACAATCTATTATTTGATTAGAATTAGGCAATATTCACCTAGTTGACAAATATCTCTAGTGTATCAACTAGATTGATAGGCAATGCCTACTTGGTAGGCAATGATTTTGTTGTTGCTTGACCTGTATTATTAACTTTCTGTTTCAAGTTACATGTATCTAACAGTTGTATCTCCAACAGGATTGAGTGAGCCTCAGTGGATGAGGCCATGTCTGTTTGGTCTTTGTAAATCTTTGCAGGACTTGGCATAAGGTAGGATGTTAATGCTTTTGTTAAATTCATTCTTTTCTGATGTTCTTACTTGACTAACATCATATTTTCAAAACTATGTATTTTTCTGTAGTGCATTTCTTCTTGGCTTTATTAACAAGTTGCTGGGTTTTCTATCATTTGCCTGTGATATCAGAGTTATTTTGCTTGTATATCTGAGTGCCTCACATGCATTAGGTGTATATATATATATATATACATATCACGTTAATGCTAATGCTAAGTGTTAATCCCATGATTGAAGTACATTCATCCCATTTAGCAGTTGAGAAACCTGAAATTCAGAAAGGTTAATGAATTTACCTAAAGTTATAGCCAGTCGATGGCAGAGTTTTGCAGCCTGACTCCAAAGCCGATTCTTTTTCATGGATGCTAACCTACTCTGACTATACTTCTGAGAGAAGAGAACTATAGTATGTTTAAGAGAATCATTTTTGACACTTCGAATCATCTACAGCATCGCATGTTTTAGAAACCTGCTGTTTTTCCCAAAGCTAATATGTGATCTGGCCTCCTTGTGCTTGTACTTTGGCACACAAAATGACTAATGAAGAACCACTGGAGTGAAAAGAAGTGACCCTGTTGCACCACCCCAAACCCCTAAATGACCCCAATTAAGGCATTCATTTGGCTGATTTACAAAGATGTAGCCTACAAAATGGCAAATATAACTCAACCACAACCAATCTGGCTCTTGTTAGCTGCACTGTAATGAGAATTTGTATGAACATCATTATGAAATACTTATTTAGGAGATTTGTGCTGAATTCAGAATTTTCTCCTACACACACACACACACACACACACACACACACACACACACACACACACCATACCACACTAATTAGGAATGATGAAGCAGATCTATACCTCTACTTTTTTAAAGAAATGATTTCAAATGAACCTCTTCAAAAATCTGTATCTCTGAGAATCTTCAGTCCTCCAATGAGACTGAGTGGTTCAGTTGGATCTCACTGGTTGGTTCCTTTAAACTAATCTAAACTCATACCTTCTCTACCAAGCTGCAGAATCAATAAAAGAAGGAGGGGTAAAACTGGAAAGACTTTAAGTGGAAATCTCTAAAGACAATGTGGTTTTTCTCTTTCTATGGTAAGAAGAAAAGTTATCATTTTAATAAATTGTATTAGACTATAAACTTATTAGGTGTTAGACTGCTTGTCCTCTAAGTTCTATAAAACACCTGGAATAGTATTGTTTACCTATCAGAAGGTCTTCAAGTATTAGTTGATTATTGCAGCCCAAATTTTTCTTTCATTGTCATAGCTGATGGAACTAGGGTTAAGTCACTTTAAGAGTTTGCCTGCAAACCTGCTCTATTACCAGTTCTCACCTGCCAGATGGCTTATTCAGACCTTCTTTTTTTGCATCTCTCTGGGAGTTCCAAGGTGGGGTTGGAATGTGTCACATATAATTTGAACTGCTTTCTAATGATCTCTCTCTTCCCTGTCTTCTGGAGGTTGTTTCTGTTGTCTGGAGTGTGCTATTTTTCTGCTCATCCATATTGATACCTCTGGGTTGGATTGGGAGGGACCAATAACAATAATCCTTTCCTTTGCCACCCAGTCCCAGGGAGCACTGAACCATTGCAGGTTTCCCCACATGGGGGTCAGTTTCCTATGCCACTTGTAGCATGGAGTGATAGAAGAGAATGTTTGGCCCTCGGGGCAACTTACTTTCAGAAGGAGTAGGGAGGAGTTCAGATGGCTATGCCATTTATTCTTCCCCAAATTACAAATCAGTTAAGTTTTTCAACTGGGCTGAGAGGGAGTGAATAAAGTGGCAGAGAGAGGTCAAGAGTATCATTCTAATTGAGCTCATTCCACAAAAAAAGGAAACATCAGCAATAGTGGGGAAGCAAGTACTCTCTAACGCCCTGAGGTGTTTTGCTGAGCACTCCCAACAGGATACTGCTGATCTGCCCTTGGCCTCCAATGCCACTGGGGTTCCTGAGTCTAGATCTTTGACATTCACCTCTCTCTGACCAACTCAACCCTCTCTCTTCCCCTTTGTTCTTTTCACAAGGAAGAAGGCCACAACCAAAATAAGGTGGGAGGAGTGCTAGAGTTATAATTTTAGCTATTTTTTTTTAGTTCATAACCAGTTAACTGAATGATCTAAACTCAATAGATTTCGAACATGAAAAATATAATTTCTTCCAGTGACTGCTCCTAAAAAAACTCTGTCGAATCTCATTCTTCCTTCTCTAAATGACATGTTAGCTAAAACTTTATGCTCCTCTTCAGGTATTAAAAATATAATATAATACAATCAATCCCAATTAAAGCTTCAGATTCATATCCAACTAAATTATTTTCCTCCTGATTTGTGATTCTTACTGTCTGCTATGGAAGGGAGCAGGCTTTTCTCTTTAACTTTTCTTTCTTCCTGCCCTTTCTTCCTCAGTATTTTGAGACCTTAGAGATGGGTGAGGGAGGGGGAAGCAAAACTCTTCAATTTAGGTGGTGCTATTTTGTCTCTTCTTCCTTGGCAGTTAATGTCCATGTATGGCAGAAATCTAAATGTTCAGTCTCCCATTGGCTCAAAGTGAGTTTTTAATGGGACCCCACAAGGTCCCACCCTGCACAGTGCTATGGGAGATGCACTCTGGCATGATTTCTTATAATCACTCATTCCACCCTGATTAACATTCTCATTGGTAAATCTCACAGCATTTTTCTAAATGAAACACCTGGAAAATAACCTGAGACTTACAGTTTGCCTTAACCAACCAGCAGAAGTTTGTTTCATTCTCAAGTAACAGAATTGAGCTAGGTGAGCTCTAGACTCTGGGTGGGAAGCACTGCTCCACAGGATCACTGGGAAATCTAGGTTTTCTCATTTACCTCTGCATCTTGGCCTACAGAAGGAGGAAAGAGGAAATTGGCATAAGCAGCTTTTTTCTTTAAAGTGATAGCTTGGAAGTTTCTAAACATCATTTCTGCTTTCGTCCTATTGGCCTGAACTTGTCACATGACCAAAACTAGCTGAAAAGAAGGCTGGGAAAATGTAATCTTTAACTGGGTGGCCGTTTGACCACCTAAAACCCTGGAAGGGGTCTATCTAACCAAAAGGAAAACAGAGAGCAAATATTGGGGCAGCGTTTATCAGTCTCTGCCTTGAACATTTTTGAGTACATCCTGACACTGTGCTCCAAACCACTTTGCCCTTGAGCCATGTTGCCAAGTGTGGACCACGGTACTAGACTTCTTCCTCATTTCCTCTAAACTCCCAATGACCCTCCCTGCAATGTCTTTCTGCTTCCATTTAACCATACATCAGATCTATCTATAGATACTGAAAACCCAATTATAAACAAGTTTCCATGTTCTTTCTTCCTGTGACACATGAAATTCAAATCACAGTGATAACTGACATAGATGTAACCTTACAGTGCTCTGAGAATGCACAGCAGAGACATTACACATACCTAACCCACAAGGAGAGAGCAGAGTTGGAGAAGTCTGCCTTGATGACAGTGTCACCCGGGGAAGAATTCTGGAAGAGGAGAAGTTAGTCCATGGGAAGGCATATGAGCAATAAAAAGAGCATGTGCAAAAACCAGATGAGAAGAATGAGATGGTACATTTGCAAAACAGCAAGTAGGACACTATTGCTTGAGAGTCAAGTTTGGGTAGAAATGAAGGATGTTTTTATAAAATGAGGCTTACAGAGGCAAGCAAGATGCAAATGATGAAGGCCCTTGTAGACTTGAACTTTAAACTGAGAGAAAAATGGGACTTAGCAGAGAACTTTAAGCAGGAAAGTGCCTCAAGCTGATCTGCATTTGCAAAAGACAATTCTGACAGCTGGGTGAGGATACATTGGAGGAGGCAAGAGTAGGTGTTGCTGGAACAGTTGGGAGGCAGTGAGAGAAATCCAAGGGAAAAAATTACGCGCTTAAGGTAGAATAATGACAGGTCTGCCTCCAAAGCTTACATTGTTTTCATGATAATAACGGTTTTCTTTTCTATTTGTTTGTTTGTACACTGTCTCATTACAAAAAGGATTTGGGACAGTGTTCACAAATTCATTAAGTACTGTAATGAATATAAATCCTAGTCTTACAATTCAGGTATAAAAGAAATATTGAATTTCTTTGTTTTCTATATATGAACCTTAATTTCTAATCTAAGCCCACTCTTCCTAGCTAGGTGGACTGGCCACTCTTCTCACCTGGAGTCTTGTTACTTTTGAGAGTTCTGCTGCCCTCTGCTCTCTAAACCAACAGATCTAGAAATCTCTTTGTCATTCTTGGAAAAATTCCCCTCTTTCCCAGTTTCTCTCAGAAGCCCTTTCTCTTGATGCAAACACTTAGCTCATCCTCCTTAAAGATTTCAGGCTTTTTAAAACCAGAAATGGAAATCAACCATAGTTTTTAACCCCTGAAGCAAGAAGGCACAGAACCTGCAAGCTACTTTCATGGAAAAAGAAATAAAAGAAAATTTATAAATTAAAATGTCAAAAATGGTCCTCTCATGATACTATATAATTACATCAAATATAAGTAATTCATGGTGTCGAAAAAATAAAATAAAACTAGTGAGAGAGTTAATGCTTTGAAAACTCTTAATACTTTCCAAAGTTAGAATCACTTCAGCTCTGAGTTATCTAGTGACCAAAACAAAAATGGACCTGCAAATTAATATTAAAACAGTTTATGTCATTCACTAAAGAATACACATCTGTTTTTCAGGAGTAATATAGTTTTAACTGCAGCTCGGATAAGAGGAAGGTTTCTCCACTGGATCCTTGCAAAGGGGACAGATGCTGCCTGATGCAGGCCACCCCACATCCAACATTATCCCCACAATAATGAGTTGTCAGATTGTTACTTAAAACAATATAGAAACCAGAGATTAAAAAAATTTTTAAAACTCAGAAACAGTCCCTGACTTCAGTGTGTCCTGCTCTAATTGGGAACACAGATAAATAGACAATTGCCATATGTTATTAAAGTATGGTGGTGGAGGTGTTGTACCAAGTGCAAAGGGATCACATCTCAAGTTTCTAAAAGAAGAAAGAACAGAAAAAGCTCTGCACCCAGAGATCATGGAGGCTGGAATGAAGATGGAAAATGCTCAGGTCATAATAAATGCAAAGAATATAATATTACATTCAAAATGAACTTATACAAAGACTGTAAGGAAGTCTACTAAATGGTTATTAGTTGTTATTGCTACGTGATCATATTCTAGATGATTTTTATATTTTGCATTCAGCTTATCTACATTTTCTAATTTTTATTAGGAGAAAGTTATCAATATTTAGAGACTAGTTTTTCATGTAACAGAAGACCCAAATAAAAGTAGCTATTAGTTTTTGTCATGCATCAAGTAATCCAGGATGATATAAGATCTGGGATCTGCTTCAAAATAATATGAGCAGAGAAAAGTGGACAGGGGCATAAATGAGTCAAGATTGGTCAGGAGTTGCTAATTTTTAAACTGGGTGACCAGTGGGTACATGGAGATGTATTTAACTATTCTCTTCTTTAGTATACACTTTTAAAACTTCTATAATAAAAAGTTAAAAAATAAAAGAGGAGAGTGGACTTGGCATATCAATTCCTCTCTGCTTCAGTTTGCTCAATTTAAAATAAAAATAATTTTTAAAATTCCACTTAGTAAGATAGTTGTGTGGATTAAATGACTTAACATACATAAAATGGTCATAACAGTACCTGACACATAAATCACAATTATCGTTGTTATTATAATAGCCTAAGCCAGGGACACAACGACCTCTTCAAAATCCCAGGTTTCTTTCATCTTTATACTCCGCCGTCTCGTGTATGCCACCAAATTTCATGGTTATATGATATCGAGGCTGTTCTAGGCATCACCTCCTTCCACAGCCCTGCCTAGAAGCAGAAAAGAGGTGAGTTTCTATCCTTTTTTGTGTCCCCTTTCAAGTCACAGGAAAATTTCAAAGAAATCCCCTGGCAGCCTTCTCTGTACTTCTCATTGGCCAGGATTACCCTACATGCCCATGCCTAAACCAATCAATTACTAAGGGGATGGATTTATCAGGTGGGCTGTAAACTAACCAAAACCTACACCCTGGAGCTTTGTGAGAGCCCCTGGAGCATATAATGTACAAATGCCAGAAGGAAGAAAATCGTGGTTCTGTTAAGAAGAAAGAAAGTGAGAAAGTGTTAGTGGACAGTCAGCTAATAGTGACTTCTCATGGTATGGTACAAATCAGTGAGTAGTGCTGTGTGAATGGTGTATAAAATAACATAGGGAACAGGAAAACAGGTGGTAGGTGCTGGCAGGATAGTTGAACTGGGGACCTGGCAGAGAATATTACATTTTTTTCCAGTAAGCAATGGGAAGCCATAAAGACTAAAGCACAGAAGCTAAGGAAAGCAAGGGAAAATAGCACTAATTTTATTTTAATTTAGAATTTTCTTGAGAATGGTATGTAATCTCATGCAAATTATATGTACATACTTGCAAATGTACTTACTGTTCTCTCAAATATTTTACATAACTGGATATGGTCTTTGCAAAAAAACATCTTGGTGGAAATAATTGACTCAGCAATACTATCTCCAAGTGAGGAAGCAAAATAGCCTTGGAATCAATATTTACATCTTAACTTCAGTTTCTAGTGACTAAGAACTTTTCTCAGTTCCTTTACTAAATTCCTTTATGATTTCCTTTATGATTCCTTTATGATTTCCCTTCAAGGATCTAGTGAAAATTCATATCCCTCCCCCACAGAGCCCACTCTCAGTGCTAAATGTAACCCTATGTGAAAATGAATTTGGAAGGAACCTTTTGAGGAAGACAAAGCTTTTTGAGGTATTACTTAATTGCAAATGAGAAATGCATTATTCAATTCATTAAAGAAGACTATGTTGCAAAGAGGCTGTCTTCAAGCTGGTGGAGACTTTTCAAATTAAGATGCTGGGAGCTTTATTATTGGCATAAGTTTTGCTTACTTGGGGGCTTACTTGGATGTGTGTTTATCACAAAAGAGACTTTCTAGTATTTCTGGACAAGAAAACTTGATTTCAAACAGATCTTAATTGAACAAATGAAGATTATTACTTTTGTTTCCATGGAAGTCTAGTTGTATCTTCTCCTCCATTGGCATAAGAAAGATTGTAAAATAAGAAAGATTGTAAGTTCTCGTGTATCTGGTGTGTTTTAGGGTTAGGATGTTCTGCTTGATGCATAGCACTTTGCATAAGTTAGGTACATATTTAAATTTGTTGAATAATTAAATAGTACCCACCCTGGTTTAAGCCAAATCCAAATTATTGTGTATTTTACATGGCTCACTAATTGCATCCTTCTTATCATTTGTTAATTTAATTCAATATATCTAAAGCCTCTATATAACAGTTACTATCTAGGCACTGGGAGCATAGCATTGAACAAAATAAGCAAAAATCTCTTTTTCCTTGGAGTTTACATTCTAATAGGGAATGATATAAAACAAACGAGGTAAACAAGTGATATATATAGAATATGGTAGATAGTGAAAGATACTAAAGAGATAAGTTGGTAAGGGGAATTAGGAAATGGTCAGGAAGTCTTGTGATTTGTATACCATAGCCAGGGAAGGTCTCAGTTAGATGATGACTGTGATAACAATTAACATCATAGTACTGTTCTTCAATATTTACTATTCTTCTGGTCACATGATATGATCATATTTCCTTGCTACACTGAAAATAGAGAAGCCTAGTGACGTACTTTGGCTGATGAAATGTGGGCAGCGGTGATGGATGTTATTTCAGCATGGAAGCTTTAAAATCTAGTATTTGCTTCTTCCTCTTCTTTCATTTACTCTGTCTCAGCAATGTTACAATAGTAGTTGTTGTTCTGCTGTCTTGGAACCTGGAATGAGGATAGCATGGAGAAGAACACAGCCATCCCAAAATGGACAAGTAGTATGACCTTTTTAAGGTTATGGAAGTTTTGATGTTGCTTGTTACTTCAGCATAACCTAGTCCATCCTGTCTGATACAATGACAATTGAATGAAGAACTGAAGAAAGTGGAGGAGTGAGAAGTGTGATATCTAGAGAGAAGCACTCACAGCAAGAATAATAATGCAAAGTCCTCAAAGTGCAAGTATGCTTGGAATTTTGAATATGCTTGGAATTGTGAATGAGAAAAATTATAGCAGAAGATGCAATCCAAGACACGATGAACTTCCAGATCATATAGGGTATTATGTACCATCATAAGGACTTGGACTTTTTCTCTGAGAGCCATTAGAAAAGTAGAATGATCTGACTCAGTTTTTATTCTTTTTTTAGTTTTATTTTTTTTTCATAGATGTTAATAGTTTATTTACATATCATTCATGGCGAACTTGAAAAGATCAGGTACATGTTTATAGAGCTACGTGGGTACTATCCTTACACAGAGGTTATGAGACAACACATTTGTATATGTCCTCTTTTTAAAAGTTAATTAATTTAATTTTTTTATAGTGACATTGCTTAACGACATCCAATAAGTTTCGTCTGTACACTTTAAGAGTAAAGCGTATATATATATTTATCTTTGGGTTCACCTCCCATAGTTAGATTTCTTTCTGTCACCACTTATTTAACCTCTTTTACCCCATCTACTTCCTCCCTCCCCACTCTTGTCACTCTCTGGTAATCATTAGTCTACAGTCCATGCCGATGGATGGACCTCGAGATAATCATGCTAAGCAAAATAACCAAGACAGAAAAAGTTAAAAATCACATGAAATCACTTATATGTGGGATATAAACCTAAAAGCAACAAATGAACAAGACAAACAAAGACTCATGGACATGATTTAAATTTTTTAAAACATTCTATTTGGTTTTCAAAATAAACTGAAGTAGAGGCAAGGTAGGAGCAGGGACGATAGTAAGGAAGCTATTGCTTCAAATTCAGGTGAGAGAGGAGGGCTGCTTGAATCATGGAAATAGCAGTGGAGTGATGAGAAATGGTTGGCTTCTGTATACACATTTATTTTTTATATATAGCTGAAAGGATTTTCTGATGGATCAAATATGGGTTGGAAGAAAAAGAATAGAGTCAAGGCTGACTCAGCGATTTGGCCTAAGTAAATGGAAGAATAGAGCCACTATTCCCTAAAATAAAGAAGACTTTAGTAAATTTGTTGGAAAAAGTACAGGACCTCAACTTCAGACAGTATTAAGTTTGAGATACCCATTAGATTCTGAGTGGAAATGTATGGTAGAGAGGTCCATAATAGAGACATAAATTTGGGAGTCACCAGTATATGGACAGTATTTGGAATCATGAGACTCGATGATAGTACCAAGGGAAAAGTGTAGAGAGAAAGGTATGCAGTGGTCCCCACCTTTTTGGCACCAAAAACAGGTGCTCCTATGAAAATCTAATGCCTGATGATCTGAGATGCAGCGGAGGTGGTGATGCTAGTGCTGGGAAGTGGCTGCATATATAGATGAAGCTTCTCTTATTACCTACCGTTCACCTCCTGCTGATTGTTAAAATTTGCTAGACTTATAAATGTATTAATAAGATTGAAGACAAACTTAAAAGCTTAAGAACTCATTTTCAATTTGTAACTTTAATAAAAAAAACACTACAATTTTAAAAACCAAACTAAGTCTCTGATTAATCTTTCTGTACACAAAAACTGCCCTTGAGGATACCCCAAAACTCTTATCAACATTGATGAGGAAAATGAGGTAGTTTCCAAGTGGCAGAGCTAGATTTTAATCTCAAATCGGCCAGCTACAAAAACCCATGCTTTTCCTGTCATTTTTCATTGCCTTTTCCTGACAAAGAATTAGACAACAGTAACATACAATTAACATAAAACCTTGAAGAGTACATTCTTTCTCCCATGTCCTGCAATGCCTCAGGGTTATGATTACATCATTACCCCACAGTGCAGACTGAGGCAGAATAGGTGTTTAAGGATTTGGCTGAATTAGTATGACTTTAATTATAACATACTCTAAAAATGGCTTTTCTTACTAAATCTCTAGTGTTGGCATGTGTATATATATACTTTGCCAGTTTCTCATAAAAGTAGAGTATAAATAGAGAGAAGAAATCCAATAACCTGTGGCAGATTATTTAAACTATAAGTATGTTTGTTTTATAGATAAACTGTAGTTTCCTGTCCTTAAGCTTTTTCCTTAGATTGGTTCTCTGTGTTCCTAGGAAGAGGTGTTCCCTTTTAAGAATTCTAATGAAAACAAAATCCAAATCTCTAAACAGATATCATTATTCTCATTAGCAGCCAGCATTATTGACGCTCTGTTCAGGGCACTCAGCCCTATTATCAGGGACTGTACTCTGAGGATCCAACTAATTCTTGCAAAACTGTTTCAGAGTGCTCTATCTACAGCTTCTTCAGCAGTGCCTGTCTCCCATCATCTCTGTGTCTTCTGTTAACAAGGAGAGAAGCCAGTAATAGTTGTCAAGGGACACAATTGGTGGCCTTCCCAATAACTATTAAAGTCCTTTCTCCTTGTTAAATTGCCAATGTTGCTCAGGTATCAGACAGGGAGCCCAGGGAAGGGCTCTGATTATTCCAGTTCTTTTTGCCAGTGATAGGTGTAGAAGTGAACACGTGACCTAGTTTTAGCCAATGAGACACAAGAGTAAAACTGCACTAGTAGATAGGTGGTTTCTAGGAAAATTTTATTCCCTGGTATAAAAGGGAATGCTCTGAGCAAAAGCTTCTCTGGCTATGCTCTCCCTCCTAATGGGATGCTATCCTTTAAACAAATGATGTTTGGAATTCTAGTAGCCATCTTGCAACTGTCAAAGGTAAAATTTCCTCTTACATCAACACTTGCCTAGGAGATATCAAAACCTACTTATCAAAGGACTGTGAACTTTGAGAGACCCAGGTAATCAAATCCCTTCTGGGCTGAACTCAAGACTGCTGACTATTACATTTAGACTGATTTTAATAAATCATGGTGAAGCTAATGAATTTACTCTGCTCTATAAAGAGCACTAGTTTTCAAGTCTTAACTACCGTGAACCATTCCTTCTCATAGCCTGGTGTCATTCATTTGCTCAAATGACCACAAGAGAATCACAGAGCTGATTCTCTAGCTTCCTCATCTCATGATATTGCTAAACCAAACTTAGAAACACCGCTACTAGACTTCTTGTTAAATACATCTTAAATATCCTATTTTATGACAGGGATTGACAAACTACAGCCCATGGGCCAATAAATAAAGCTTTACTGGAACACAGCCATGCTCACTTGTTCGTGTATTGTCTATGGCTGTTTTCATGCTACACTGACAGAGCTGAGTAGTTACAATGAAGACAGCATGGCCTGCAAAAACTATAGTATTTAATATCAGCCCTTTTACAGAAAAAGTTTGCTAACCTCAGTTTTAAGTACTGTTAGTTGGATTTGTTGTTGTTGTTGTTACATCATATCGAAAACTTACCAAAAGCTGCATTTTTGCTGCTTCCTGGATTCTCCCAGTAAACTCCCAGTAAGATCACGGGTATTCCCATATACACTGCCTGGTGGGCCACGAACTGAATCCAATACCAACTTAATCTAAAATCTTGTACAACTGACCTTGCTACTGTCCAGTCATCCCAGCTCTTTTTCAGTATATTTCAATAGAAATAGCACATATTTAGTCTGAAACATTCTTATAAATCTCCCCTTCCCCTTGGCTAGCTTTCATTTATCTTTTCTAGCTTAGCTTAAATGCCATTGCTTCAAGAAAAGATTCTTTGATCCACCAAATAGATAATTTTCTCATTTTATGGTTTCATGGGACTGTAAATTTCTCCATCATAGTATTTATCAAAAATTATAATAAGACAAGAATTGCATAATTAGTTTTATTCATTCTCTTCCTTTTTAAAATAAAAGCTTTCTAAGTGCAGGGGCTGTCTGTCTTGTTTATGTTCTCTATCCCTAGGGCCTAACATTACCTCATTTGTAAAACACAAAATAGATACATAATAAATGAATGAAAAATAATTGAGTGAGATAAACAGTACAGATTGTACTTGAACCATGTAAATTCCTATGTCTTTTACATGTTTATCTTTCATAAATATAGAAGCAACTCATTTCTGTTAAGCTAATGTGTTCTAATGAATTTGAGAGTATCATGAAAAGTGTGCCAAGATCTGGCACCTCAGCCACACACTCCAGCCAGCATGCCCCTCAGTTTTCTAAAATGACATGACACTTACACTATGGTCGTACATTATGCACATCTACCTCTGTTCACCCACAGAACGAGTTCTGCCTCTCACTAGCTATGTGCCCTTACAGGCTACCTAACTTCTCTTTTCTCACTGTAAAACGGGGCCCTGAAACATGGATTAGAGACTTCTTATTCCACCGAGAAAAGGATATATAAGCTTCTGCCTAAACTTAGACACCATCACAGAAATAAGGAAGAAAAGAGATAAATAACTTGAGAAAGAAGATGTAGTCCTGAGACCATTTACCTGAGACCATTTTAACTTAAAGACTGCATTAGCTTTCTTTCCATCAATCTTATTTCCATGCTCTGTTTAAGAGTCTCTGGAGGAAAAGCTTGAGACCACTCACTGGTTGCTCCTACCCATTCAGCAGCCTGGGCAGTGGGAGCTGCAGATCAGTTCTTGGTGGCAGCTGAGGGCTCTAGTCTTTAGTAAGGAACTGCTGGACGGGCACTTTCAGACCACTCTGTGACCTCTGGTGGAGTAACAATAAACATTTACCTCAAAATTTCTCCTTGATCACAGCCTTTTCAGTGGTCTGACCTTCCCTTTCGATCGCTTCAGAATCCCTGTAGACGTAGAGCTCATGCATGACTTTCCATGGGTGTTCACAAGGAACAGTACTATGCATGCACAAAACTTCCAGGGCCAGCGTTTACCACATCAGATCCACTGAACGGGCTCTTTTGCTGAGTGGGATGGCAACGTTCTCATAGCACAGAGGAGAGTCTGTGTTACACAGGGTGCCAGTAGGCAGGTTAACAGAAGACACCTGTGTGGTTGGTCCTGGGATCAGTAACCGCTAGAAGATGGGGGTCCCAGAAGGCTGTCTGGATCTGGTTAGTGCAGGTTCTGGGAGTGAAGTGTCCAGCAATAGGAGTGGCTCCGGTGGCAGCAGCACACTTCAGCACAGCTCACTGGCCAATATTACTGGAGGATATGACACTGACATCAGCCAGGTTTTCAATAGTAACAACGGCACAAGCCACCAGCAGAAGCTTCTCCTAGGTCCCCTTCAGGTTTATGCTCCAGATGTCATCACTTTTCCTTTTGTAGAAAGTAAATGTACTGTTCCATTCATTTGGAAGTCAAGATTGGTATCACCTAGGTGGTTCCTGCTGCAAGGAATTTGAGGACATCCTCCTTTATCTGTAAGACATTCAGGGCTCTGGACATAGCAAAAGGTTTCTTTAAGTTATGGCAGGAAACCAGAACAATGCCACTTGGATCCCTCTCTGGGTAAGTGCAAAAAGCCTGCATTATCTTTTTTTTTTTTTAATGCCTACTGATCTTCCTAGGTGACCTCCCATCCAGGTACTAACCAGGCCTGACTCTGCTTACTTCTGAGATCAGACTGGGCTTATTCAGGATGGCAGCCTACATTATCTTATTGACAAGTCTGAAGGTTTCCCCCTTCATCATCAGGAATGAGATCTTGAGAGCAAAATATCACTTTCAGTTATAATCACAAGTTCTATTGAGTGTAAACCTAAGTTTCAATGTCAATTTGCTCCCAATCTAAAACATCTGCTCTTCCCAATAATCTCAATTTGCAACCCTCAACATAGACCTGAGTCATGGTCAGGAACCTATAACGGGGAGTGGGAGCTGGGTGTTTGGGCCTATTCTCCCTCGACTGGATGGAAGGGATGGAAGGGAGGGAAAGAGGAAGAGAGAGAAGTATCCTTTCTTAGTGGCTGCTACTACTGTTTGGGTCTCCCTTGGCTAACACTGCCTGTCTCCTATTGGAAACGTCCTTCCATAATTTGGGTCTCTGGTAGGTTGGATACATAGATTACTTGAAGTCACCCTGAGGACCTACACACTACACTGCACAGCTCCCTGTCATCAGCCTGAGTGACATATACTCCAGCAGATGGGTTGCCATCAGCTTTTGCAGTTACCCTACTACCATTTTCTGTTGGGGTGACCTTCAAGGTTCTTTAGATCTGATTACCTTCCAAAACATCCTCTTGGCCTATGGAAAACTCAAGCATCCCTTTTATGCTGAATTGTGGAGTCAAACTGCTCCTCTGCCGCTTTTTCTCCTTGCCCAGCTATTGCAAACTGCTCCTCCAGCATCTCACCTCTCTGGGCTCACATGTGCCCCCCACATTCTAGGGAAGGGAGTACATGTGAAGTTCCCAAAAACTTCCTCACTCTACTCTGTTTGGGAGGCAGCACCTCTGTGGGCCTAGGAGTGTCTGTAACTCAGCATTTAGTGAAGAGTGGAAAGCCAGGAGGGGTCCTTGTAGGCAGTTCCAATTTCTTGAAATTGTTTACTTACAGCTATACTCACTTGGCCTGAGGAATAGGTAACTCATGGGAAACAGAGGAGATATGACACAAGAGTCCCTTCTCAACCAACATCTCATTAGTATAAAGTTTCTATTGAAGCAAATTGAGTTTGAGTTTCTATTCTTTTCTTTTTTCTTCGTCATATGGTAATCATAATAGAACTTCCAGGGCCTCCTCAATATCCTGACCATTAGAGGGAAATAAAAAGTTTTTAGGGATCTTTTACATATTTTCAGTGTGTCATTTTAGATAACTGATGAGCTCAAATTTTTTTCTCATGAGGAATGGGAAACATTTCTTTCATGTAAGGCTATTACTATGCACAGCAAATTGAGTGAGAACCATCAAGATTTTTGTCTTGTTTTAGTTCTATATCCCAGCTAGCTATTCAAAACTCTTCTCAAAAAAAAAGTTTTAAGAAATTCTGAAAATAGTCTTTTCAGGTGTTTTGTTTCTAGACCCAACTGGGAATACTAAGAAACTAGCTTAATATAAAATATTTCATCTTTTGGTTGAATTCACTTGTTGTGATCAGATTCAAGTAACACTGATTAAGTACCTGAGCATTTTCTACTTACCAGCCCGTGTGCAGGTTCATTCATGTTTTATACATTATTTTCTTTAATCTAACAGCAACTCTTTCCGTAAATTTACACTATTAATTAGGTACTATTTCCTCATTCTAAAGATGTGGATACAGGTTCAGAGAAGACACAGAACATATAAAAAAAAATAAAACCAGGAATTAAACCCAGGTCTTGGCTATAAACTTGTCTTTTCTTATGTAGACTGATTGGGGCAGTGGAGTGTTGCAAGACTATCTGGTCTACCTTTTACTACTATCTACAGGTATGTACCTAGCATCTCTTCTTTAGAATGTAAAGGATCCTTCACCTTTGCAGCGATAGCCTGAAGTCCAGGACAAGAAAAGTCCCATTTACATCCTGTAAAATAAATTTAAATATGCAGACATATAATATTTTTCCAAATTTGAATTCTATTGTTGTAACTTGCTTTTTCTTTCTTAAAAACATGTAGTAAAATTCCCCATGCTGCTAAATATGCTTTGAAATGTTATTTTTAATACCTGAGAAAGAAGCATCAGTAATATTTGGGCTGCCTCAGAAAGAGTCACAATTTCCTAGGGAAATAGAAAGGGAAAGCTTGTATTAAAAGATGTGGAAGCGATAAAGAACATTAAATGTTCTAGGAACTGGAAGGAGATGGAGGAGACTTGATTTATATAATCTGTGAAATTCATGGGTGAGTACTTATTATTATTATTGCAATTATTATTGTTAAATTTATTTTCAAAAAAGGAAGCTGAGGCTTAAACAGATTAAGAGATTTGTCTAAAATCAACTAGCCAGCCAGAGGCAAAGCCAGATTTCAAAGCCGAGCTATCTGGAACCCAAAAGAAAACTGAATGTAGGAAGGAAAGGAAGACATCAGGAGAACAAAGTCATGGCGGAGGAGAAAGGGTGCCCTAGAGGGAAAGAGTGGAAAGGGAAGGAAAACCTCCTGCTCTGTTTCCAAACTCAATCCCTTTTGTTCTCAGAGAGGCCTGGGAAATTAACCGCCAACTTCCCTCATCTGATGAGTGAAGTGTCATGAATGTGTGCTTTTCTTTTTTGTGTAAATGTGAAGTAGTTTCCAAAATTAGCCCTGTCCAACTGTTAAAATTCCCAAGTTCCCAAACTCTCGCAACAGGAAACAGCCGTGGACACCCAGATGTTTCTCCTCACAGTGTTTGTCTGTGCAGTGTTTACATTTATCTTTTTCTTGTTGAATCATGACTTTATGAAATGCTTTATTATGGCAATTGGTCATCTGCACAAAAGTACTGCGAAGGGGAACTGAGGGATGTATGGGTACAAGGTGACACATGGCTCCTTAGCCAATGATCCATCTCAGAAAACCATTTCTGAGAGCCACACTTCCAGCAAATGCTCAGAGTTAAGAAATTCACCAAATATATGCCTCTGTTGGGACTGTTCCTTTTCCGTATGAAGAGAACTAGCACAAGAAACAAACTTTGATGAGCCCACCCTTTGGAGATTAAGAAGGAAAATGATCTGTCTGCAAATTATGGAATATACCAAGGCTATAAATAACAAAAGAACATCTTCCTGCAGGAGAGAGCTGAACAGAAGCCAAAGATGTCGAATAATAAATAGGCTGTCACTTTGCGTATCATTAGTTATCTCTTTCCTTGTGCCTGGAATTGGGCTATAAGAGGTAAGCATTTTGCATGCATTTCTCAACTACTCCCCACAGTAGTCTTAAGAAAAAGGCACTATTTTCATGCTCTGTTTGTAGATAAGAAAACTAAAACTCAAGAGAGGTTAAATGACCCTCAAGTTTACACACTTAGTAAGTAGATGAGCTGAGAATACAACCTAAGTGTACCTCAGTTCAAAGAGACCATACATGTAACTAACCATTATATTCTAAATGTAATGTTACATAATCCTGCTCTTTAAAAAAAAAAGGAAAAAGAAAGCAAGCAAGAAAAAAAAAGACGGTTGACCCATTGTACTGATTCTCCACGGAGATGGGGTTTTTCCTCAGTTTCTAACAACTATCCTTTTTTCTCTCTCTATTTAATGGAAATCATTCTCCTCTATCTGCTATAGCAGCTATTTTGCTTAGGCAGTGAGATTACTTTGACCACTTTTCTTATTTCCTTTTGGGCTGCCATTGTTTCACTTTCTTTGAATCTCAAAGAAAGATATAAAAGGCAAACAGCACATACCTGGCAGGTCACAGTGATTAGCAGTGGAATAAAAAAACAAAAACAGCTGCAGGATTGCATCATGGAAGCCGTTCTCCTGCCAGGTAACTGGTGACCAAAGAGATAACTTATCAGACTTTCGACTAAAAACCACATTTGATGAATTAGTTTTTATTCCTCCTCTTTAATTGGAGGAATGATCTTAGCTCAAACTCCACTATTAAAGAGAGGAAAGGAAGGAAAAATGAAGATAAATAATAACCAACTTTATGGGATCTGCTATGTCTTGTTAGCAATTTTATGGTTTTGGTGAAGAGTTAGCACTTAGTACAGAAAAGGCATTTTCTCTTTCTATTTTTTTTTTAACTGAATGTGTAATTAGTTTGTCCCCTTTGGCTTAGCTAGAGAAAAGCCTCTATCTGACATACACATACTGTATGTAAGAATGGGCGTAAACAAAAGTCAAACATCTGCTCACCAGACCTGCCCCTCAGTCTTCTTAAACACCAAGGGAAGCATCTCAAGTTAGACTCCAGTTTGACTTTGCAGGAATGCTAGGTTCTCTGTAGCGTTTTTGCCTCTCACTTTTCCTGGGAGTTTATAGGGGGCTTTGAAGTTCTTCTGAACAAATGAGGTCTCTGTATTTCACTTATTGCTGAGCCAACCCTGGGGCCTTGGTTCCATCAGCTCCTTATTAAGTGTTTAGTAATTTCAGTTTCCACCTTTTTGGTCCTGCTCACTTTGCAAACATCTGGAGAGAATTAGCTCCCAGGCTTCTGTAACATACCCATTTTGTGGTTCTAGGGAGAGTTGTGTGCTAGGGGATGTTGCTGCTCTTAATGAGCTTTCCTTATGGTACCTAACTGTAAAAGGTACCCTCGTTAATATTAACAGACAAAGAGAAAGCAAGGCCACTCTGCCCCTATTTAGCTCTTGCCTACTTGACTGTGAGTGAGACCTTCATACTGAAAAGGAAAGAATAAATATCATGAAAATGGGAACAAAGTACGAGATAAAAGGATATATAATAATAATAATTGTAACAACAATAATGTCCAGGTATTTGAAATCATTGTATGTCTATACCTCCGCAATTCAATGTAGGTGCTACCTCAGCTACATGTAGCTTTTGAGCACTTGAATGTAGATAGTACATATTAAGATTTACTGTTCATGTAAAACACACACTAGATTTGAAAGATTGAGTATAAAAAATGTAAAATATCTTATTAATAATTTTATATAGATTATATGTTAAAATGATAATAATTTGGAGATAAAGGGTTAAAACTGGTTTTGTCTTTTTTTTAATGTGGTTATTAGAAAATTTTAAATTCTATATGTGGCTCACCTTTGTGATTTTCATCAGGTTTCTATTGCACAGTTGTGTACTAAAGGACCAGACAAATTATTTAATAGGAAATAACTAAGACTTGCAAGAGTCCCATGACTGGGAATCCATGTGACAATCAAAGCAAACAGGAGCAGTATCAAAAGAGTTATTTTAAAAATGTCATTTGGAACTTGAACAAACTGGAGAAGATGGTTGTCAGAAACTATTGATTGGTAAGTTATTTCTCAGGACAAAATTCTAGAATCAATTATTAAATCAACATTTAGAAGCAAATTAGGAAGCAAGTAGATGATTGTTTTAAAAACTGGCTGAGTTCACTGAAAACAAGGTGTACTACATTAAATTCACTACCATTTGTGATTAAGTGACTGGACTGAAAAAAATCTAAGAAATTATATAAACATGCCTGATCTCAGCAAACTATTGAACAAGACTTCTCAGAGCATCCTTGGAGTCAAATTTCAAAAAGTTGTATTGGGTAACAGTAATTAGATAAAACTGTACCTGGTGGAATATTTTTATTTAGTATTGAAAATCTATTTTAAGAAAGCCTATAGGATAAGTTACAAAACTAAAAAATTAATTAAGTGAATATCATGGTTACCAAAAACGGTGTTCAAAAGATAATGTATCAAAAATGAGAATGTGACATACAATCGCCATTAGTATGAAATGCAGAGTTCATAAAATGAATTGTACAGGTATAGCACTAAGATGGCCCAGCATGAAAATGATGCCAATAAAAAGAATTAATTTTTTTAAAAGTACACACAAACTAAATATGTACTATGCTTGTGGGACAATATCATAGAAAGTAGTAGTCTCACTTTATTGCACTGAACTGGTCAGATCTTGTTCTGTTCTGTATAACCACAATGGTGAGGTGGTCTTAACAGCTGGGAAATGAAGACCCCACTGCCTGACAAAGAGGAACTCTGAGAGTGAGTGACATGATATCTAGGCTTAATGCTGTCTCTTGGAGAGTGTGTAGACATTCTGCTTGGCTACCAAAAAACAGGCAGATCCAAGAAGTCACAGAAAAGGTAGGAACTGATCATAATGAAAGAGAATTTTTTAATAATCTTGGCGCTCCCCATGGGAAAGACCTCCTGGAAGATAATAAAGGAGCCCCCTATCTTACGGGCATTCTGTAGAGGCCAGATGGGCATTATCAGGAATGTTAAAGAAGACACTTCAATATTGGAAGGGAGGCAAAACTAAGTGAGATCTTTAAATTTCCAATTCTAAGACTGGAAATCCTGTTATCATTGCAGGGAATCTTAAGATACTGCTTAGGCTTCTGCTTTGGCAAAATCAAGCTATCATCTGGAAGCTTCTTGCAAATGATGCACCAGAAATTAGGCTATCAAGAAACCTAGACACAACTAGCTCTCTGTCTGTGTTTGGGGGTGGGAAGGGAGCAAAGTCCTGATTTGTAGTATTCGACAATTTCTGTGGTGTAAATACTCCTACTATAGCAAAATGTAAGCTATCCACAGTTTAACAACTGGTTCACAGATTTCCTGAGAATTTCACACGACTCTCACAAGCCATTATCAGCTGGCTCCAGTACACCACTGCTAGCACATCACTTAGCAGTCAGAATGTGGTGTAAACAAAACAATCAATCAAATTATTTTTTAAATGTTTGCTATGAGTTGCACACTCTGAAAGGTGTTAATATGTGACATGATCTTTTCCCTCAAAGAACTTAAGGCCGACTAGTGGGGAGGGGAAGGGGTTAAGGGGATATAGGTTCACACACACACACACACACACACACACACACACACACACACACAGGGAGTATTTTAGAACAGTGCTGACCATACAGATCTGTTCTAGCAGATTGGAAAGCAGTGAGGAGACAAGAGCTAATGTTTATTGAGCACTGAAATATTCCATGTTCTGTATAAGCCACCACTTCTTATATCTCAGAAAACAAAATTACCATCCTGTAAGGTAGCTATTGTGCCATCATATGGATTAGGAACCCCAGGCAACGCCACTGCTAGTAGCACAAGCCCGTCTGAATCTACACACCAAATACATTCCACGATTCCCTCCTTTGCATTGTCTGGGAAGAAGGAGGTAAGACTGAAGCTTAGCAGGAAGGACAGAGAGAATTTAAATGCCTCTTTCAAAACTAGAGGTCTGCAAAGCGGAGGAATTGCCCCACCTGACGCGAGGCAACCCTGCTGGAGCTGACCTAGACAGCTTCTCTGCAAAGGTATTGCTCCTTTGTCAAGCTGCCTGCAGAAGCCAGGCAAAGATGGCTATGAGGAGGTCTTACAGAAGCCCCCGCCATTGTGCCGAAATGCTTCTCCCTGCTCTTAAACTGACTCGGGTGAGGGAGTTGAGTTTTTGTTCAAAATCCCAGCAGTGTGACTTAGGCAAGTAAACAGCTCTTCATGCCTCGGTTTCTTCTAATACAAATGACAAGAAAAACTATAGAATTCATACTTTGTTGAGATTAAATGTGTTAATGCCATCCACGGAGTAAGCATTCAATAAATATTAAATTACTTTCCATCTATGTAGGTGCATGTTTGTCTCCTTAGCTGGACTGTCACATGTATTTTTGTGTCCCCAGAAACTAACTCAGTTCCTGGAAAAAAAAAAAAAAAAAAAACAAATTTTTTTTAAAAAGAGAGAGAGAAATAAACCTTGTCTAGTTACAATGCTGATGCATTATTCTGGGCCCAGAAATGCTTTTACATTAAATAAAACAAATGTATATGCACCTGTAAAAATCCATTCCAGTGTCCAAATGTCAGTGTATAGTTTTTTCAGAGCTGATCATTCCACGGAAATGAGGGGGTACCCTCTCCCTAACATGGCATCATGACTGTCCAACTTTCTCAGGCTGAAAGCTGCCTATATCTGTTCATTTACTTCAACAAGGTGTCATCCTTCTGCCATGATCTTCACTTCTGATGATCTGTTAGTCCCATTACATTAACAGGTCAGAGTGCTGGAGTTGCCACTAAGGATCCAAGGAAGGGTGTCGGCTGGATGCCAGAGATCAAGTATTATGGTGGCTCAAGGCTAGTTCAGTCAAGAAAACAAGCGGTGGAGCTGTTGGGGAGGCCCTCTATTTTTTATGAAAGGCTTCGTGCGTGACCGTCACTGCAGAATGAGAGGATTGACCAGTAATTGCATGAATGGGAGCTGGAGGAACTGCAAGCTGAGGCTTGTCATGACTTCAGGCGATTTGAAGAAGACAGAAAAGTGGCTGGCAGAATACAAAGCTCCACAGGATCAAGCACAGGCACCCAACCATGCTAATTCCCCCTTTCCGTTAATTCATCTCCCTCACCCAGGGCAGCTTACCAGGGTGTGCCTACAGGCGCTCCCTACGTGTGTGCTGCAGCAACCAACTATGAAATCCACCTATGTATTTTCTGTGGGAGCTGGCTCTGATTTTAGCAGACAGCACGAGCTGTCGTCTGGTTTTTATTAAATTCCATAAGTGAGTAATTCATACACCAAAATGTTACAGACTCACTATTTACATAGTAAGACTGATTGAAAACTGTTTTGTCCTTTTCTGCTTTTCTCTATTTTGCAAATTTTCTTTAATGAGCATGGAGTACTTTTAGATTTTAAAAAAGTAAACATTTTTTAAAAGAATAAGAGTTTCATTTCAGAAACTGTATAGGCACAGAAACTTCTATGGCTAAAGGCTTTGAGAACCATATTCCTACAGTTCTGTTGATCAGAAAGCCGTCTTATTGGAACATTTTCCTCTGCTTTCTGTGAATTTGAGCCAGCTTTGTTCTGAGACTGCCAATTGAAGAATACATACATAGTATATATGTATTATAATAGAGGGGTGAATAATGGATTGAATTTCCTTAGTTAAGCATTTGGAAAATGATGGCTTTTCAAAAACTGGGCTTTCTCAGCACAGAATAACGAGATATCTGACAGCTTTTTTCTAATCATTTATTGAGTATTGATGATGCACCAGGCACTGTGCTAAGCACTGAAGATACAAAGATCATTTGTATCTTCACTCTAATTAGGAAGGTAGATGTGAAAACAATATTGCATTCCCATGGGGTGAGTTATGTACAAAAGGCTGTGAATGAGTGGTCAGGACAGGTTTCACAGAGGCCAGCACATGTCAACAGTTTATTTTTTATTTTTTATTTTTTTTAACAGTCTTTACTTTAGAGTGGACATTTGCTAAGCAGAACACAAATGGTTGGGTGGTAAAGGGGTGAGTAGAGGTAAGAAGAATCTGGACAGGGACTCCTGATCAGGACCCCAGGACCTAACATCTATAAGATTCTCAAAGACAACAGTTCATGTCTCAAATAAGTAGCTAGGCTACTGGACCACTATGAGCCCCAACTCCATCAAACATCTATTAGCCCTGCCACGTACCCAGCATGAGTATGGTGTATGATATAAGAAAACAACATGATATCACCATCCAAAAGCTCTTGATGACCAAAGAGTTGTCTTACTGTGTTGTTTCCTGTCCTTTCAATGAAATTGTAAACTTTAAACTCTGAAGTTGCCCATTGTACAATGAGAAATTGCCTATTAGGATGAGCATACTTACGTTTGGTATAACCTGCTGGAGATGCTGAGATGGCCTTTCCTGAAAGAAGTTAAAATCTGGATACTGTCCTCTTACCCAGGTAGGTGGGAAAAAGAAGGGGATGCTGCTCCAAAACTGCTTGCTTGTGTCTTCAGTGGCCTCATGGTCCCAGGCATAAAAATACTTATAAGGCAATTTTAATCTTTATTGAGCTCACTTGAAACATATCAAAGAGAATCCCAAATGTACAGCAAAACATCTTAAAATTGCCTCCTCTCCCCCATGTATATCACACATTTATGCCTCTCTCCTCCTAATTTCTTTCCTTCTTCTCCCTGGGTTCCTCCAAACTCTCTTAAACTTAACTACAAGATCCCTTGTTTTCTCACCCCCAGCTCCCGTCCCCTTTCTAGAATAATTCCTCCTGTGGCTGGTAGCTCCCTCTCCTCTTTCTAAAGTAAATCAATTTCTTCTTTCTGGCCCACTTCTCCAGTCAACACCACAATATTTTTATGTTTGTGGCAGAAGTTTAATAGGCAGAATGACAGAGGCTAGAATACCCAGGAGAATGATTTGTTTTCCTTGTCATCTGAACAGCAAGCATTTTTAACCCCTGCTGGCAAATTTCTTTCAGGCAGCTCCCATATTTTAGGCCTTGCTCACCCTAAAACCATTAAGGCTTCCCATATCTGAGAAGCTTGATGCAAAATGCTCTTTATAAGCCTATTTTCCCTTAACTTACTCTTTTCCTTTTATTCATAGCAAGTTTGAATCTCTGTTCCTTTATTCATTCAAGGTGGTTCACTACAAGTACTATTCATTTAATGCCTGTCTTCCCTACATTCCCCAATTAGCACTGTCCTTGGAAAATGGACTGTACTCATTTCTTATTGTACTTAGTATTTGTTGAAGTAAGTTGAATGTGAGCATAAACTTCTCAAAGGATTTTTTAGTCTCTTGAACCAAGTGTCACTAAAGACATGAAACCTGGAGCATACACAATGCACCACATGAATAGGTGCCTAGGAAGCAATCTGCCCCCTCCCCCACCATAGAATTTCCTCCAATGCCTACACTGCAAACCAAGAATCTATGCGTAGAGAAGAAAAAAATTGTTTCTTTTTCCTTTTCTTCAGGGGAAGTGACCAGCTGTAAAGTTTTCACACCCAACTCTTGACTCTGAGCCCTTTCTGGCATTTGAAGAGTTAATCTGCTACCACTTAGTGGCTCTCAGTCCACCCGCGGGACCCACAGCTCACAAGACAGAGATAAGTGAGGGTGACTGGATAGGGTTTCCTTGGCGAAGGGGCCAGGTTCTGGAGTGGCTTTGCCTTTGTCTTTTCACCCCCGAGTACAAGTTAGAAGGGTTGGTTTTTTGAAAGCATGTTCTCGTGCTGTTCCCTCTCTCTCTCTCTCCCTCTATCCCTTGCAACTGAGGCCTGTTTCCTGTAGACCTGAGGCAAAGCAGTAGTACAAGCTAGGATTTCTTGCAAGTTTTTCTCTGTGGGGTGCCGCAACAGCTGTGACCCCGGCTTGATTTTGATGTAGACTTCAAGGGTACCGTCCCCAGCAGGGGGAACATTTTTACCTCAGGAGCCTATTCACATTGGTAACCTTGGCAGGGAAAGTTCCAGAAGCTTTGATTACACAAATACCTCTGCTAGGTACAGGCCCCTTCTTGGCAACCTGGGGAGAGAGAATGTGCACGTGGTCTGATTAAACCAAACGATCCGTTTCCTTTGCTGGGGCTTGGGAGCTGGGGGTCTTCAGCTTAGAAATGATTTTTTCCTTGGCTGCGTTGCCTGGAAACTTGGAGAGTTTAATTAGGACTGGGGAGGTTTTTGGCTTCTGCAGCTGCCTCTGCTCTCCCCCAGGTTACAGAGAGAGAGAGAGAGGGAGAGAGGAAGGGATGAGGGGCTGGGGTGAGAGAGAGAGAGAGAGAGAGAGAGAGAGAGAGAGAGAGAGAGAGAGAGAGAGAGAGAGAGAGAGAGTCCCTTGCAGTGCAGGCCAAAGCTGTCTGGAGAAGTGAATTGTGGACTATGGCAGATGTGACTCTTCATTTCAATTGATTTCAGTTAATAACTTTTAACCTTCTGAACCGCAGAGAGGCTGCGTGTGGTTTATGTATCATGTACTGGAACCTAGACAACAAGGTGGAAGTGGTAGCTATTACCTTATTGCCTACATCCATCCAGGGCCAATCTTTGGAAAATTTTCTAAATGTTTCCAAGGAAGTCCAAGAAGGACTGCCTGGGCCGGTGTCTTGCTGATTCTGTGAGTTCCAAGAGAGAAATAAGACAGAGCCTGGCCCGCCTGACACACTTATCTTACTTTGTTAGGGAAAAACTTATAGCAAACAAATTTAAATACAAGATTTTGAATTTTTTTATTAATCTCAATATCTTTTATTAATCTGGACATTACCAATTAGTTATTCTTCCATTTGGAGATTTTGAAGGATGAAGAAAGAATTTTCTGGGTTTTTTTTTTTTTTGGTTTGTGTATATGTTTGTATTTATTTTTCAACTATAAATATAATCCATAAATATGTTCCAGCTATAAAGGAATTAAAGACAGAAGTATAAACCACTTCTGCTCCAAGTCAGATTTTCAAGTTGGGGTTAAGAGAGATCTAGGCACATTTTGTTTGTCCTTATCCTCTTTCCCCTTCCTCTACTTTCCTCTCCTCCCTTCCTTCAGAGAAAGATTCAGTCATGGTCCTTCCCTTTACGGAGTGCACAGAAATGAGCCATCATATACTATTTGTATTAATTTTCTAGAGCTGCATTAATAAAGTACCATAGATTGGATGGCTTGGACAAAAAAAAAAAAAGTGTTGTCTCACAGTTTTAGAGGCTAGAAATCTAAAATCAAATTGTCAGTGGGGTTGGTTCCTTCTGAGGGCTGTGAAGGAAACTCAGTTCCATGCCTCACCTCTAGCTTCTGATAGTTCGCTATTGATCTTTGGTGTTCCTTGGCTTGTAGATGCCTCTTCACTCTGTTCTCCACCTGGAGTTGCCTACTGCAGGCTTAGTATGTGGCTTTATTGTCAGCTAGGTCAGTCACCAGCCTTTCACAGCATTTCAGCTTCCAAGATTCCGCTGTTTTCTCCTTTTCCATTCTTTTTGTTGTAGAATTAGTGGGTTTGGGGAAGAAAGGAGCTAAATATATATGTTCAATATGCCAGCTTTAACTCTAAAGCTGTTCTTGTCTTTAACCAACATGGTCTGGAGATGTTTTTGAACCCCAAAGGAGTGATCCTATTCCTGGGTTATCTGGAAGATGTAGGTGAGTTTACAGAGTAGGAAAACCTTCAATATGCTCTACATAATCCATAAACATGTACACACACACAAATGCACACTGATACAAACTGTCCACTCTGCATAATCTATAGCCAACCTAGGCTGAATATTTAGATTCGCCAGCTCCAGATTCCTATTTTGTTCTCTGTATCATTATCTTACATTCCCCAGCTCTTTTTTTTTTTCCCTCTCCAATTTATTCTTGACAATAAAGTGGAAACACTTTTAGAAGTGTTCCTTCTAAAAATTCAAATCCAATTATTGTATGTTATTCTTCTACTTCAAAATGTTCAATGTCTTCTTTATGACCTTAGAATAAAATCCAAAACTCTACCTTTATTTACCCTATGAGGCCTTCACCACCTCAGTCTGGGCCCTGACTATCTGTCCAGTCTCATATGGCTTCCTTAGCCATATCTCAGTTCCATCAGGCCTTTGGACATGCTCTTTCCTCTTCCTGGAAAACTCTCTACCTCAGCTTTCCATAGGGTTCTATTCGAAATATCTATTTCCCAGGGGACCTTCGCTGACTACCCTTCAGCCCCCTCCCATATATACTAGGTTGAATCCTGCATTACACACCCCGTGACACCCTGTATTTTTGTTTTGATAACACTTGCCTACATGTCTGGGCTAGACTGGAAGCATCGTGAGTACTGGATTATTTTCTGTTTTGTTCACGTCATAACCCTGGTACCTAGAACCAGGTATGGCACATAGCAGGTGCTCAATTAATTGCACTTTTCATCTTAGCTTTTTCCAATCTTTATTCCTACCCTTACCTTAGTGTACTCTCCATTCTAAATCTACTGTTCTAATAGGGGAGAATATTAGCTAAATATTGAAAATGTTTGGCCTAGAAAGATATTTATAATTCCCTTTCTGGAAAGCTGGGCTTGATGCCTGTCTTCTCTCTTGTATGGAAAGCAGCCCTAGATGTCCTCAGGATACCGGAGCCAGGAACCAGGCATCTCTCAGCTTATCCTGTTGGCCCCACAAGGAGAAGATCCCCAAGACTATAAAGAGAAATGGAAAGACTTAATTTTCGTTTTTCATAGGCAATTGGGGAAGTTGGTTATAGTGATAAAGTTAGCAGGTCATATGAGGGTTCTCATAAAAGAAACTGAACAGAGGTCCCCATTACAGAATTATAGTTACAGTAAGACATGTAAAGGTTGCCCCAGATTTTTTTTCATTGCTTTTATTACATGAGAAAAAATTTCTCTCACTGTATGCAGTAATTGAAAGTTTGAAAATGAAACTATTTGTTTCCTCATCTGTAAAATAAGGAGGTTGAACCAAGTGCCCTCTAAGGTGGCTCTAAAACGCTCTGACCTTATTCTATGCTTCTTTATACGAGTTGTTCACAAGAACTTCTAGGTTTCTGAAAATACATTGCTCTTGAGGAAATCAAAGTTTTACTGCAGTGTTTTTTTTAAATATAAACACCTTTACGAACTTGGCAACGAATCATGTGAAGAATAGTGTGGATTTGCGATCTGCCAACAATGGTACCATTCTAAAGAGTTCCACAGCCAGCATTTTAGGACTTAGCATAGAACTACATGAGCACTAGAAGGACTGAAATCTTCTGTGGCAACTTTGAAATTTTGTGTCTTTTCACATGGTCAAAAATGAAATAATACCTGCCTAGATGCAAGAATTGCATATTCCAGACTTCAAATAAATAAGTAAGTAAATAAATAAATAAATAAATTTGTGTAATGATTTGTATTACTATTCAGTAAATATTAGTCCCCTCCACAGCCCATCATGGGTCTTCACCTCCCTCCCCTGTCAATGTAGGATTTAACTGTGCAATTTGCTTTGGCCAATTAAATGTCTGTGAGCACAACACGTATCTCAGTTTAGTTTTAATTTTGTACACTGGTGACCTGCCATAAGATGCCCTGGGTAGCACTTTCCTTTTAGCCTGGACTCCAGAATAAACAAGCACAGAACAAATATAAACTGAACACACAGACCCGCCCAGCTAAGCTCAGTCAAACGGCCAGATTGCAGTTGACCTGTAGACCTCTGAGCCTGAAAATAAATGCTTGCTTCAAGCCACTGAGTTTTGAGGTAGTTGTTACACAGCGTTATTGTGAAAAAGCTAATACTTGATGCAATGTGAATTCTCACGAGATATTGTAGGATGATGGCTAAGAGTATGGTTTCTAAAATTTGGTACATTGTGTTTTGAATCTCACTTCTGTTATTTACTAGATATGAAATGTTCTGCAATTTACTTAGCCTGTCTGAGACTCAATTTCCTCATCCAGAAAATGGAGATGATCATGTTGTCAACCTCATAGCACCATTGTGTGAACCAGATGAGATAACACATACCAAGCAGCTAAGACAGTATGTGATATGTAATGAGGATCCAATAAATGGGTGCTGTTATTAACGATAATAATAATAATTATTATAATTTCTATAAAATGACTCTTACTGTCTTGTTAATTTCCATTATAAAACTGGATAAATTTTTTCCTATGAAACTAAATATAAAGTCTTATTTAGAAATATTTGATAAAGAAGGATGAAGAATAAATATCCTACCACATGGCTGGTAAGTTCAATAGTATACTAAAAGTTCCTTATGTTTGGGATGTATATTTTCTTCTAAACAAGCTTATCTGTGTATATGAGTGTATAAAACAATTTTGAGTTACTGTGCAACTATTTCCCAAAGCTGAGCTCCTTTTACAGTCAGAGTTTACATTTCCATATCCCAGAGTCCAGGATATGAAGTGCGGTGTCAAATATTCTCAGTGTCCAGAATTGTTTCTTAGAGTTCATATCTAAAAGTGTTGCCATTATGTATTTAACAAACATTTATTAAGTATAAGGTATTGCATTAGGTACTGGAGGTAGAACAATAAATAAGGCATGGTCCTGCACCCATGGCAGTCATAGTTTAGTTATAGATTGGCAAATATGTTTTACTCTGGTATCAACTCTGATGGATTTAGAGAGACTGCCCAGAGCAATGGTTACAAATAATTAGACAGCATTTAATCTTAGTGAGGAATAGAACCATAGGCATGGAAAGAAGAAGTGGTTTTGAATATTTGCTAACCCAGTTACAGCTTAAGACAGACACACATACAACAAAATATAATTTAATGTGATAAGTGCAATTTGTGAGATAAGAATAAAGTAGCATCTAACCAGAGCAAGGGGTAATTAATTTTGCTAAGAGGGGAGTGAAGTAAGGAAAGGCTTAATTGAAGAAGTGAAATTGCAGCTGGGCCTTAATGAATGACTAGGAATTCAGTAGGTGATGAAGAGGAGAAAGAAGGTTTCAGGCCAAGAATACATCATGAGCAAATGTACAGAGGTGTATAAGTATGTGGGCATCTAGGGAACCATTTCATTTGGTTAGAATATGGGGTGTGAGAACGTTGCTGGTAGAAATGAGTTGTAATAGTTTGTTGGGACCAGATTGTACTGGGATCCCTGAAGGCTTTTAAGTTAAAGAATAAAATAGCCAAATACCTGCTGTAAAAAAATTAATCAAGAAGAACTAGATTGGAGATAGAGAAAATGAGAAAGGCAGGAAGACAGAAAGGAGGTTATTGTAACTGGGCAGACAGGGGACATGGGGCATCTAAACTGGGCTCCCATGGGGTGGAAGCAGAGAGAAAAAGGAAATAGCATCATCACATAGCACAAGGATGTTCTTCTCTTAAAAATGACCTATCAATAGGGGTTCAATCAGTATAAAGCAAATTCAATTGTCTAACATTTCCATTGTTCCATTCTAATATTACTGTTTGGGTATGTATATACATCATTAATTTACACATATAAATGAGACCTCCAGGAATAATTTCAGATTTTTCACTTTATCTTCATGACAATCCTATAAACTGTATTTCCATTTTACAGAGGTGAAAATTGAGGCTCTGAAATTTAAAATGCCCAAGATCAATGATCTTAGACTACCCATCTAGGTGTCAAAGATGGTATTTGAACCCAGGGCAACTGGATTCCAGAGTCCATGCTCTTGATCACTATTCTATACCATATATAAACAATTAATTCCCCAATGTTATTGTCCATTTCTGCTATATGTTAAATATCTTACACCATTGGAAATAGCTCCGATGATCTCAAAAGTCCTTACCATTCCTAAAGCATTCTTGTGCCTGCCTGCCTTACGGTATTCATCTGAAGAAAACATAAAATAGCAGTTAGTAGTCACATAAACGTATGGTAATAAAACACATTCAATCGCCACAACTGGTTTAGCAATCACTTGGCCTCTTCTGAAACAACCTCCTAAATATGCAAGGGGAGTGTTTATCATTCTTGCTCCTAATGTGCCTGACACTTCAGTGAGAGAATAGGCGTTACAGTTTTTACTTTTTCAAAACTGCTGCATTTGAAACCTTGCAGGATATTGAAAACTTGTTTTAGAGGACCTGAGGCACTTTTAAACTGAGTTGCTCAATGCTTTACCCCTCCCTTCTTTTCATCTTGCCTATGTTTTAAACCCCAGTGGTGATTTTAAACATGTTAAGGTACTTGATAGAAGCAGTTGGAGTTTGGACACTGCATGGTTGACTCTGAGGCAAAGTATTTTGAACAATGGCTGGATATACTGTCTTCCTGGAGCTAAAGATTGCAAATAGATTTTTGCATCCTATTTCTTCCAGGGGAAGACTGTAGGGTGAATGGAAACACAAACTTGCTTTTGCCACTTCAGTGGCACCATCAGTGTTCTTGTAGCTATCATTTTAGCTTCCAGAACAGCAAAGATTGAACCTTGCAACAGTACAGTCCCGGCTGCCTTCCAGCTCTAACCATCAAGAGACAAGTCTCCAGAGAGCACAAGTTCCAAGCAGTGATTAGAGATGATGGCATTCCTGGAGTGCCAGGACTGCACGCACTGCCCTCCAAAATAAACATTTCTCTTATGGTTTCACACTATGTGTGATTCCTTATATTAACACAGGAGCTGACAGATTGGTTGAGAAGCTGCAACTAATATTTTTGAGGTCATAAGGGATGATTGTGCTAGTTATAATTCCAGAGCCGATCTTTTTCGAAGATTATGATGGGTGACTCACCATGGTGGTCAGTGCCTCCTGTATATTTTAGGTGGAATGCTTTCTTTTGACACATACTTTATAGAGACATATGTGTATCCTATTTTAATTAATGGAAGAAATGATTCATTCACAAGTGAAAGATTTCATTAAAGAAAGGGTCAGTATGGGTCAGCCACAAATTGTAAAATACCTCTGATGTTTATTATACTCTCCGCCATCCTTGCATGCTGTCTAGAGTAGTACATGGCACTAAAGGCAGGCCCTGGAAAGAAATTAAATGAAGTTTAATTCATTGATTCATTCAGCAAATATTAATTGAACTCCTACTGCATTCTAGGCACTGTGGTGGGTCCTGGAGACACAATAGTGAACCAACAGATGCATTTTTTTGCACTTATGGCAGCAGAAATAAATGAGGAACAAATAGAACACCATTATTATAGATTATAACATGTTTTATAAAGGAAGAATTCTAGGCTGTTCTCCTTACAGTGTTTTGAAATTATTTTTAAAGATCTTAATACTCATCTTATTAGTACTTGTTTAACTTTGAAATATATATATGGAGACAATCTGATCCAAGTCTGGTAGATAAAGCACCTTATTTCTAGAGGTAGCAGTTATATGTATTGACTTACCCAAATTTTGTCTCCATGGTAGCTTCTTTCTCTGAGTAGGTAAACCTGGCACTTTAGAATCAGACAAACCTGTATTCAAATCCTGACTTTGAATCCTTAATCGCCTTCTGGCCTATGGTATTAGTATTTGGCTTTTCTGACCTCAGTTTCTTCACTTACAGGGACTAGTAACAATAGTATATAAAACTTTGATTCGTTGTGAAAAAATGCATGAATAGTACTTAGTGCACAGCATTAGTATTAATTAATTAGCATTAATATTTATAATTTGTGTTTTTATTAATTATTCATAGTAGTATCATTCCCTCTCTTCAGGGATTTTCCTCATCCTACTTTTGTTCCAGTTGTTCATGTTATCTTCTTATCCCCTCATTTGATGACAGAGGTCACAACTTTTTAAGCACAGAGTAATATATGGTTGGTGCTCAATAAATAAGTGGATGAAATTCTTTCTACCTCTTTTTGGAACTGGGTAGAGAGTAAGCTGATTGTAAACAAAGTCACTCAAAGACTTCCCACGACACTTGGAATAAAATCAATATTTCTTATCAGGACAAACAGGAGCCTGGCTTCTGCCTACCTTTCCAATCTCACCACTACCACTTTCCCTCCAATACTCAGCTTAAGCCGCCAGCCTTGCCTAGAATGCTTTTCCTCTGAAATAATGCAGGGCTCACTCCTTCCAGTCTTCAGTGTCTGCTCAGAGATTTTCTCTTCCAAGAGGTCTTGTCTGGCTACCTTGCCTATTTCTTTTCTATGTCCTTACCTTGCTGTATTTTCCCTCAAAGCATCATCACTGTCATAAACTACATGATATGTTTCTGAGTTTACAAATTTATTATCTATCTCCCCTACTTATCACCTGTGAGATCTTGAGGACAGGAGTCTAGTCTGTTTCTGTGCAGCCCTGAGTCACTATGCCACTGAATGAATCAAAGAAATGAAGCATCCTTTTTCACTTTCACAGGAAAATATATGTATAAAAACTATCCAAATAAGTGTCTATAATACAGCAGCCTCCAAAATATAAGAAATCTTTCCCTTTCTTATTTGTAGTGCTGAATTTAATTTTCACCACCGAATGTCAGAATGAGAGATAATAAATTGTCCCAGTCATATGGATAATGAAGACACAGCCAATAGAAAGTCTCCCAAAGCCCACATTTTAATAAATTTTCTACATGCTTCACTTTCTTGCCATGATTCTTGCCCTTTTTGTAACTTACTTCCTTTGTGCTTAAAAAGTAGTTTGTTAGTCCTGTTCTCAAAACCAGAAAACATCGATTCTTTAGTTTTCACATGACCTGGCTCAAACATCAGGAAACTTGGATGTTTCGTTTGGCATCTTTCACTGACAGGATTAAAGAACTGCAAACGAGAAAGGTATCTCCAACTGGCGCAGGGTGTCTTAGCGGTAGAGAAGAAAGGCGAGAACCATGTATACCATGATACTGTCCAGGAAACGATGATCATGATCAACTCTCACTAGATTGGAAGAAAGGAGAAGACCTGGGACGTTTTCCACCACTCCTGAAAATGTGAGCGATAGGAGGCTGGGTGTGCCATGTGCACGATCGAGGCTTTGCTGTGGTTGTTTGGAGCATTTTGTCCCGGAAGTCTCCTCAGAGAGCCAATCAATGCCGACTGTTCCTGGCAAGGCTGAGCCTGGCTTACTCAGATTCGTGTTTTAAGAGAGGTGCTTTGGGGTAACAGAACTGGCTCCAGTTCCACCATGACCACATCGGCCCTGGTTTCCGCTGTGCAAAAACAAAATTCTAAAAAATGTTACCATACCAAATTGTATGTGGCTTTTGTTTTATAAACAACTTTTTTTTTTTTTTAAGTCTGTGGAAACTGTAATAAAGACAAATACCATATCCAGTTGTTTTCCAGAGAGCCAACTCAACTTGGGAGACTTTCTCTCAGCATGAGGTCCTGTTCTTCTTTTCTAGCAGATATTGTTAAAATTGGATTCCGCATGCTCAAGTGAACAGCAGGGGGTTCTCAGAGCTTCATCTTGGGACCATGGGCTTCTTTCTGCTTCTGAATAGAGCAGCAGTGGGAGACAGTCAAGGAAGTGTTCCTGGAGAAGATCTCAGTTCTACTCCACAAGGGAGAGACTCCCTTGTGAAGGGTGCCATGCATTTTGGGCTTCACTTCGTGAAGTCTTTGACATTCTCAGATGCCTGAATAATTCCCCTGAAGCTCATCACTTCCAAATCCCTTACTTCTTTCAGTACAATTTCATTTAAGACAAGTAAGAACAAAATTTATGTCAAGATGTCACCGATTTTCAAACACGAAGCAGGTAAAGGTGATCATATTAATGGAATAAATATGTTCCAGGAGAAAATCTAGTAGATTCTTATTATTTACACACAATGACAAGTCACAAAATAAAGTTAAGGACCAGGAGCCTTTCTCTTGTGACCAAGAAAATATGAGCTATCCACAATAACTCCCTGAGGATGAGACCCATTTACAACTCACTCCAGTGGAAAATTGATGACTGAGAGAATGCATGTAGTGTATTTTCATTCCAGATTACATGAAGCAGCGGTTAAGATCAAGATTGCCATTTTCAAATCTGGCTTTGTCACCTGCTAGCTGTGCCCCAAATTCCACATCTGTAAAATGGGGATAATAATATACTTATGCTTAGCATAAAGTCTAACATATAGTAAGTGCTCAATAAATGTCACTTATAAAAATTATTATTATAACAATTATAATATATGGCATTACTACTAAATCTAATATTTGTTCCTAATGATTCTTACTCATTTCCTTCTACTTTTTCCTTCCATTTTCACTGCTTTTTTAATTCACAATGTCTGGTGGCCTGTCTATTACATAGTAAATACAAAATCACTGTTTCTCAGAGTAAATTTCTCTGAGAAATACTATAGATCACGCTACAGATTTTTTAAAAGTATCTCATTTGGCTAATTCAAATAACAAGATAACACTAAAATCAGCATTCTTTTCTACTACTGGATTATAAACAACATTTTAGTGTCTTCTTTACTCTTCTCTCTTCAGCTCCTAACACATGTGACTGCTCTAAAATTTTCTGTTGAGTAAATAAATGATCTTTATCAATACAGGGGGAAAAACAGCAACGAAAACCACTGCCTAGGTAACCTTTATTATTCTTCCATCTAACACTTGTCTGATAAAAAAAAATTCTCTAGTGAGTTTGAAAGTTCTTAAAGAGGTGATCATGAGCAAGGGAACCTCTCCATTCTTGCATTTCCTTCTTTCTGGGGGTCTGTGTGAAAGAGGTCACTCTTAGGAACAGAAGCAATATGACTGGCTAGTACATCTCCTTAGATGTGTCATTTAAAATACTGACTCATTATTTTAACAGCACCTTTCTCAAATTACAGTCAGAATTCTTTTCCCAGCAGCACTCTTTTCATCTATTTTAGGAAAGAGCTGTCACTGTCTCATGTCTCCACTAATTGAATAAGTGATTCTTCTTAACCTTGAAACAACTAAGTAGAAAGTATATCCAGTGCCCTTAAAATTGACAGCTTTCTCATTTTGTAATTGGCATGTATAATCTAGAACTTGTTTGAACAGGGCTTTGAGTTGCTACACATTTCTATAAAGGGGGATTGGTGAGTTGGTGGAAGATAGAGAGTGGAGATGAAGGGGTCTATCTCCTTTATTTCAAGTCAGATGAAGGGAGCTTTCATTGGGTCATATGGCAAGAGTAGCATGTTGCCAGATACAACCATGGCCTGTACTCTGCCTCCCACTGGGAAATCAAGAATCTGAGCATTAGGGTGACTGGTCACTTTGATGATAGAGTCAGGAGAGGGCTGCTGAGTTGGGGGAAAGTCCTGCACACCCTTAGTATGATGGGTCAGGAGATGAGTATTTCCCCTGGGACAGACAGGACGATGCTGAAGAGAGAACTGAACTGCAGACCTTTTAAAGCCTATCCAGTTGAACCTCCTGGGTGAGAGGACTCCACAAGTGTGAGCTCATGGAGAGTGGCCCTGCTCGAGCCAGGGTCTGCAGAAAGAAGAATAGTAAAGCCAAAGGAAAATGTGCAATCAAATTTCTGTGGAGGGCCAGACAGGGAACCTCCAGAGAAGCCCTGGATAAAGGGCAACTTTAAACATATTTCAGGCCCAAGAACATGGAGTCAGCATATGATAGAGCCAGTTCAAATAAGTCTTTCCTGACCTTTATCTCTCCTCCCCTCCCTTGCTCACATGTCATATGAGCACTTACCTAACTATTGCAGTTATTTTTATGTCCATCTCCTTCACCACACTCAGAATTTCTTGAGGAAGACATTAGCCTTTCATTGTGAGCATCAGTTATGCTTGTCTGTCCAGGATCATTCTTTCCACTAGGGTATCACCTCTCCTTCACCCATGTGGTTCTGCTGAGACTATTATTCACAGTGCCCTGTCTACCTTCTTGCAGCAGGCTTGGCTTCTGACTCAGGCCAATCCTGGTGCTGTATTTTCTTGACAACAATGACTGATCTAAGCACAGGCATATTATTGGACAGAGACTTTCTGTGACATTAATATATACATCCTGGAAAACAAAAGTTCCTCTTTTCCTTTTCGATTGGATGCTATCATGATACAGGCCTCGAACCACCAACAGTTATCTTTCCCATCTCATGGAGCAGGCAGTTCCATGAAGTTCAGCTAACCCTAGAGAGAGAAGCACAGTTAGAATATGGAAGTAAAACCCAAATAGCATAGTAGCCCCCTGGATCTAGTCTATGAGAAGTAAACACATTCTGAATTTCCCAGTTATATGAGCCAATAAATTCCCTGTTGTGCTTAAGACATTTGAGTTATACTCATACTTGCACCAAGAATCCTAATATATCTTGGAACTTGTGTCCTCGTTGAATCCCATCAACTGGCACATAGGGCTCAATAAAAATATGTTATATGAATGAACAAATAATTTAGCAAAAGATTTAGGAGTTACATCTGGTTAAGTGAATTCCTTCTGCCCCTAAAATGGCTTAGGGCTGCTATTCATCAACAGTGCACCCACTCCTTCTACTTTGATTTGGAGGCCACACCACCCATGTCTACATGTAGTTTCTTCTTAAACAGTATTTACCTAGTTAGCAAGTGCCTAAAATGTCTATTAATCTATAAACACTTGGAAAGACTTCAGTTTGTATTCTTATATTTCCAGTTTAAAGTATTAAATGAACCTAAAGTTAGAAAAGCTATTATCAGTAAAGCCATCATGCCTGATCCAATGTACTGAACAGAAAGATTTAGGAGCTCTCCGTCTGACATTGGACTTCGTAAGGGAGGCCTTGACATAAGTGTGCTTGAACCTTGTGACTGTGGGTGAACAAGTCTGAGGAGTGATTGTCCTTCTTACAGGTATTGATTGGCTAAGTCCTCAAGTGTACTGCTACTGAGGATTCTGCCTCAAATGGAAGGAAGCGTGGCTTCTAAACCATTAGCAGATTAATCCTCTTCTTGGTTTTTGGAAAGGAAAAGCCAGAGGGTTTTTTTGTGAGCAAATTTTATTTATTTTTGAAACATTTTTTCCATATAAGGTAAATGTCCTATTCAAAGTTATTTCTCCCTTTTTAAACACAGCAAATCTAATCCTCTTTCAACATACACATGAAAGTCATAGTATTTTATATACTAAAAACAATTCAAGGTTCTTTGCATCAGAAACAATCCTGCTTGAATCCACTTAACTCATTATAAATATTTAGCAAGGTCAGCAAGGATGCTTCTGAAATGTTTCCTTTCAATTATTTTTTAAGGCCAATAATTTAAAATCACCGAAAGTATGATGTATTTTTACAGCAAAAAATAAACATATTTTAAAATAAATAAACAGAAGCAAAAAAAACAGAACTGCCTTATTTATGTGCTCTTGACTGGTTAGGAAAATCTGAAAAGTATCTGATGGTTTCTGCTTGAAAAATAAGTGTAACAAAAAAGTCTAAATCAGGCATGACCCACTCCCCAGCAGAAAATGAGGAGGATTGTCAAAGAATGCAGTGGTGTGGGCTTTTACACACAGTGATTTTTATGCTTTGACAGAGTTCTTGCATTTACAAAGAAAATCCAGGGATTTGGAATAGGGTAAAGAGGGTTAGTTCATTCTGCATAAACACTGGGAAGAATTTGAGAGACTTTTTGCTCCTGAAAGGAAGAGGGCAGATAGGATATAGAGAAGGGAAACAATTGCAAACTTAGCACAGGTCTAAGTTTTCTTTTAATCTATATTATTGTATCTCCCATTTGTTGTACCAAACTTTAGTTTGCAACATATACAGAGGCCTTTGGTGATTTAAAAATAAATAAATTTTACACATACACATGTGTATGTATACATACACATGTATGTTTACATGTATGTATTTATTATTTATATATGCATGTATATGGAAAGAAATTGTTTAAATTTGGAGGGAGTCAAGGCCAAAGTAAAGAAGAGAAATGACCAGCTACAAGAAGGCAGAATGGAAAGTAAAATTGAGTAGAAATATAAGATGGAATTCAGAGATGACTATAAAAAATTAAGCTGCCCAGGAATTTGCACAAATGCTGGGGAGGACATTAGACTTTGCCATGGTGAATGGAATGTAATTCAGATTAACCTTAGGATGATATTAAGGGTCAAAGATGCCCCAGACAACACTCAAATTATATGAACATTTACATGATGTGATTTCTCCCAAAACTCCAGATCTAAGCACTCAACTAACTGGGGATGGGTCATATTGATGACACAACATGAGTTTATTCTATAAATAATATAAGTAATAGGAATTGACAGAAATAAGTCAAGATGATTGGAAATTAGACCCAGAGAACAGAGAGGCATAAAAATGTAAAACAGCACATGCAATGTAGCCTTTCAAATCATGCGGAAATAGAAGAGTCTATGAGGACAATTGTGAAAGGTAGTAAAAGATTTGGTCTGAGAAGGTCCAGACTAAAAAAAAATCTATATATTCCATATAGAAATAAAAAGGATTGATACCATATCATTATTTCACTGTGTATGTAGACACATCATCTGTAAATACAGCTAGAAACTGTAATTATAAAAAACATCTCACATGGTCTTTAATATTTAATTAGCCTCCCCACTGGAAATCAACCATGTAGAAAAGAAACGTTTTCTCAATAGGTTAATATTAATTACTTAACAACCCTGACATTGATATTTATGGAATACTTATAAAACAAGCATTCATGAAGTGGAAGCATGTTCATCTGTCTACTGGGAGGCTTACCACATTTTTCAAAGTGTCAAATTCACTTTGCGCTCTGTGTCTGTACGTTGTGAAAATTTGAAATTACTGTTGATTTGAAGACTCTTCAAAATGCTTTTTTTTTTAATCCCTAGCTGAGAAAAAAATCGAAATAGATTAACCTGGTATTTGTTAAGTATGTCATTTCTTAATCTAGCAAAAGGAAGATGATAACCATGTGAGGGGAAAAAAAGCCTTATGGAGTTGAAGAAACTAGAGAGGTAACAATATCAGTGTATGACAGTGAAATGACACAAAAGTAAAAATTATTTAAAGGCAGCAACCAGCCTTACGAGGAAATAGAGGAGGAAGGTAAATATCTGATGTGATTTGAAGAATATTAGGAAATATGCCTCATCAATAAAACAACTTTGCTCAGAACCATGAAAGTGTGGCACCTAAGATTCTAACTCTGTTGCTGGCTATCATTTATTATTCATTTTTCTTTCAGAAACATGTAGTGAATCCCCACTCTCTGCTAGACACAGAGATAAATATTGGTGAGAACAGGAATTCTTGTTAAGGAGTATTAACTTTATATATAAATGTATATTGAATATTAAATAATATACAATTCAAAACATTTTTCTTTTTAGTACCTAAACATTCTATTATTAACTAATCATGCCGTGAGAGCTTGTGTGCAATAGTCCAAGGCGCACTAGACCTCAAACCAGTTCCAGTTTTTGCTCTTCCCCTTACTAGCCCTGAAACCCTCAGAACTTCCTGTGAGGCCTTGGAGCCTTGGTGGCCTCCTCTGTGAAATCAGCGCTTTTGTCCTGATGATCTATAAGCCACTTGCTGAGCTTGACAGTCTAAGGAGTTTCATTTAAAATGCAAATGTTATCTTCAAAGAGCGATGCATGAAACCAGTGGACTTTACTGTGCATTAGTTAATTAAATTTGCTAGCCAGTCACTTTGTGGAGCTATGAGAAAAAAGTGACACAAGTAGGACTCATCTTAAAAAAAGGACCCTAGATTTGGGTGGCTAAGAAATAGGAAATCTTGGTAAATTGAGTCAGTGAAAAGCATTCAGCCTTTAGGGGATGTATCAAAAAGAAAGGAGAATCACAGACCAAAGTTTTAACACAAGACAAGAAAGTATTTTTAATTTTTTTTTTTCAGAATAAAGCATCAGAACATATGATCAAGGCTATAGTAGCTCCTGAAAGGCTTGAGGCAACTGCTGTTTGAAAAGTCTTGTGCAGGATCTGTCTTGAGTACACATTGGCATTACATTTGCACGAACCACTCTTAATTGGATTGTAGGTTTATTTAGGATGATGGGTTTATAAGAGGGATGAGGTTGAAATTATATGAATCAATTTAGGGTCTACCCAAGAGACCTCTTGACACCAAGACTGACCAAAGAAGAGGAAGATGAAAATGGGAAATCCTCATACTTTCTCTTGGAAAGCTCCCCACTCCCCACTCCCAAGATCACTACTCCCTTCAAGTGGTCTGCTCAGCTTTCACCATTCTGCTTGCCACCTACGAAGACTCAATCACATCAGCTGAGAGTGAGAACTGATTTACTCTGCTTTCCACTTACTCTGACACGCAAAAGCCCTGCCCAAGGTGCTTTAAACCATCAACTCTAGCAAAAGACAGATGTGAAGACGGGTTGTATTCTGCCCTACTCACCCACTTTCGGTCTTTCTACATTAACCTAGTTCAAAATTTCTGTTTTTATCAGATTCACTCCTAAGGGTAGACATTTTTACAGTGGCCATGACCTCATTGATGTATTATTTTTCTCAACCAAAGCTAACTTACTTTTTGGCGGCCACATTAATCACAGCTAGAGTTAAGTTATGGAGCTCTGCTGGCTAGCAGAAATAAAGGACTCTCTGTAAGAACTAGGCTTGAGTAACAAATTTGAGTCCTAACTAGTCCACTGATCAGCGTTGGTGGGTTTCACACATTTACAAGGGTGGTTGTTGAACAATGTTCATAGTTTATACAATACAGGTTGAATTTCATCTGTCCTAAGTAAACGCCTGACAACGGGCAATGTATTTGAAAGGTGGGATGCCCCTAAACAAATTATTTATTTAAAAAACTGAAACTACATGCACATCTAGTCATCTATTTTACACAAACTGCTCTTGTATGACTGATGTAGACTCATATTCACCTATGATCATGCTCCCTGATTTCTCACATTTGTCAGGTTCTGTGCATGTGTTAGATCCCTTGACGTTCAACGTCCTGGCAGGACTTTCTGTAGAGTAGAGCTGTTTCTCTTGCTTCTGTGTTTATGGCCAACCCTAATGTCTATGACCTTGATTCCTATGTTCGCACCTCCTCCAGACCTCATTCCATCAATTGCCTCTAGTGTTCTAGTCTAAATCCTCAACCAACCTTCTTCTCTACTCTTTCCTCCTATTTGACCTATAATAATGCTTAAAATATCTTAGACTAAATAGAAGCTGTACCTTTCCTCTAAATTCCCCCACTAATTACCATCTCATCTCTCTCTTCTTCATATATAAACTGCTTTAAAAGAGTATACTATTTTTGTTGTTTATATAGACTCATCTCCATTAACTCTTTACTTCACTACAATTTATCTTCCATTTTGCATGAAGCAACAGAAACTGACTAACTTAAGCACCCCCCCAAAAAAAAGTGTTTAGTTTTTTGATGTACTAGATAGTATTCATTTTCATCCTAGAGAGCCTAGAAAGTTTTAAAAATACATCTTCCAGACTCTCTTGCAGCAATAGTTCTCTGTGTAAAATAGGTCTTTCCAATTAACACACTCACAAAAGTTTTGGAAGACAAATATGAAAAAAAGAGGCTATCTTCTCATTGCTATTTCTTCTAACCAGCAAGCTTGTGAAAACATGAATGTCAAAAAACAGGTGGGGAGAAGTGATGGCCAGACTCAGCACTTGGTTAACACCTTCATGAGTGTCAAGAAAGTTTCAATGGTGACAGAGGAAGTGGTTTCCTAAATCCCAAGTATCTGATCTCTGAACAGCAGCTATGATGACAAGCACTGAACTTATAGTGCCAGTGGTGGTCTCCTGATTCATGCTATTCTCGCATTGCCACCCATTTTTTTAAAGCACTCAATTTCCTATTCAAAATTGTTTCATGTTTAAAATGCCTAGGACGTTTTGTATCTCCTTTCTTAAGCTCTGACTGATAAAGTTCGTAAAATTGAAAGTGGTTATAGACAGACAACAGACTCTCAACAACAAGAATTTAGGAGTGGTTACCCGATTTGGTTGGATTTGAAGGCAGAGATGATTCAGTTCCCACCGAAAAATGAGAACTGGCAGTCCATGGCATACTTGCAAATAGTTACTTGAATCACCACATATTTGGAAGACTTAATTAAGTGCCTATTGAAGGTAAACTTTTTGGTGGATTAATATGATAAAAATGGGGCTGACAAGGACTATGGGGAAAGCTGGATACTTCTTAAGCCCTGGCGAGCTTAAAGAAAGGTGGTATAAATAATCTCATGCCTTTTCATTTCATTAAGTTATATGCTGTAGACAAAATTATAGTATTGCAGAGTTTCTGTAATCACCATCTCTTAAACAATCTCTAATCTCTTAAAGCCAATATATGCCCAAAAGTAGGATGCCAACGCTGATCACAAGAGTTTTGAATTAAAAATTAAATTAAATTCACAGCCTCACCCAGGTCGTTTACTGTCAAGATAGTTTTTGATTAGGGAAGAGTAGAACTCTGAAAACTGAGATGAAAACAATTAGGTAAATTTGAATGACTGTATGTCCCTGGAGTGCCCATCATTCACTGAGCTTCACTTGTCAGAAGAAGCAGTCCTTCCTCCTCATCTCATAAGCTATCTCTGCTTTCTGTGGAGACCCAGCAGACCTTACCTGATGTATCTACCTGCAAAGGGTGCCAGTTAACTTTATATTCCACCATAACATTTTTCATTGTCCCTTGACTTATAAAAAAAGTCATGTCCCATTATGCATCAGGGAGACAAGTAAAGAGAGTTTACAAATCAAAATAGTTATAATTTCCTGTTTATTTATATCTGTAGAAACCTGGGAAATAGATGTGATAATGGATTCAGATGGGGGAAGGGTTAGGTCAATGAGAAGTATTATTAACACAGATGCATTTATTAGGTGCATTTATTAGGAAATTTTAATTCAGAAATCTAATTCAAAACAATGCCTCTGTTTATTCAGTTGATTAACTGAAATCTGGTTTCAACAGAAGCCTATCCCAAGTGAGACTGAAATGTCAAAATTCCTTGATATAAAGTAGGTAAGGGGAGGAGAACAAAGACTTAGGAAGATAATAATGTTGAAATGGTATTATTTATGACTTGCTCATTTATCATCTAACTATGTTTGCCTGGAAGGTCCACAGGATGATCCCTTAACTAAGACACAGAGAAATACATCTGGTCAAAGCACTAATATCTTTTTAAAAACTGTAGTGCCTGCCCTGTGTAGGAGATGCTATGGAAAAAAGGCTCTCTGAGTTCAGTAGTGATAATAGGAATCTGATATGGCAGAATATTTGGGACACTGATTTCAGTTGCCTCAGTGGAAAGTCAGATTCCCTTTCTCAGTTCCCAGAAAGTAATCCAGTTCACAGTTTGAGCCCATTGAATAAAGAAGCCAGCTATTACTAATAATTATGATAATAAAATTTAAATGAGAGTGAAAAGGAAAAAAAAAAAGAAGCCAGGTACTCACAAGGAAGGACCCTATGGTACTGTCCCAAATATGAATTGTGAACTTCCTCTTTTTTCCTTTAAAGAAACCAAAGGCATTTGCCAGAGTAACTGTGTACAAGAAAAGGGAAATACAAGACTTTGGGGGGTATTACTGGACACTTGTTTTTAGCTAACATTAATCCTTAGGGACACAATAGACAACTGTGATTCACTAGTAAGAGTAAGAACTTAAGAGGGTCAGTAATACATGAAGTTTTGGCCAGAATCTATCTTTCAATGGACCAAGAAAGTCCATGAATTCATTCTGTTGTTATTTGCTTGTTCCAGAAAACAAAGTTATAACATTTTGGCAAGTGATAGAATCTCCATGTTCATTTCCTTATCATAAAAGAAAGGGACAAGTAAATATTAAATAGTGAACACCCCCCAAAAGGCAGCATATTCTGACTAAAGTGCAGCAGGCCAATTTGAAAATCACAACAGAAACTCCAGGAGTGGGTGAGTATAGTGAAGTAAGACCTAAATGGGGTTAGAGCAATCTAATCATTCCAAACTCTTGAAACATCTGACAGGGTTTCCTTTCAAGATAGACCCCTATAGGAGAAACTGCTACAAGTAGAAGCAAACTTGAGTATGACACTAATAACAGAGATATATGTAAAAGAAAGGTCTGCATCAAAGTGTGGAAGGGGAATAGAGCCCAAAAATCTCAGAAAGCAAGCCACCATATTTTTTAATATTACATAAAAATGACAGAAGAGGGAGCTCTGTAAAGTTAGAAAATCTCTGTGAAACAAGCCTCCTTTTAAGAGTCTATGGAAACCAAATTTTCATTAAAATGAGTAACAAAAAAGTATCAAGATCAAACCCCATAAAGTTTACTATTTAAAAAAGAAAAGAAATGAAGCAGAATAATTTTCCTGCAGACAATGAAAACACACTTGAAAGAGATACTCAAATAGAAACTGTAATATACTATTTCAAATTGAGCTCAAAGATATTAAGAAAATAATACAACGTAAGAAAAAATAATACAATATAAATCAGAATTAGGAAATTCAGAAGTAATGTAACAGAAATCAAGAAAAAATTACCAACAAAATGAAAAAAAACTTTTTTTTAGAGTAAAGATTGCTCTTGTAGGAGAAAGACAAGAGCAAGTAAATAAAACAAGTAATGCTTTTAAAACAGAGAATGAAAAGAAGGGAGAATTTTTAATTTAAAAAGAAATGATGAAAAATAAAACAGAAGTCAAGAGAAAATGACAAATATTAAAGATAGACAGAGAAAATCCAACATATGGATAATAGGAATCCTGAAAAAACGCAAAGCAGGAGAACAGACCAAATACTAAAATCTTTCCTAAAATAAAAAATAATAATAATAAAAGTATTTGAAATTACATTGTGCACCTGAGAAAATATATCTAAAATGGCCACACCATTTATAACTTATTGTCTCTATTTTATAATAAATTCTCTCTGTTCTAATTATTGGTATGGTTTCTGCCTCCTAACCACTTATACAGTAGCTGGTGCTATAAGTGGTCTCAGGAAACAAACTCTCAGGACCAAAACCCTCGAAGATCTCAAAGACTGGATTTGAGGTTTGATTCAGCCATATCCTTAGACTGGAACAAAGTGCCGAACACTTTGCCAATGTAAATGGGGATGCTGGGTGATCTCTGGTATATAATGGCTTTCATAGTTAATGAAATTCTCATCTGTGATTTTTATGATAAAGTGTCTATAGAGGCACTAAGGCATATTCTAGTAAAAGTATTGAGCATTAAGGAAAAAAATATCTTTCAGGTATGCAGGCAAAGAGTACACATAACTTATAAGGAAAAAATTGTATTATCGACTTTTCAACATTTTATGCCAGAAGCATAAATGTAGTAACAGATTAATGGAGTAACATGTTTATGATGCACAGAGGAAGAAAATGTATACTCAGGATTTTAAATACAACTAATCTGACCTAAAAATATAAAAGATGCAGAAAAATTCTTAGCAAAATTTAAGAATTCAAGGAATATTGTTCCCATAGGACCTTCCTAAAAAAACTACTAGAGCTAGGCTGATGAATATTGTAGCCACAGAAAATACTATTGGTAGCATTGTCTTGGCCAATGAAGTTCAGACAACAAAAATGACTAGAAAAATATTGACATTAAAACTAATGGTGAGATTTAAAAACATACTTAATTGATTAATTAAGACTAAATGAGGGTTAAGAGGGGGAAATTATGAGATGTAATAGCTACATAATTTGAAAACATAGATATAGTAAAACCATTAAAAATGGAGAAGATGGAAATAGCATATGAAAATAAAAATATTTTTATATTACATTTTCAGTAATCACAATTAATAGTGATAGTATGAGTATTGGTATTAAATACCTGAGATTACTATGTATGTAATAAGAGACAAAGCAAATGAATAATTATGGAATATTCTAATTCTATCACATCCTTGAGGACCAGGATTCTCAGTGTGAAAGTAAAAAGATACAGATGTAATATAGAAGTTAAGTAAAAAATCCTATAACCTGAATTTATATTGAAAATATCAGTATGAATCAGAACCCACTACTGACCCAGTAATAATGAGCATCCCTAGAGTCCAGATGGTGGTTTTGAAATACCATTTCTCATTCAAATAAACTAGTGATTTTTGGAGAAATGACTGGTTCTAGACCTGGGAAATAATATGTACAAGATGTGCCTGGAACATCTTGAGATAACAGATAGCAAGGAAACTATCAAAGATTACTGGCATTCTGTTAAAAAGTTAGCAGCAAATGTGAAGAGTTTCCTATTAGCCAAAGATGGAACAATTTCAGCTCCAATAAAAATTGCAATAGATTGAAATTCATCAAAGATATTTAAATATGTGAGTTTATAATAATAGTAGAGGAAAAAACAACTAATTGGTTACATTTCGAGGATGAAAAGGACCTCAGTTTACTTCTTAATAAACAAAAGGAAATAATCAAGCATTTATCTTGCCTATTCTACATGAGCTGGCTAACCAAATAATAAATTAGGTTAAGTATTTCAGCTAATAAGAAAGCAAAATGATAGAATATCACAATTTGAAGCCTCCGATAAATGAATGGGTCAAGGCCTGGAGCCTCACCAGCTGCTGAAATCATAAAAAAAAAAGTGAAAATCAGATAAATATCATATGTCTTTTCATGAAAGAACACAACATCACCCATAGTATTGCTAAAGGGATTGAATCTGGGTCCAGTCAGGCCTTTGGATCTAGCTGCCAATCTGCAGGAAGCACAAAGGGAGAGAACATTGAAGTGCTCCATGAGTATGCAATAAAAATATGCAGACTGTGGGAAACTCTACAGTTCAAATGGGCAAGCATAAAGTATAAAAGGGGGCATGGGGAAGGAACCTTAGATTAAACACAACTTGAAAAACATAAATGAGCATAATTAAACTGTAATATTTAAGGCTGCACACTTAGGTGCTTAAAAGCATTTTTAAAATGCAAGAAAGTGATCATTCCATAGCAGTCAGGATAACTGTTACTTTTGAAGGGAGGAATAGGACTGTGATTAAAATGAAAAAAGTATAGAAGCCTCTGTGGTGACTGGCCAAGTTCTGTTTCTTGACTCATGTGCTGGTTACAAGGATGTGCACTTTAAAGTAATTCACCAAGCTATTAAAAAATAAGATTAGAAAGATACTGGGGTAGTGATTTTTATTATAGCCCCATTTAATCCACCACTGTGGCCATTGCAAAAGATGTGTATGTTTTGGAGAATGACAATGGATTCTCTTAAATTCAGTCTTATGGCAGCACTTCAATTGTAATTGTTTCTTCCGAGATGGTCCCTTTGCTAGAGCAAATCAGCACAGACCCTGGCACTTAGTATGTAGTTATTGATCTGATAAATGCTTTGTTCTATATCCCAATAAGCAGAAAATACCAGAAGAGTTTGCTTTCATCTGGCAGGAAAGCAGTTCACCTGTACTGTTTAACCTCAGGGCTACCAGCAACTCTGACTCTCTGTCAAAAAATAGTCAACAGGATGTTGATACCCTCACCATCCCACAGGACATCATGGTAGTTCAGTACATTGATAATACTGTATTCTTAAGACATCCTAAATAAGAAGCAGCTGTAATCCTAGACTTCTTGATAAAACATGTGTGCATGAAAGGGTGTGAGATAGACTTCACAAAAATCCAGGGCTCCGCCACCTCAGCACAGAGATGCTTGGAAGGTCTTTTAGGGTTTTGCAGACAACTAATACCACATTTGGATATGCTACTGGACACGTTTACCAAATAACACCTAAGGATGTCAACTTTGATTAGGTCTCAGAGCAAGCGATGATTCTCCAGCTGGTCCAGGATGTGGATCAAGCAGCGCGGACATAAGATCTAGCAGAATCATGGTGCTCAAAGTGTGTGTGACTGATGGAAACTAAACAGACAGCTCCAATAGCAGAATCAAAATACAAGCCCCTAGGGTTTGGAGCAAAGCCAAGCTGTCTTCCACAAATATCTAGTCTCTTTTTGGGAAACAACTCCTTGTTGGTAGAAACTGAATGCTTAGCTATGGGCTACCAAGGGACAATGTGACCTGAGTTGCCCATTACGAACTGTTATATTATCTAATTCATCAAGCCATAAAACTGGGCATGCACACTAACACTCCAAAATCAAGAGGAAGTGTTAAACATGAGATTGTATTCAAGCAAGTGGTAAAGGCAGAGGTAAGCTACATGGGCAGGTCATTTACACTCCTAGTGCGCCTACTCAAGAGGACCTGCCACCTCAACTCATTCTAATAACTCTGTGAAGAGTAGCTTATGAAAAATGACTTGAGGAAGTAGAAAAACCTGCAGGAATGTGCACCAGCTAAAAGTGGATTGCGGGAGCAATATGTCCTACTTAAGAGTGACTGAAGGACAGTAAAGAAAGGCCATTCTTTCAGTAGGCAGAACCTCAGGCAGTACCTTTGCCTGGAAAGAAATAGGAGAGGCACAGATCTATAGTAATTTGTGAGTAGTGCTGAATAACTTAGCTAGATGGTCATAGACTTAGGAGGAATGAGTTTGGAGGGTCGGTAACAGGATGAATGGGAGAGAGCTGTAAGGATGAACTTCACAGAATGGCTCCAGAGTGTGAGAATATTTGTGTCCTGTGTAAAATGTTCATCAGAAGGCCCCTACTGCAGAGGAGGCTCAGTAGAAAAAGTGATCTGAACCGTGAATATGTAAGTCAGGATCTTTCCTAGTTATGCCAGAGTTTGCTCAGTATGCTCACAAATAAAATAAGTGGCCATAGTACAGAGATAGCTGTTATTTATGGTTATAAATAACATAGAAAAGATTTTTCTTCACACCATGTTGGGTCTGGATGGCAGTGCTGCTGAGTGCTCATGCTTCCAACAACAGAGACCCAAAATTAGCCCCTCTATATGATACCATATCTTGAGGAGATCAGACTAACATCTGTTGGCAGATTAATTGGACAATTCTCACAATGGAGGAGGCAACAATTTGACTTCGTTGGAACAGAAATTTGTTCTAGGTATAGTCTGACTTCCCTGCAGGGAAGAACCACCATCATACTCTATCTGAAGAATCATAATAATCAGATAGTAATGAATAGGAAAAGGATTAGAGATAGGAAGATCAAGTACAAAGAACCATTTTTTTAAAAATCTACTCAAAGTCAGGTTATATTTGTCATGTTTTCCACAAACCCTGTAATCCCTATGCTCCATTATAACAAAACTCGTGAGCGCAGGACAGTCTGTATTGCTCTTCATCATATCTCCATCACCTAGCTCTGTGAACTAGTAGAGCTCAACAGATTATGTGTTAAAGGTTTGTTGAACGTCTTCTACATTTTAACATTTATCATAATGCTTTAAAAGTCTTTTGGTCAAAGTAGGTGCTTAACTGACATTTATTAAGTGAAGAAAATTATGATCAACTACATCAGGAGTCAGCAAACTACAGCCTGTGGGCCAAATCCAGCCTGCTACTTGATTTAGTATGGCCCATGAACTAAGAATGATTTTTACATCTTTAAAGGGTTGGGAAAAAATGAAAAGAAGAATAATATTTCATGACACCTGAAAAACATAATAAATTCAAATTTCAGTGTCATAAATAAAGTTTTATTGGAACACAATCACACTCATTTGTTTACACGCTGTCTGTGGTGCTTTTGTGCTACAACAGCAGAATTGAGTAATTGTCACAGAGAATGTATGGCTTGAAAAGCTGAGAATATTTACTATCTGGCCCTTTACAGGAAAAATTTGCCAATCCCTGCACCAGATATTCCAAAGTACAGAACAATTTTTAACATGTTAACACAGTGCTGCCTCCTTCCTTTGCAAACCCATATTCCACTTCAGTTTCTTCTAAAGAAAACAGTATTTCTTATATTTCATGGCTTCAGGATGAGGTTTATTCCAAGATTTATTAGTGCCTTTGTTTTCCTCTCTGCCATGTTTGAAACAAAGAGATACAGTAGGAGTCACTGCATACCCACAGTTTCGCTTTCCACACTTTCACTTACTCTCAGTTAACTTTGGCCTGAAAATATTAAAAAGAAAATTTCAAAAATAAACAATTTGTAAGTTTTACATTGTGCACTATTCTAATAGCATGATAAAATCTCAGGCCATCTCGCACCTTTCTTCCCAGTATGTGAATCATCGCATTGTTTAGGATATCTGCTCTCCACCTGTCACTTAGTAGCCATCTTGGTTATCATCAGATTGACTACTTCAGTATTGCACATGCTTGTGTTCAAGTAACCTTTATTTTACTTAATAATGGTCCCAAAGAGCAAAAGTAGTGATGCTTCAATTCAAATATGTGAAAAAGAAGCCATAAAGTGCTTCCTTTAATTGAAAAGGTGATTCAATAAAATATTTTGAGAGAGGGGAAGAGGCCACATTCACATAACTTTTATTACAATATAATTTTTATATTTGTCATATTTCATTATGAGTTATTGTTATTAATCTTGTACTGTTCTTAATTTATAAGTTAAACTTTGTCATAGCTATTATATATAGAAAAAAAATAATAATCTATATAGAGTTCAGTCCTATCTGTGGTTTTGGTCATCCCCTGGAGATCTGGAAACATATTCCCCTTAGATAAGGGAGGATTACTGTATATAGTAGCAGATTGATAAATACACAGAAAGAGAAGAAAAGAGAGTGATAGAGAACATCAGAGAAAAAGATGATAGGACATCACACTTTGGTCCACTGGATCCATAAAGAGAATTTCCCTTCAGTCAGCATCATTTCAAAATTTTGTAATATGACTATTTCCAAATCTTAGTATTACTTTTTATGATAGTAAAACATTTAATGAGAGAATTGTTGTCTTAAAGCTGATGTTTATTATAGTAAAGTTTGACCTGTATTTGGTGACACCACATTTTAAAATAATATATTAAAATTTATGAAGGAAACATTGACTCTTCCTAAAGAGAGAAATTGAAAAATTCCTTTACCTGAAATAATTATTTTATTAAATTAGAAAAGTTGATATATTTTTGTTATTTAACTTCTTTATCACTCTGTAAAATGTATCATTTCATTTAATCTACTATTCATCTGGAATAACCACTTGGTAGTTACTGACTTCCCTTTATTTTTTTCTATACTTTAGAAATTATTACCATTTAACTTTATTACAGGTGGGGAGAGCCTAGTCCCTATTAGAGTGACAAGGACTATTTCCTTAATTCATAGATAATACCATTTATTCTGGCAGTTTCCATGCTATTCAATCAGGCAAGTTAAAAAAAAAAAAAAAAGCTGATTTGCCAAAAATCAGACATTTGTTAAGTGAAAAAACTTATATAGGCACTTATTAGCATAAGTGCCTACAATTACATCCTTTTTTTTTTTTTTTAGTTTACAGCTCTCAGGGAGCACTTCTTGTTGGAAGTTCTATTTTAAAATTACAGAAGGATTACAGTACTAGCATCCACCTGATGGAGGAACGCAGAAAGGCAAATGGGCCATTTTTGAAATCACAACTTTTAAGCTAATTGCAATTTCCAGAGTAAACCTAATGGTACTGCAGAGAACAAGAACGTCTCTAATCTAATCTTGGCAGCATTGTGATTTCAAACTGCTAAACCACATGGTATACTCACTTTTCCTTTGTGTGGGCTTGCATATTTGCCTTCACCAAGGATCTTTCTCTGTGTCTTAGTTATATATTGCAGCACTCGTGATTGATGAATTATTGTCAAGGACAAACTAAGGTTCTTGCTTTTTACCAAAACAACTTTTTATGGAACACAAAATTTCTTCCAGGGGAGAAATGTAAGCTTAGTATCATGCATTTTTGTTAATGCGTTAAAGAGGATGGTCTAATACAAATGGTGAATAAAATGAGAGCAACCTCGGGAAAGCAACTAGAAGTAGTGGACTACTTCTAGTAGCAACTAGAAGTATGCAAATTTTCCTGGCCTTAAAGCTGTCTTCTGAGGAAAATGCCAGTGCTACTGGTTGTTTTTCAGAAGTTAAAAATGACAATCACCCAATTGTTTTACCCTTTACTGAGATCACTAGAAGAAAACTACTAACCCAACCCAAAATGTCACTTTTAAAGAAAAAGTATGAACAGATACCTATGATAACCAGAAAGCATAGAAATATTTTGTTTTATTTTTATATTCTTTCTAAACCGTTAAGACAATTTCTTAATCTTTCTCCCTTCACTTTCAACAAAGCTTCCTCCTCTATAGATCCTGTAATTAATCTCATCTACAGCATAGACCAGGAATTCTCATTGAGCTCAACACCTGAAAGATTAAAACTTATAGGTACTTCTCTGTAATGAGATGTACTTCCTCTTGATTCAAGTGTGTTCAAGTATCTCAGGACTTAATTTACAAATCTCATAAATTTACCAATCTCATAAATGGCGGTCCATTTTTGGTCCCAAGAAGCAAGGAAAAGGACACATAAAAAACAAATACAAGGAGTGGTTCCATAGAGTAGTGGTTAATATGTCTGCTTTACATGCAAAAGGTGATGGGTTCGAGCCATGGTTCACACCCCGGGCGTGCCAGGCCCCTGAACTGCGGCAGGCCCCAGGTGTGCCCTGCCAGCGTGGAGGAGGAGATGGCCCGCCTTCAGAGATCCAGTTCTTAAGGGGAGAAGGCAAGGACAGTAGGTCAGGGGTAGAAGGGGTGTGGGGGAATTAAAAAAAAATACAACAACAAAGACAAGAGAAATAATGAAAATAGGGGGGGAAATATTATTTGTTAATCTGAGTGGTAGATACAAAGATGTCCGATGTTTTGTCTGTTTTATTTTATTTTTATTTTCTGATTTGGAATGCTTCATGATTTTTTAAATTGTTTTTCTAAAGAAAAAAAAAAAAACCTGAAGGAGTTACCAGGTGCTCATATTCTAAATGAAGAAGTGAGAAAGAAGAGGAAAAATCGCATAGCGCTTTTCTTTTTCAGGGGCAGTGAGTTGAAGAAAACCCTGAATTGCCGTTGCATTGGAGGGACAGTGATCTAGGGGGTCCCTGGGAGCAATATTCCTATTCCACTGAAGGAGGTGAGCCAAGATACTTATAAGCTCTAGAGAACCTTTAACACAGGAAGCTATTTATCATAACAAGCTTGGTTGATACTGTTCCCATACTGAACCAATTAGGTTCGCCTATTTCGTCATACTTCATAACTTGGGATGATAGGTTTCCAAGTATGGTACAGTGTAGTAATTGAATTTTGATCAAACACACATGGCCCATAACCCAGTATGTGAAATTTTCTGAACAGTTCACAGCTTTTAAATATCCAGTCAACATGTTGCCAAAAGTACAGGATGTACTTGATGCAAGGGGGAGAGAAAGGCGAGGGCTGAGTCTTGGTAGAGCTGTAAAACAAATATTTTTGTTCTTGTTCTCTTCTTCTTTTTCAAATGGCAGTGGAGAAAAGCCGTGGGATATCATATCATAACTCACGTCTTCCCCTTGCTTGCTCCATATGCATAAATATCTTTGAGTCTCATTTCAGATTACCATTTTTTTTTTTTTTTGCGTTAAACTGTTTTCATGTCACAGGTCTGTTACACATGGTCTGTTAACATTTTTCATTAAAGCAGTATCCAAAGAGCATTTCTTAATAATCCACTATATGTTAGGCACATATAGGTAAACCCTTTTGAATAAGAGATACAACCTCTGCCTTCCTTTGATTCCTGTGGATGGTGATACAGAACTACAATAAATGAAAACATCAATAATTTTTTAATTGCAAACTGTGATAATTAACATGAAGAAAAAAATAGGGCATCAGGAAGGACAATAATGGGGTTCTGATTTCTCCAGAAGAGATAGAGTAGAGAGGAGAATCAGGTAACACATCTCCAAGAAAGTGCCATTGCAATTGATTTCTGAAAGATGAGAAGTGATTCAAGAGAATGGATAAGAATTCCCAGAAGAAGTGAGCATGTGGATAAGCCTTGAAATAGACAAGACTTTGGAAGTTCAAGGACCTGAAGGCCAATAGATTCAGTGAGAAAGAGTTGGAACCGGACCACACAAGGCCAAGTAAAGGATTATGCTACATTCAGCCACTGAAAGGTGGTAGGCCAGGGAGTGACAATGATGGGAGACAGGCAAGACAAGAAGCAGAAAGACTAACTAGAAGCTGTTGACAGTTGTCCAGGTAGGAAGTGATAGTTGCTTGGAACAGGGCAATGACTGAGATGAAAAACAGTGGACAAATCTGAGATATTTTGGAGAAGATGTGACATGACTTGCTGATAACTAGACATGGGAAGTGAGGGGAAAGGTGGATCCAAGCACATTTCCAAGTTTTTAGCTGGAACAACGTAATGAATAAAGTCTACTAGAACAACTTTTAGTATGATTCTTAAGGCTGCATCACAGCCATAAGAGAACTTCTTCACTCTCACAAGCTTCCATGTCTACAGTGGTACTCTGCATTAATCCGATGATGGGGATATGGAAATTTCCACCGTTGTCCACGTCAAATTTTCCTTACTATAAGCAGAAGAATGTCTCTGAGCTATAAAAATTAGTTTTTACTTTCAGCTCTATAGACACAGTCTTAGACATCTGGTAGTTAAACTAAGAGAACCCCAAAGAAAATAATTGTCCTCTTTGAAAGAGTTTTAAAACCAAGACTGTTTCTTTATTCATTCAACAGACCTTTTTCCCTGAGCATTTTTAGCATGAGGCGTATGAAGTAAATAAGATGTGTTCCCTGCCTTGGCAAAGAGTATATTCTATCAGGGGAGAAAGAGGCATAAAAAATATGCATAACACAGTGTGGTGTGTTACATAGATCAAGCCATAGAGTTATATTTAACAGATGACAGGATTATTAATTCTACAGGGGGGGATTGGCACATGGGCATAGCTACGAAAGACTTCAGAGAGTTTGCATTTGAGACAAGTCTTGAAAGACAAGAGTTTGCTAAGCAGAGAAGAGGGCAGGGAAGAAATGCCAAGAGGAGGAAACAGCACAAGTAGGAGGCTCTAAAGGAACACTAGCTACTCAGGGCTAAAGCCCTCAGGGTGAAACCATACTGGTGTCCAGTGTCCGGACTGGAAAAGTCATCCTTCCATTCCAAAATCTGAAAAGCACTGCCAGTCTAGTCTGATTTATCTATTACTTGACCCAAGTAGGAAATTCTAATTTGTGTGGGCCTAACTCAACAGAGACCTCTTCATGTGACTACAACCTGAATATTGCTTGTGTTCATGTGAGCACTGGGTTTACCTATTGAGATGGGTGGTCCCATCTCCCATGGTTCATAATCAGTGCTACAACTTGGCAAAGGCCACAGGACCCAGCTTTCTAAGCTGCCTAGAAAGATGTGGCAGTGGCCCAAGGTAATGCTTATGTGGGCTGGAGAATACAGACAATAGAATGACTGTGACATTTAGTCTCACTCTGGAAAACTGGTACAGCTGCCCTTTTTTAACAGGCACAGTGAGTGACCACCATCAAAAAAAAAAAAGTGTGTGTGTGTGTGTGTGTGTGTGTGTGATCTTTAAATTTTAATAGCTATTCAGAGTCCTTTGAGAGGGAATTAGCAGCTTTGGCCTGGAGGCTTCTCTCTCACCTGTCTCTAGGCACTGCAAACACAGCTGTGTAAGAAGACAGTCAAAGCTTCCAAGGAAAGAAACCGTGTTGTCTGGTGGGGACTATAGAAGCGCCTTTCTCACAACTCCCTTGGGAAAGGGCCTGTCTAGCAACTGCAAAAAATTAACAAGGAGGACCTAGTCCAGCTTTTTTTTTTTTTTTTTAACCTCATGTTAAGTAAAATATTTCAAGACCCAACTCAGGGGTCACTTTAAAACTGTGTGTGTGTGTGTGTGTGTGTGTGTGTGTGTGTGTGTGTGTGTGTGTGTTTGATTTTTGTTTTTTAAAGGATGAGTCAGAGCACACAGTTCAAGCTTAGAGGAAAACAAGGTAACAGGCCTTTCCGTAGAGGCACACAGTCAGGTTTTCTCCTTGCATGGAGATGAAACTTAAAGACGATTTATGTACAGTCACAGGACTCATAGTCCCTTACACAAAACAGCACTTCCTGGTAAAGTGCCTACAAAGTTCTTTATCTGTGTTTCTCCAGGCTGAGAAGCGCAGGCATTTTTAAAGTTCAGCTCTTCACTAAAGTCATCAAGGTCAAGGTTTCCACAGACGCCCATTCAAACGTTAGCAAATCTAGAGTAGTCGGGGACTTGCCAGTCCCGGGAGAAAGGGGAAATTCGAAGAGGGAGAGAAACAAGTCGTTTCAGAAGACGAAAACCAAAGCAAGGAGGTATTTTCGGTATAATTTTAATCACAAAATAGCACGAAAGCGGTCTGTGCCTGCGTGCTACCCAAACGTCGATTTGAATACCACTGAACGCTAGTTAGAAAATTTCCATTTTTGTAATTTGCTTTCCTTTGTTAATGCCAAGACTTGAGAGAAACCTGGCAGCCGTCTCCAAGTCTGGCACGCTTTCACCTCAGACGCACTCGGTGGGTTTGGATGTTGAGGGAGACCGCACAGGAAAGAAAGGAAAAGAGGGAGAGAGACGGGGAGAGAAGCCACCCGCCAAGGGGCCGCGGGAGAGCAGGCCCGCCGCCGTGGCCACGGGGTTGGCTCCACCTACAGGAATCAGAAGGCAAACGGAGAAAATGCCTCGGCCTCCGCAGACACCTGGAGGGGCTGGTGGCACTCTGACGACGGCCTGGAGGGCTTCCCAGCGCGTGGGAATGGGGTGTAAGGAGTTGGGATGCAGGGATCTCCATCACCAGGTCAAGAGCAGAGCAGAGTATCAGACTCTGCACAGGGATTCATAGTCGGAGGAGAATATGTCTCATGCCTCCTCCTACAACCTTCATTTAACTGGTTAAATGTAAGCCCTGTTTGAGGGCAAAGACAGTGTCTGGTCCCCACTCAGCACAGGTCCCGCACATTGCTGTGCACGACTTTTGAATTAATGAATGAACAAACAAATGAATCTAGCCCAAAGAATAATCTACTCCATCACTACAGAGAGCTAATGTGATTTTTAAAAATGAACACTGTTTTTCCCCCAGGCAGATTTAGGGGTTTCGTAGGCACTTTGTTAATGACTAGCAACTGCTGCAGCAGTGCTGCCATCTAGACCAGTCCAGTGTGCCACCCCCAGTGTGAGTGGCACTAAGTAAGAACCACTAATTTCATCCGAAGCCCTTATTTTGCAGATGAGTTAACAGAGCCTTGGGCAGTTTTTACCCAGATCAACCAGATCGTTGATGATAGAAATGGTTTGGGGCCACATTTTTCTGACCTTCTCTCTGGTGTTTGTTTTCTGAGACAAGAGAATGAATGATTCTGCCTTACGGTGAATTGGCCTGCACGGATCCGCTAAGCTGATTGGCTCTCCCAGGAGGAGGTTGGCTTCCCCATCTACCTGTTGTCTTCTCCCTAAGCTTCTGTCTTAGCTTCTGCTCTGGGCCAAGGCAGCAGCTCATGCTGCTTTACTCCAAAAATCAGATGCTGCCTGGAGCTGATGCCAACTAGTTGCTAATTTATGAATTCATTTCTTAAAGCCTAAAGGACAGAGTCTTTGAGCTTACAGGGGTTTGTAAGCTACAAACAAGTGGGTGTGTTGTTTTAACAATACAGGTGTTTCATATCCAATGTCTAGCACATGTACTTATCCAAAGTGCTTAATAAGCAGTTATTGTTTCCCAATGATAGTTATAGATGAAGATGGTATTTACCAATTGGAAAAGAGTTTTTGCTGTAGCCAGCGCTCAGCTTCCAAATAAAAAAGTGAAGAGTCTTCTTATAAAGAAGACTTTTGTATTGTCAAATGAGTATGATCCAGTTAGATCAAAAGACCTATGTTCTAACCACAACCCATCCATAAAATGGAAAGAATACTGTCATGACCTTTGAAAGAATTAAAAGTGAATTATTATTATAATGATAATCACAATATTAATAATAACTATTATTAAGTACTTACTACATTCCAGACTCTTTGCTCACCACTTTATATGTGTTCTCTAATTTATCCCCATAACAACTCCATGTGAGTTACAATTATTATCCCCATTTTACCGAATGAGAGAACTGAAGCTCAGAAAGTTTAAGATACTCACCTGTGGTCACAGCTTACAGTGGTGAGGCCAGTATTGGAATCCAACTTGTATCTGACTCCAGACTCTATATTACACAATAAATACCTATTGGCTGATTCCATGCTGGTGGTATTCAAATCTCTATCTGTAGTTCTGATTTCTCATGGGAACTCTACACTTTTATTTCTAATTACTGAAAGAATATCATTAATTACATAGTCCACTATTATTTAAACTTAAATGGGCCCATGCCAAACTCCTTCCTTCTTTTCATAAGCATTTACTGAGAAGCATCCATATTCAAATTTCCAAGTTTGGTCTAGGGCAGTGGTTCTCACTAGGGGTGATTTTGTCCTCCAGGGACATTTGGCAATGTCTGGAGACATTTTTAATTGTCACAACTGGGGTGGGGTGATGCTACTAACATCTTGTGAGTAGAGGCCAGAAATGCTGCTAAACAGCCTGCAATACACACAACATTCCACCACAACAAAGAATTATCCAGCCCCAAATGTCAATAGCGCTGAGGATGAGAAACCTCGGTTTAGGAATATTAAGATGAATCAGACAGCTATCACCATCAATCATCTGATATAGGAGATGTATATATAAATATGAAGCACAAAGTTTACATAGATGCCTGTGCGGTGACAAGGGGTAAGCGCTTCAAGGTCCTTAAAGAGCTATGGGGTTTGCTATGGGCTGGGCAAGCCTTGGCAGAGGAGGTAGCACAAAGAAAAGATAAGATCTGGATGCCAGTAAAAAGAACAAACAGTACATAGGGTGTGGGTGCATGTGAGGAATGTTGGCTTACTTTAATTAGAGTGGAGGAGGTGTGAAGAGGAGTAACGGAGAAAAGGAGGTAATGTTTTGTGGGACCAGATCAAAGAGCCTTGAGTGCAAAGAAAAGGACTTCAGATTTTATTAATAAGTAATGAGAAGCCATCTAACATTTTCATATTGGGGAGTAATATGATCACAATGATCTGGCAAGATGGATCTAGCAGCTGAATGAAGATGAATTGCTGAGAATAAGAAGCTAAAGACAGGAAGACATATTATAACATTACTGCCATATATCTTAACTAGTTTTAAAAAACACCTATTTTTGTTATGTTTAGTAGCAATCAATAATTGAGTGATTATTGTGATTCAAAGCTAAACACAACATATATAACCTTATTCAGTGCTCCCTACCATCAGAAGGATTTCCCCCATTTTACAGATAAGAGAACAGCTTAGAGTACGTAGAAAGTGGCAGAGTCAAGATCTGACTACTGAAGTCTGTGCTCCTAACTGCTTTGTGTGCTAGGTACACAGATGAGATTCTTAACCTCTTGACTAAACCAGACTGTTCCTTTCTAAGGGAGGCAATTAAACATGGCAGCCTGGAACCCAGTGGGAGTGGGAAGGTCTAGAACAAACAGCCTGAGGAAATCTGGTTCTCCTGGGCAGAAGAGCTGACTGTAGGGAGAAAAGGATTGTTTCTCTGGGCTAATTTTGGGAGTACAAAGAGCATAGGCATATGTCTTACTACAAACCCACCTACACAAGAGATTCCCTAAATCTACTTGGAGTTAAATTGGTTCCTCCCAGGGGGATGGTAAATGAAAGTAAAAATGGTAAACAATCTAGGACACCTGAAGCAACGCTCGAGCTTCTCATGTCAAGACTCTCCTGCCTGATGAGGTAGCAGCAAGCAGAAGATATGAAGTGGAGGCTAGAAAGGCTGTGACTCAGAAATTCCTTGTTTACTTGGCTTCTGAGCGGACTGCTAACTGAATGCAGGTGTGTGCTCTGGTTTTGTTTTAGAGCCTTTTGGCCACAGGCAGGGAAGGAGAGGAAAGGCGTCAACCATGTCTGTAGACAGAGTAGTGGCAGCACTGGAATTGATGAAGGTGCTGACACAGCTGTGACTATACACACCAGCTGGTGGTGGGCCTTTGGTGGTTGTGCAACTAGAGTGTCTTTGGTGACCCAGGGCACCAGTTTCTTTCATGAAAGAAAACTCATTGCAAGGAGCTAGAGAAGGAAAGGACCCAAACAGGGGGCACCACTGAGTAACCGAGAACTAGAAGGTGGGGTGCATGTGAGAACTGCCTTGAAAACTTCCAGGACTATCTGGAAGGAAATGAAGTGGTAAAAATTCTCACAGAGCAGGCAGGGGAAGTATCAGACGTTGATGGCATTTGATGGCCATCCCTGTGGTTCAGTGTGACTCTCTCCATAGCAGGATAATCTTTAAACTATTTTGGAAAGTTTGCCATCTACAATTTAAAGTTCAAAACCTCCAAGATTCCAGGGTTCCAATTTTTCTTTCTAAAATCCCACGGCTTTAAAGAAACATAACTTCTTGCCACAATCTCTTAGACTTTAACATTCTAATAAACAGTCTTAAAAAAAAAATCAGGATACAATCTCTTCTTAGACTAACGCTTCTTAAGGGCAGGGCTTGAATCTGTAGCTCCAAACTCAGAGAGTACTCAAGAAATATTTGCTGAGTTTAACTCAGTGCAACGTTCTCCCAAAATATCGAGTGTTCACTAAAAGCATTAATATAATGTTTA